>JAKWJA010002496.1:41411811-42011811 GCA_027704765.1 Solanum habrochaites
ATATGGATGACTGGATGCACTGATGCTAGTTCTGCTGGAAAGTCCAACTCATATTCCACCATGCCAACCCTTTTCAAGATCTTGTAAGGGACTAAATATCTAGGAATGAGATTCCCTTTCTTGCCAAATCTCATTTCCCCTTTCATAGGTGACACTTTCAGGAAAACTCAATCATCTACTTGGAACTTTAGTTCCCTTCTCCTTACATATGCATAATATTTGCGGTGACTCTGGGTTGTCTTAATTCTATCTCTAATGAGTTTCACTTTCTCCATAGCATAAAGGACTGATTCTGGCCCTATCAAATATGCTTCACCTACTTCAAGCCAATCAACTGGAGTTCTACATCTATGCCCATACAATTCCTCATAAGGGGCCACCTGAATAGTAGAATTGTAGATATGGTTGTAGGCAAACTCAATAAAAGGAAGGTTATTAACCCAACTACCCTTGAAATCAATCACACAAGCTCTAAACATATCCTCTAGGGTCTGAATGGTACGCTCTGCCTGTCCATCCATCTGCGGATGAAATGTTGTGCTAAGGTTAACTTGAATATCAAAACCCTTATTAAATGACTTCTAGAAATGAGAGACAAACAGAGGATCTCTATTAGAGATTATTGATAAAGTTACTCCATGAAATCTTAAAATTTCATTAGTGTAGTCTTGACCGCCAAAACAAGAAGACTTTGTCATCCTGTCAATTATCACCCAAATGGAGTCATTTTATCTGCGAGTTTTAGGTAACCCTGTGATGAAATCCATATTGATAACTTCCCACTTCCAAGTAATAATGTTGATCTCTTGAGTGATACCCCCTGGTTTCTAATTTTCTACCGTTACTTGTTGGCAATTGGAGTACTTACTCACAAAATTTTGTATATCCCTCTTCATGTCATTCCACAAATAGACTTCGCGCAGATCGTGGTATATCTTAGTATAACCTGGATTAATAGAATGGGCTTCTCTAAAAATATGTTGTCTCAACTTACCCACATCAAGAACACATAATCTACCCTAGTAGCGAAGTACACCATCTCCCCTTTTGAAAAAAAACACCACTCTCTGATTATGGAGTGCACCCTTAAGTTCAATCAAGATTGAATCACTGTCTTGCTTTTCCTTAACATCCCCTACCAAAGAAGATTTTTCCCCATTCTGAACTATTACACCATTGTCTGATATGCTCATAAGGTGAACTCCCAAGAGATCAAGCCTGTGAACATCCTTCTCTAGTTCCTTTCTTTCTTCCTCAACATGGGATACACTACCCATACATAATATGCTAATAGCATCTGCTACTGCATTCATCTTAATGCACACTCATATCCTAATCCTTAAAAAACTCAAGCAATATACTCTAGCGAAGATTCAACTCTTTTTGGGTGAACACATTGAAGGATCTTATGGTCAGTGAACAAATATACATGAACTCCATACAAGTAGTGATTGCACATCTTGAGTGCAAACACCACTGCTTCTAGGTTGAGGTCATGAGTTGGCTAGTTCTTCTCATGCACCTTAAGTTGTCTAGAAGCATAAGATATAACCTTAACTCGATTTATCAACACACAACCTAGACCAACTCTAAATGCATCACAATAGATCACATAAACATGTGAACCCTCTGGTAGAGTCAAGACAGGAGTTGTATCAATCTAGTTTCAAATTACGCAAAGCTTTTCGCACGATCAACTGACTATTGAAACCTGACCATCTTTTGTGTCAAGCTAGTTAATCGTGAGGCTATGGATGAAAATATTTCCACGAACCTTCTGTAACAACCCCATAGAAATAAGATACTTCTGATATCCGTAGCAGAGGTAGGTCCTGACCATTGCTTCACTACTTCTATCTTCTACAAATCCACTTTGATCCCCTCAATAGATGCAATACGACCAAGGAAAGCAACAGATTGCATCCAGAACTCACATTTTCTAAACATAGAAAATAAGTGACGATATTTGAGAGTGTACAGAACAACTCTCAGATGACTCGCATGTTTTTTCTCATTCCTAGAGTAAATGACGATATAATTAATAAAGAAAATAATGAACAAGTTCAAGTACTGTTAGAACACTCTGTTCATCAAATCTATGAAAGCTGCAGGAGCATTTGTTAGTCTAGATGACATAAGTACAAATTCATAATGACTATACTAAGTCCAGAAGGTTGTCTTTTGAATGTCACTATCTCTTATTCTGAGCTTGATAATAGACTGATCTGAGGTGTATCTTTGAGAAATTACTAGCACCCTGAAGTTTATCAAACAAGTAATCTATCCTAGGGATGGGATACCTATGTTTTACTGTGACCTTGTTCAACTGCCTATAGTTAATGCACATTCTGAGAGAACTATCTTTCTTCTATTACAGAAGGTTCGTGGAAGGATTTTCATCCATAACCTCACCATTGACTAAGTTGACTCAAAAGATGGTCAAGTTCCAATGGTCAAATGATTGTGAGAAAAGATTCGCAAAATTGAAAACTAGATTGACTACAGCTCCTGTCTTGACTCTACCAGAGGGTTCAGATGGTTATGTGATCTATTTTGATGCATCAAGGGTTGGCCTTGGTTGTGTGTTGATTCAAAGAGATAAGGTTATATCTTATGCCTCTAGAAAGCTTAAGGTGCATGATAAGAACTATCCAACTCATGACCTCGAGCTTGCAGCAGTGGTGTTTGCACTCAAGATATGGAGACACTACTTGTATGGTGTTCATGTAGATGTGTTCACCTATCATAAGAGCCTTCAGTATGTGTTCTCCCAGAATGAGTTGAATCTTCGCCAGAGGAGATGTCTTGAGTTCTTTAAGGATAACATATTAGTGTGCATTATCATCTTGGAAAGGAGAATGTAGTGGCCAATGCTATTAGTAGATTATCTATGGGTAGTGTATCCCATGTCGAGGAAAAAAGAAAATAGCTAGTGAATGATGTTCATAGACTTGCTCTCTTGGGAGTTCTCCTTATGAGCATATCAGACAGCGCTGTAATAGTTCAGAATGGGGAAGAATCGTCTTTGATAGTGGAGGTTAAGGAAAAGCAAGAGAGTGATCCGATCTTGCTTGAACTAAAGGGTGCAGTCAACAATCAGAGAGTGGAGGTTTTCTCCAAAGGGGGAGATGGTGTACTTCGCTACCAAGGTAGATTGTGTGTTCCTGATGTGGGAGAGTTGAGACATCATATTCTTGCAGAAGCTCATAACTTCAGGTATTCTATTCATCCAGGTGCCACTAAGATGTGTCGCAATCTGCGGGAAGTCTATTGGTGGAATGGCATGAAGAGGGATATAGAATCTTTTGTGAGTAAGTGCCCCAATTGGCAGCAATTCAAGGTAGAACATCAGAAACCAGGAGGTATGACTCAAGAGATCGATATTCCAACTTGAAAGTGGGATGTGATCAATATGGATTTTATCATAGGGTTACCTCGTACTCGCAGACAACATGACTCCATTTTTGTGATAGTTGATAGGATTAGTAAGTCTTCTCGCTTTTTGGAGGTTAAGACTACAAATTCGACAGAGGACTATGCCAAGCTTTACCTTACTTAAATTGTGAGGTTGCATGGAGTTCCTTTGTCTATCATCTCAGACAGAGGTCCTCATTTTACCTCTCATTTCTGGAAGTCATTTCAAAAAGGTCTTGGTACTCAAGTTAACCTTAGTACATCATTTCATCCACAAATGAATGGGCAGGCAGAGTGTATCATTCAGACCTTAGAGGATATTTTGAGATCTTGTGTGATCGATTTCAAATGTAGTTGGGATGATCACCTTCCTCTTATTGAGTTTATCTAAAATAATAGCTACCATTCCAGCATTCAGATGGACCCTTATGAGGCTTTATATGGGCGTAGATGTAGATCTCCTGTTGGTTGGTTTGAAGTAGGTGAAGCAGCTTTGATAGGGCCAGATTCAGTCCTTTATGCTACAGAGAAAGTGCAACTAACTAGATATAGACTTAAGACAACCCAAAAATGTCAGAAATCTTATGCATGTGTAGGGAGAAAGGAATTAGAGTTCGAAGTTGATGATTGGGTTTTTCTGAAAGTCTCACCTATGAAAGGGGTGATGAGATTTGGAAAGAAAAGGAAGCTCAGTCCTAGATATGAAGGCCCTTACAAGATCTTGAAAAGTATTGGCAAGGTGGCATATGAGTTAGAGTTGCCAGCAAAATTAGCAGCAGTGTATCTGGTTTTCCACATCTCACTCTTGAAAAAGTGTGTGGGTGACCCAGCCTCTATAGTTCCATTAGAGAGTGTGGCGGTGAAAGATAGTCTTTCTTATGAGGATGTACCACTTGGGATTCTTGAGTGTCAGGTTAGAAGGTTCCGAAACAAAGAAGTCTCTTTAGTCAAGGTTTTGTGGAGGAGTCAGTCCGTAGAGGGAGCTACTTGGGAAGCAGAAGCAGCCATGAAAACCAAGTAACCTTACCTTTTTCCTTCCGATTCCACGACAGCTTGAGATAATAGTTCCTCTTCAGTTTTACAGTCATTCATGCGTAAATTCAATATTAAAATCATGCTCCCTCAGTTTGTACTTTCATTTTTAGCGTAATTGCATGTACTCAAAACTCAATTAAGTCAGATGTCATTTCTCAGTGTTTAGTAGTGGGGTTTGCATCTCTCTCCCTCTATTTAAGCTAGTTTAGTCTTCCTTTGAGGACGAATGTTCACAAGGGGGAGATATTGTAAAACACCGTAGCCAAAACAGACCAAAAAATAGTTTTTCAGAAAAATCTACCGGTGCTACCAATGGTGGCATCGACGGACCGTAGCCTGAACCACAGTCCTTCATGCACAATCGTCGATGGGATCAAAAACTCATAAAAAATTCAGCCTAGAAAAATTGGTTAAGTCTTGGACGACGGACGGACTTACGTTCCATAGGTCAAATGACGGTCCGTAGTCCGTGACCGTCAATCAAGACTCCCGACAACCACTCTCTGACAAGAGCTATGGATGACCAACATGGTTCGTAGGTGGACCTACGGTCCGTAGGTGGAAAATTTGCATCAAGTTAAGGGAAAATACAGTTAGGTCAACTTAAAATGATCATAACTATTAGCAAAAAATGAATTAGGTCTCGCATGACCTACCCACAGATAGATAATTGAATTATCTTACCATATCAACCAACAATGCTAAAATCACACCTCCAAGTAAACAAATATACCCATTTTAGTAAAGGCCTATTAAATAGGCCCTCACGACAGACCCAACGACGGGGCGTCAGGCGCACGATGGACCGTCAGTTCTGGTCGTCGTAAGTCCCGACAGCAACCTTCCCAGGGGCTTTTTGACCTTTTCCACTCCTTTTAAACCCTAAGTTATGTCATTTTGACCCTAAATCATCATATTTTAGTCAGTTTAAGCCTAGAAACATATTTAAAACATATCCAAGTCAAATCATTCAATCAAAACTTAGAAAATTAGAAGGAAGAGAGGAGAAGAAAGCTCAAGAACACTAGTTCAAGAACGCCACAAGCTCCAGCAGTTCCAGCCCCAAAACTTAAGTATTTTTCTGTGGATTTCATCACCAAGTATATGGGATTTCACTAGTGGGTTCCTTTCTCCCATTGGGTCCTTAGTTTCAGTCAGTTCTTGATTCTCTTATCATGATTAAACCTAGGATTTCTAGACCTTTGATATAACATCATGAATTTATTAAATATATGTTCCAAATCAGATTATCATGTTATAACTCAGATTATTGCATGAATTTCTGAACCCTAGCTTTGTGTTTCTTTAGTTCTTGAATTACACATGCTAGGTCATATATTTCAGACACTTCAGATATATGCCTCAGTTATAAATGCATAATTACCAGATTAATTGTTGCTTTCTCAGTTTGCATGTTCAGTTTAAAGCTATCTAGTATTTATAGAAATTTAGATAAAATTAGTTAATTTACAGAATTCATTGGGAGTCGCATAATACCGAGTTGGACTAGGGTTTAGCGTACCCAATAGTCCCAGAACTACTAGCCACGTAGGTTGTAAGTCTTCTCTATGGGCAATCAGTTTAGTGATCACACCAGCATGCCTTTATGCCTTTGGCAGGGTATATTGGGTCCCAGTATTTTTAGTCTAGTTTAGAGGCTATTTTCAAACATAGATAGATTCATCTTAGTATTGAGTTAATATTTCTCTTGTATTAAACTCATTGTTTTAAAATATCTGAGTTATTGAATATGGGTATTTCCATTGTTTTTATTTTAAGTATGATTTAGATTCTGCTACAGTTTATTATCTTTAGTATGCTCATGATCATGCCAACATGGTTAGCTTGGGATCACTTGTGGTCCTAGGTTCCGTGTCCGCGTCACGGGGGTAGCTCGGGGTGTGACATGTTCATATTTTATATTTCTTCAACTGCCTGAAGTGGAATATCTATTACATTAAAACCTTCATAAATTAATACTCAGTAAATTACTAATCTCTCTAAAATAATATTTTTCTCCAGTCCCGGCTTGGGCAAATTTTGATACGATAATAAGATAATATAGTTCCAGAAGACCCTATATAAATATATGGTCCCATTAACATTATAAATTAATAATCGTACAAAAGTACTTACAAAATCTAAGACAATTTAGTGAAATATACCTCTATTGTGTTATGTTTTTTTCTAAAAACTTAAGTTTATCTCTAACTTTTCTTATTTCATCCAAGAGCCTAGTTTTTTCTTTTAGAACTACATCATTAAATTGTGAAGAGTTGTAGATGTGATAAGTTCTTCCTTACGCATAATGGTTCCAAAGATATAGTATCATCTTTAACTTCATCATCAATATTATTTTTTGTTGGTCTAAGCTCTTGACTTTTGAACATGTATCACCTTCACCTGGATAGTTCAACATGTTATTGATATCCAGTTTATTTTGACAACTGAGATCAATCATGACCTCAAGTTCATAAATGATGTTTTCACTAGTGGGTTCATTCAAATTCTTTGAGATTGCATCCCCGCAACGAATTTTACAGTGTCGAAAACAATTTGCCAGTTTCTCTTGCTGAAAATTTGTTGTCCAAAGAAGGAATGCAAATTTGATAGAATATAAAACATTAATATTTTTTGGATCAATTTGTCCCACTTCATAGCCTTTTAATATCCTACGATAAAATCTGTTACGATAATACCTCTTGAAAGTTCTTATTATCCCAACATCACAAGGTTGAATTTTGGATGTCATCTTAGGTTGAAATAAAAATAATTTAACATTTTGTAGTCCTTCAATATTTCTCTTATGGGCTTGTCAATTATTTATCATAAGAAAAACTCTCCTACCATGCATTTTGTCACCAAACCAACTAATATGTTCACCCAAAATCACACTTGCCATCCTTGTTTTTTTGTTCGTGCGATAGGGACAATTCAATAAATATGATACATATAATGATTTTGATATAATAAAAATAAACCTTCATTAAATCTCAAATCATTCTTTAAATTAATAAATATTTATTTATCAATTGAATAATATCTCTATAGAATAATAAAATTTTATAGTCCCACCTATATTAATCAATTGACTTTGAAGCTTAGCTTATGTTTTATTTTTTATTTACAATTGATATTTTTTTTATTTGGAAGTAATCTTAAATCACATAAGTTCAAATTTGAAATGTCTAAGGAGTCATTTTGTGTATAAAAATAATGTTAGATTGAGCGCATTAGTGATACTTGCATTAATCATGTACTATTTTGTTTGATGTATTAAATTGATTGCAATGCATAAAAATATTAATTTACGAAAATTACTCTCCACAATTATGATGGAAAAAATATAAATAGAATTTTGAGGGGTACATAATTGATCATTATCGCGATTATGTACTCTATTCTAGTGATAAGAACACGGTGTCAGAATTAGATACACATCACAAGTTTGAACGTAATACATCCAAAGAGGACTTGAAACGTCACACGTATGGCTGAGCAGAAAAAAGACGAAGGAGATACATATCTTAAAGAGACAACAAGGGTTCAGCACCTTATTAAAACATGGAAGAAACCAAATATCCTAAAGTAGAATGTAAAATAATTATGTATTTATTGCTATTATAAATTTAAAAGGAGAAGGGTAGAAAATGTCCCTCAAGTGTTTGAATTTATACAAAACTACCCTCCATCAACATATATATCCGCCCTAAATTACCCTTGATGTCCACATTTTGGCTAAAAATTACCCTCGATGTTAATCCTTTGACTCATATTTGCCCTTATTTTTAGTAGCTCCCTTAAAGTAAAATTATTAAATATTTAATTATTATATTGCCTAATGTGATCGATTCAAATTTAAACTCTTCTCAAATAAATAATACAAAAGATATTTTTGAATGATTAACTTATGGTTTAGATTTTGACCCGATATATTTGAAAATAATATTGAAATTTTTTTTTCATGATATCTATCTATTGGCCTATTTTAAATCAACCCCAATATATTATAGTGTAGCCCAACTCATAAATGGAGATCCAACTAAAATCCATGTTTACCCCAATTGATTGTCCATCTAAAAATATTATTATTTTCATTAACATAAATTTTTATCACAATTATCATTGTGTCTTGTTCATTTCTCTTTTATTCCTTTGTTTTTAATCTCTAATTCTTAATTAGGATATCCGGGACGCAAACTTTAAATGAACTCACATTGTTATATTCTTTTAATTAGTATTATTTTCATGATGGTATTAGGATGGGGATAAAAGAAATAATTATTATTACTTCTTTTTTTAATTTTGGGTACACACAAAAAGTTGTAATCGTTGTACATATTTGCTTAATTAACTCATATTTTATTGAACTAATTATTTTTTTATGCCTCATTATTTTTATCCTTTTGTTTATCTCTTGTTTGTCATAAATTTTCAAAAAAAATATTGTGGACAATAGCCAAATAGAAAAAAATGGAAGAGATACGAAGTGAAGAGTTGGGGAGAGAGCAATTTAGAGAATAGAATGTGTATCCTTTTTCTAATTTTAAATTTCACAATGGAAATTCAAAATTAGTCAATCATGTGAGCTTATATATTAAGAAATTTTAAATTATTTTTTTTCAAAAGGGTCTAAATGCCCTTAAATTACGATATTCGTTACACTATTACCCTCCATCAACCTAATGTGTGTGATACGTTGGACGTACATGTATTTTTTGAGTCAAAAAGTTGACCTCAAGGATATTTTAGGATCAATAGGCTGATGGAGGGTACCTTTTTACCAATTCAAATACTTAAGGGGCATGTTAGGCCCTTCTCTGTAAGTTAAGTTTTCTTGTTAATCTCTTACTAATTAATATGCTCATATCATGAAATTTTATTATTAATGTAATTATAATTAAAAAATGTAGATGATAGAATTTATGATTACTTTTTATTTATTAACTTTTCAAATATACTTCAATTTGAATCAATCATGTTATAATATTGGTTTTGTAGAATTGTCTTAAATTCTTTGAGATATTTCATTAAACATTTCAAGAAAAATTAGTTAGGTTTTCTTATAATTAAATTTTCAAAAAAATATTGTCTCAACTTTGAATATCTTCTAAAAGTAACAATCACTATAATATTGATTTTTGTTAATGAAATATTATATAAGTAAAAAAATAGTACTACATCTTATTCACATATTCAATGAAGTAAGATTTTTATTTTATTTTGAAATACTTTTAAAATAATTTTGATTGTTATGAAATAATTCATTATATTGAAAAAGTTTTATAAACAATATATCAATAAGAGAGATGTAAACATTTATGTTGTTATGTAACTTACGAAAATTTACAATATATTATTCTTTTCTTGCAAAATATAACTTAAGATATACTATCAATATAAAAAAATAACAATTACTAATATAATAAATTACAATGTTTTTTTAGAATTAATGAGAATAAAAAATATCTAAACAATTGAATAAGCATAACACTTTTTTTATATGTATAAATTTTGTCTTTAGACCTCCCATTCTATTGAGTCTCTGATACCCTTGTTTCACGACACGAAAGCACCCTGAGTTGTAACACGACGTACTCGACTTTTAAGAGGACTTATACAAGCCCTTAGAATTCATTCATCACATAGCTATAAAAATAGTGTGTAATTAAAACCTTTTCATCAAAATCATAAGACTGTAAAGTCATCAACATTTAAAAAATCATTCGGAATACTAGTCTCGGGTGGCTAACATAGACTAACTTCAAAGAACATAGTAGGGACACAAACCATTACAATAAACAGGAACACTACAAGTCTATAAAAAAGTTTTAACAAAAGAAACTACAATATAGAATATGTGTCCTAGACCTATGAGAACATACCAAAAGTATTGTGAGAAACTCTAATCCCAAGCTTCACTATTTTAACAACTCTAATACGAACTAGGTTGAACTAAAGCCTAACATCTGTGTCATGAATTTATAAGGTCATAAGATTGTTAATTATAGTGTTAGAAGGATATGTGTTGATCTTGGAAGAGTTTGGAAGTGAAATATCCAAGATGTTCGAAAGTTAGCCTTGATACGTAATTCTGTGTTCTAGTGGGCCTTTGCATGTTTTACGTGTTTGTTTGAGTTCAAATTGATAGGAGAGGTTCCTAACATCTAGAAGAGCATTTTTTTGTTTGAAATATCAAAGCATTACTCCCCAAGGACAACCCTAAAAGTCCTTGAGGAGGACCTAAATTTTTGACTTGAAACTATCTAAGGTAGTATGAACTAACAACTGCTCATTCGACGCCCCATAGTCCAAGGCACGCCCCTTCGATGGGGGACATTGATCCACACTTAGGTGTGGGATCTAAGACCCCCAAAATGGTGTTCTCTATCAAAAACAACAAACCTGCAGGACGGAATCGTCATTCCCTCGACGGTCCGTCGCTAGTCATAATTTGGGGCATGCAAGTCTTTGTCCAAGCTAGGGTTAATTTAGGTAATTAACCTAGAATTCAAACAGTATATTGGGAGGTTATTTTATGGGTTTTTGGGATTTGAAGTTAATTTATAAGCCTCGAACCTATAGTTGAGTTCATCATTCAAAATCAAAACCCAAAAACCCAAATAGATTCCTCTAGAACTCCATTGAAGCTAGGAGAAAGGTTGAAACTAGGAGATTGATTTCTACATTAAATATTCATCATTTCAGGCTTCCTACATCCAATTTAAATATGGGTGTGGGGTGTCATCCTGGAAATCTCTTGTTATTCAAGGATCTATGTTCCAAAAGGCTTTGTCAAGACTTTACCAACCTAGATTTTCCTAATTTAATTCTAACACACATGGGCGGTTGCACATAATGAGTTTTGTATCAATGACTTTAAGAGAATGATTATTTTAGGTGTTGACTGAAAGAGGTTGTAAGGCTCCTCTTCTTGTCGTACTTTAGTAATGTCTTAGTATACCTTGGTAGAGATTATAATGTTTATATTTTTGGAAGTGTGATTCAGATTGTACTATGGATTACTTGAAATGGTGTCTTATAGTTTGATTAGGTTTAAAGTGTTTATACTCATTTGGATGAAGTTTTCCTTAAAAGATCACTAAAAGACATGTTTATATTAAATGTCTGTTTTTGTAGGGAGCTGGTTTTATTGAATGTCACCATTACTTATTGCATTCATGTACTAGCGTTTTATAGTGGTTTTTTATCTCTAGAGTGTGGTATGTGGCAAGTGGAGGGATATCAGCTCCTTCTGTGGAGCTTGAGAATAGCATTCTCCTAAGCATGTCTTGGTATGTCATCACATGATTGGAGGGCATGGTTATGTTTAGCTTTTTGTTCAAAAAGATGTTGTAATATTTCCGTTTTATTGATGTATGGTCTGTGACCCAACATATTATTGTGTCTAAGAAGCTACAAAAGACTTAGCATTTCGTATGTTTTCTATGTAAGGGAGTTTAACTATTGTATGTAAAAAAATGTAATTCTGCACTACTTTTCATATATATAATATAATAATAGTATATATATATATATATATATCTATAGATATATATATATATGTGGGTGTGTGTGTGTGTGTGTGTGTTGTGGTGTGTGTTGTGGGTGTGTGTGGTGTGGTGTGTGTATGAATATATATATGTATGTATGGTATAGAGGAGAGAGAGAGAGAGATAAGTCATATCCGCCGTGCCACGACTTGAGAATACTATTTCCTCTAGGGTATACTCTCGGGTTGTGGCAACTATAGAAAACACCTCACTTGCCAACACCATACTTGTAGTAAAACATAGGAAGATAAAGGGGTTAGCACAATTATGTACTAAGTATGATGATAATGCAAAAACGTGCAAAAAATGACATTTATTTAATATATATGCTTTTCATTCTATTTTTGGTAAAATCCATAATCCATATGTATAAGATACACAATATAAATAATACTCAATATCCACATCCTAAGCATGCTAAACTATTGTCAATATTCAACACATGCCGCTTTGTCAAATAGACCATTTCACCATCTCGGACCCTCCACCTAAAGTTACCCTAAGACCCACCTAAATAAGACATTTAGAGGCATCCGTACTACCTCTTCATGCAACACCTAGGTTTCTTTCAAGGTTACAATAGATAAGAACCCTTCTAGTCGTACTTAACATGCTAGTAAACTAATTCTATCAATTTAAGCTACTAGTTCAACATTTAATTTTTTAGAGACATTTAATGACACATTCATGCATTTAGAGGACATTCACATAATAGTCATTAGACTTAGGAAACTCACTCTAACATCTTCTAAGCCTACTCGTGTCATGTATAGATAGCATCTCATACTACTACCTACATACTGTAGAACCAATTAACTAGATTGCACATCTCACATGATTGTAATAAGCACTAACCGACATAGACCAAACTAGCTAGGAATGGATACCAGTGTCCTAAGAACCCACACCATGGAAGGTGTTCCACTTTCCAAGGGTAGAACTTATACACAATCCATGTTGGCACAAGGTTTAGGGGATATCAAAAGATGTTCATTGGACTCTAGTCTTTTCTTTAGGAAGAGACACCATCTTAACCATATCCACTCGGTTCTAGACATAGTTCCCATAGAGTAGTTCATTCATATGTATGCACTAGAGAGGACACCAACATTGGGTCTTAACCACCCCTAGTAGTAAAACATCTAACAAAGAACACCGCACACCCATACCTTAGCGGTCATAATACCGATAAGGTCCGTTAAGATAACTCCATTGAATTTTCTCAGGAAGTTTTTCTAATTGCTCAAACCGTTTCCTCCTTCGCCATCATCTATAATTGTATCATTTCATCGATGAAGGAGGTCTTTACCCCTAAGTCTACCGCTTCAAGGTTTTCCAATCACTCAGGGGTATAGACACATCATGAGGTTACCAATCTTAGGTGTAGCAGTTAAAGACGTAGCCTAGAGGCCTCATTAGTCGTTCATAGAAAGGTACCAATACTAGGTCTACCAATCCTAAACATTTATTCATTCATTACTGAAGAAAAGTATGCCTAAGTCTACCAAGTTAAGAGATCACATTCCACAAGTTTCATACATTAAGGAGAGGCACCTACGTCTACCAATTCCAAGAGATCATATTCAAGAGAAGGTACCTAAATATACCAAGTAAAGATACACATCACATTATAGAAACCTTTCACATTCTAACATCAACATCTATGAGCATTAAGAGAGAATATACTTCAATCACAATACGATAAAACTTTATGCAAGATCTTCTTAAGACCCATGAATATATTCAAATTATACATTCAAATATACCTTAACAGGATAATACTCCAGTTAACCATGTAATTCCTTCAAGGCCATGCTCATAATACGTACACAATAAGTAAACACCTTCACCATAAGTGGATAAAACCATTTAAGAACAATTCAAATGTAGTAAAGAATTAGGCCAACTTACCGTTCACCCAAACCCTGATCACCATAACTCAAGTCTCCAAAAATTCATCATAATTAGGTATAGATAACAATAGACATTAATAGTACAATACAACCCAATAACAATTCTAGTGATATCACATCATAATCATAAAACCCACTTTATAAGTCAACTTAAGGAATTTAGTGAAATTATAGGTTCATAGAGTTTTTCACCTTAAAATAACAAATTAACAATCAATAAAACCATAGTTAATCAATTGAAAATGTTTTATGCAAGAACCCACAAGTTTGAGTAAGAATTAATTTTTTTTTCACAATCTTTGAAATCTTAAAAACTATTTTGAGATTGACTCTAGGGTGAAACTTTCCCTATATAAAGGATCACCAGACCTTATTTGTTGAATCCTCCATGAAATTGAAGAAAAAAAACATTTGAAATCCAAACCCTAGCTTGATCCTTTACCTTGACCTTCAATGGTGTTCTAGATAGAACTATTTGGAAGTGAAGAGTTTTTATTTACGTGTAGAAGTCTAAATGAGGGTTTAATTGTTTTAAAACACTTAATAAACCTAAAGATACATAAATAATTTCCCATGCATGTAATTGGACAAGGGTGGAATTAGCCAAACCACCCTTGGATTGGCCAACTTGCACCAGTGAAATAGATGTAATAGAATGAAACCGCCACCTACGGATCATAGGTGGAGTGACGGACCGTTCTGTGGTTTCGTACTTTTGGTCAGATAATTGGGTAAGGGATATAAGTCTCCCTAGGCTAATGATTTCCCCTAAGGCACCGATGGACCTACGCATTCGTATGTATATCACCCGAATTTCTTGATTTACGGGTATTGACTTACAGAGGGAGACTTACTGACCATATTTGGACCTACTGGCCGTAAGTCATGGTTGTACGCCACCATTTTTTTGGCAGTTTTGGGGTTAGATTTAGCGTCCTCCTAAAGGACCCTTAGGGTGGTCTTTATAGATTTTCACATGGACGTTTAAACCCTACACATTTTAATCTTGGTACTAGGGTCACTTCTACATGTTTTAGATCTTAATCAACCCACCAACTTCAATGAAAATAGTAGAACACACTAACACCAAAAGACTAGTTTCAGACATCAAGGACGTTTCTTAAGTTTGACCTCTAAAACCTCCAAACAAACTTCTAAAGCCAGTGTTAATCATTTGTGCAATTTTACCAACTATATACTAACATGCTAGTCTGTAGTTTCACTAATTCGTTTTTAGAGTGATTACACCTGCACACAACTTTTCATTGTAAGAGAAATTTTACCAGAAATCTTGAAAGGATTTCAACGACGAGGTGTTTTTTTGTTAAAGAATGAAAGATTGATTCTTGCATTGAGTTTGATTGTGAACCATTTGTGGGTTTGCTCATGACAATTTCTACCTTATGCGTTGTAAAATCAATTGAAGAAAATTTCTTCTAACTATATCCAACTGAAATGGAAACTGAAGAATTTTGTCAAAAATTCTTCTCTTTCTTCATATTTTCATGTTTTCAGTGATCCTTTGTTTCTTTAGTTCAGTTAGAATATGCCAATGATTCATACATCCCTATAGCTCAAAGAAGAAAGCCTCATTCTAATTATCTTGTTGACTTGTTTAATTGATTAATTATTATGTTTTGTAATAGAAAACAATGTTATATTACTAGGCCTCAGATTACATGTTATCGATTGAAGTTGAATTTTTTTAAATTAGAAGATAAATGTTTCCAACAAATTCTTAGTTGGGTTGTTTAGGGGAAATCATATAAGATTATTAGAGATTTTTAGTGACATGTAATGAATCGGAATGACATTTTTATAAGTTTTTATAATACTATTATACCGTTATCCGAAGTCAATTTTGATCATTCAATGGAGTTGTTTTGAAAATTTTGAACTATTCATTTAATTATAGTTAACTAGGTAAATTGTCCGCGCTTCGAGCGTTGGTAAATTACATCAATAATCTACTTCTGAATATAGTATTGATGAATTTTGTTTTTAATTCTTCTTTTTATTATGGTTGTTCATCATCGAAGTCTTTCAAAAAGATATGTAATTTTCTCTTTGTCTATATTTGTATTTTCTAAAAGTGGTATATAACATTTTATTCGTCAACTGCGAGAGTGTTTCTCCTATTCTAGGCCTCTAAATACAGAATGTAAATATTATCAATTTTAAATAATTAGTTGTGTAATTGATAAGAGTATAAAAATATAAATAATTCGATTAAAATGAGATCTTGGCAAGTCTCTGGTGCAAAATCATAGACAGTCGATGACATTACTTTGATAGACAAAAGACATATTTTGTTATTTATGTTTCGATAAATATGGTTAAAAACTTTATTTTTTGGACTTTTAATAAAAAGTTTATAAGGAGATAATTATTTCTTTGATATTTGTTTCATATAGATTCATATGACTTTGAGGGGTAATTCGTTGTCTCTAACCCAACATTTGAACACCAAACGATTGATTAAGGTTGAGTACAATACTTACCATCCAACTAAATTCCTTTATTTTTTTGGATGTCACTAATGGATTGAATTTCTCGATATGATCGAAAGTTGAATAAATAAAACTCCAAGGAAGTGTGGAACCACCATGACTTTTGAACACGCAAAGTCCCTTCTTGGAAATTCCATGGATTTTTTAGCCACTTGAAAACTCTATTAAGATCAATGTCATTAATTTTACAAGTTTAAAAATTATAATCTATATGACACCAATAGTCTAATGATTATATTTAGCTCATGATTAACACATATTTACTTCAACACAATGATCAAAAGATTAAATATAAAACAATGTTTCAAACATGTACTCAAAAACAAAAATTAATAAAATAATAATAAATTAATGATTGTAAAAAACTGTCAGGATCTTTAATAATAAAATGAAACATAATGAAAAAAGTTGAAGCCACTGAATGCACATTGTTCTCTTAAGGAAATTATATCATTCTAGTACTCGAGGTTTAAATGAATAGATCCTCTCAAGACAAAATGATTCTAATCACCGGTATTGTTGATACAAAAACAATGGTGTCAGTGAACCACTCAACACGAGTAAAGTGCACAGATAGTTAATTGTGCAGAAGAAGAAGAAGAAGAAGTTCAGAATTTTCATTCTTTAAAATGAGAGAAAATCTCTTTATTTATAGAAAACAAAGTGTAGTGTGAATAATTCTTATTGAACCTTAACGAATAGGGCACAACTCTTTGGACAAGTCACAATCTTTCATGAAAATCACATTTTTTTTATAAAAGTTGCAACTTTTCATTAAAATTGCAAACCTTCATAAAAGTCGCAATATTTCGTAAAAGTTGAAACTATTTATAAAAGTCAGAACTTTTCATAAAAAGTCACAACTTTTTGTAAAAGTACCATCTTTTTGTAAAACTTACAACTTTTTGTAAATGTCACACTTTTTTTTATTAAAGTCGCAAATTTTCATAATAGTCACTACTTCTTATGAAAGGGAATGCTAATTTTGGAAATAAATAAGTTAAAAAGGAATCCAAATTTTTTGTTGCGTCACATAGGCGGACGTAGAATTCTCTTTTATATAAATATATGATTAATTGACCACTGAATTTTAGATAATTAATTTATTTTGTGATTAATGGGTTAAGTCTGTGAATTATTTAATAACATATACAACGTATCTCAGGTAAAAAACTGGATTTAAGTATAAAGGATTTAAAAAAGTTAATGAATAATATAAACAAGATTTCTTACCGTGGTTATTGATTATTATTTTTACAATAATAAGTGCCAAATCTGAAGACAACTAC
This sequence comes from Solanum habrochaites, assembly GCA_027704765.1. NCBI lineage: Eukaryota > Viridiplantae > Streptophyta > Magnoliopsida > Solanales > Solanaceae > Solanum > Solanum habrochaites. The sequence continues at coordinate 41,429,526 of JAKWJA010002496.1, forward strand.
TTGTATATTTCAAGCTTAGTTTTGTGTGTTTGTTACTTATCATTTGTCATAGAACTTGACGCCACAGTTAGACGTCCTAAAAAAATTTATAAAAATCATCAACTACTAATATCCTTGAATGATCATATTTTTGTCAACAATGGTCTTCCACACTATAAAGAGTTTAGGTGAATAAAAAAAATTGAATATCTTAGGTTTATTTTTGACATTAAACTCATTAAAATTATTTTTTTAATAATTCTTTTATTCTAAATTTCTCTATCGGTATTTAGAGACCAAACAATTTAAGAGGCATATTGTTACATAATCTTTTGGTTATATTTAAAAGAACTTTGTCTTTATATTTTCATATTAAATTAAACTTAAACAATTCAATATCACTGAAACGAAGAACTACAAACATAAGTATCGACTATAATGCATCAATAGATTAACAATTCTCTTTAATCATATATTGACCTGAACATAAATAAAACAGTTGCTTTGAAACATATATTTCATTCCTTTTTTCACTTCTATTTTAATATTGAATGTTATCTTTGAATTTTCGTTGTTTTGGGTCGGTATACCTTGTATTGAGAGTTGGAAGGACTAAAATTTCAATGACAAAGAAAGTGTTAAAATGACTCCTACTTACTGATGATGATGTTAATTAATAATATTTAGTACTCTAATCATATTGATAATCGCTAATGACTAAAACTGAGAACAAAAAAAAAAATTATGATAACTTAGTACACATATGAAGGTAATAGAAGTCAACTCAAGGTTGGGTCTGAATAGTTATACAGATGACTTTTTTTATGATAATTATTTTGGACATAGCCTTATATGATGATCTAGAAATATTCAGAGAATCCATGATAAATTATATGCCACTACAATAATTGGGGCAAGAAACTAAGAGGAACATAGATCTAATATGAAAAATTATTAGTGTGAATCCTTGTATTGATCCTAGAACCCGAGAAAGTGAATATCTCGACTATTGCAAACAACGCAAATGAATACAAACTATTAGATCTTACTTAAAAAAGAATATATGAAAAATATTTATTAGAATATGAAAATAATACCACATCGTAAGAGTACTAAAATAACAAAAACCATAGATAGAAAGAAAAGTACGAAAGTATGGAAAAATTTAAAAACCTTTTATACATCATTATGAACTATCACACTTACCTAAACCAGTAATGATAAGGACAAATCCCATTGTTGATAAACATAAATTTCAAAAACAGAAGATAAATTGTTTATTATTTGAAAAACGATAGAACAAGTACATCCATAAGCCACACTATAGAAAAAATATATGAAAAGACCAAGAACTAAAAACATTGGAAAGAAATGGTAAAATAAAATATGTTGGGCCAGGTATGTAAAAAATAATATTAGCCACCAAGAAAAGTTATATAATTTAGAAATACAACAATTGCATTTTGATAATAGGTTACAACACAATATCAATTCACAAATTATAATGAATACTAAGAAGACATTGCATTATAACGAAAAGACATATAAACCTAAACGATTAACAAAAACCCCATAATTTCAAATTGTAGGACGATATAAAAAAATAGGAAATAACTTATATTTAAGTTCTAAAAAGAAAACACAAAATTAGAAGATATCCCCTAACAGCTATGATAAGACTACCAGAGAAAGAAGAAATCGAAAACTCTACAAGAATTGAAACAGATAAAAATGCAGCAAGCAAGAACTACCAATCTGAATAAATAAAAACTACCAGAATAGTTAATTCGAAAAATGAGCTAGTTTAAATATATATGAACCCTAACAATAAAGCAGACACAGATAGAAACATAGAAGCACTCGAATGAAAACTACACCTCAAATAAATGAGATGAAAACACAAATTAAACTGAAAATCTCGAGTAAAGAATAGACGAAAATGAATCGGTATACACCTAAATGATCAAACTCAGACATAGGTGACTATAAGTGAAACATACACAAGAAAGTTTAGAACAAGTAAATACAACCGAAAAATTAATAATAAACCCAGGAGATTCTGAAGATCGACCTCAGCACCTCATGAGTTAAAACCCCGGATAATATCCCAGAACTCGTTCATACACTGGACACCACCAAACATATTATACAAAATTAATGAACAATCGATAGAACCAACGCAATATGGAATAGCAGATTAAAAAAAATGGACACCTAAGCAATAACTGAACATACAATTTTTTAGATTTAGATTAGTGTTACAGATATAATAAAGCAATATTACTATGATAAGGAAATAACATCTTAACACTACTTGATAATAAAATCACAACTAGAGAAGAACGCCAAGATTATAAAAGAACATTTGTAGGAACAAAAAATTATGCTGAAAATCTACCCCAGAAAATTTAGAACCCCCGTCAGAAGTGATAAAAAATAGATGGATCGCCATCAACAACACAAATTATATATACGAATAATATGAATTATCCAACGAAATTAATTTGTGGTATCAAGCACAGAATTAGGAGAGAACACAATAGAGAAAAATATAAATCGACAACTTATGACAAATTAAGCTATATGTAACATGTGTTACATAGAAGAAGCCAACATGTGCATTTAAAGATCTTATTACAAAGCAAGATATAACTAGGACATGAAGCAAAAAATAAGACAGCACATCTTTGACAAAATTACAGAACCATTTCGTAAAAATTAATTAAGATTAGGAATTATAAGATTAACATAATTTACCGACTACTTTTAGGATCTAGAATAAATTTTTTGACAAATCAGGTGATGTATACAACTATTGCAAAACAAAACAAACAATAAAATGAAAAATACTATTTCAATTGAGCTTGTTTGTAAAAATAAAACAGCACACAGTTTTATAAATTACCAACAAAGACTATAAAAGCAAAAAGCTAGAAGAATATAAAATTTATCGAAAACTCAAAACTAGATCTAAATATAAAAACCCAAACAAAAGATTTATGTTTAGAACAATTATAAATAAAGGACCATATAGACCAAAAAGAAAAATATCACAGGTACTTGTTTATAACTAACGAACGTTAGGACATTTAGTTAGAGAGGCTGTGTTCCCTAATACGGGACCAACAAGAAAACAAATATGCAGAATAATGACTAGATAATCTATGATTATGCAAATAAATATGTAAATCTAATTTATAGCGAAAATGGATAGTATATCGATGAAGTATCGATATAGAATTTTGAAATGAAGAAGAAATATTTAAATAATAATGATGAAAACGAGATGAAACATAATGATGACGAAGACGTAAAAATACAGATCTAGAGAAGATTTCAAAAGAGAATTATCACAACAAAACTTAATATTGCATAGTACCATTTTGGATGAATAATAAAAGAAAAAGAAGTTCGATTTGAAGTGTTGAAACAAGTACTTGAAATACCTACTTTATGACTTGGTTTGTTGATAAAGACACAAAGAAAATAATACCTATGTAGTTTAGTCCGAAAAGAAATATCATAGATTGCAACTACACCCATGAAAAGCAAAATACCTATATTAAGTAAAAACGAATAAGAAATAGAGAAATACGATAGAAATACTAAACACCTATAATATTACATTTAGGAGGAACAGAAATAATTACTAAAAACTTATTTTTTAGAGAAGAGTAGAGACACCTATTGACAATATATTTATCAGTGTAGAATTATACACCCACAGAAAAAATGTACTTAGTGACATTAGAGGAAATTAATATACCAAATTTAGAGTTAGAATAAATTCAACTATTCAGTAGCATTAACCATAGAAATTAGTATAAATCATTAGTATTATTTGGAAGATGTCTATAATAGAGCTAGCAACCCGGAGGGGAAGTAAAATATTCACATCAAGAATGTAAAAACTTAATATATTTATACACCACAACACAAAGTATACGAGAAATAAAATTGATCAGTAAAAGTAGAACTCCCTTTGAAAAAAATTACTATAATATATAATAATGACTATAGTTATCAAGAAATTGACATAGAAGAAGATTGAAAAATAGTACAAGACAGATTAAGTACTTCAAGCGTAATCATACACTACAAGAACACCTTATACGAGAATAGAGTACATCTACGACGAAACTATGAAATTCCGAACAGTTTATTAAAGATATAACAACGTATCACATTATTTTTATAAAAAGGAATTGTAGACCTTAAAAGATATAAAATTTTAATAAATGACAAGATACGAGAAAACTTACTAGCAGAGTAATTTATGTTAAAATAGAAATTATAAAAACAGGACAACTATCCCCGACTACCTATTGAGATAGTAAATACGAATAAGAAATAAAACAGAAAAGAGAGAATTAAGGAAGAAACCGTGAAAAATACCATTTAAAATTTAAGCAGGAAACCTGAATATTACATTCGAAATCAAAATGGTTAAGAAAAGTTAAACATGAGAATATAGAAACTGCAACTACAATACTGCAAAATAAGACAATTAATCATTAAGGATGAAATAATAATGAACTATATATACTTGCAAAAATTTGTAGAAGGCTATCACACCAATATTAACGTCAATGAAGATACAGGACAGAACAAACATATTAACTAATTGTTTACCAGAGAATAACTGGGAAAAATTAAAACACCTATGGTAGTACAATATTTAGATAATGAATGAAGTATAATCACACCTAAGCAAAAAATTAAAATACAAATATGGGATAAAATACTAACACTCGAAGAAATATCTAATATTTGAGTTTACAACGAAGATCTGTTATTAGGAAGGCCATTTTCTAGATAACTTTTACCCACATATAATAACAAAAACACATTGTGGATTACTACCCATGCGGAAAATACATAGGAGTCAAAAGAGTAATAACAACAACGTCAACCTACAGATGGGATGAGAGGAAGTGAAAATAACAACAAATGAAAAAGTATAAATCAAAAATAAATAAAAACACCCAATTAAGAAAGTATCATCGTTACAATAGATAAAGTTAAATAATCAATGAAAACTAGAATTACTTATAATGATAATCTATTACAAGGATGGGAAAAACATAAGACACAAATAAAATTGAATTAATAGAGGAAACACATAATACCCCAAAACCATGAAATATAATTTTGACTGATTTTGAAGATCAAAATACATAATAGATGACTATTAGAGACTATTATTACAAGAAAAGCAAGTTAAAACGATACAAGTCCAGCAATTTTAGTATATGAAACTATGTGACCAAAACGCGGTAGAAAAGCAAATGTGTTATAGCTATCGCAAACACTAATGCTTAAAACTAAACATATAATTACCGCAATACCAAATAAGATACTTTAAATAAGCCAATACAAGTATATACTATGGTTTAGTAAATTGACTGTAATCCGGATTTTATCACCTAAATTAGACAGAAGAATATACACTACACATTCACAGTACTGCCCGGTTTTCTATTAATGGAATGTTTACCGTTTTGGATATACATACACTAGGTAGATACACCCTTTTATGCTACTATTTTAAACCAGTTAGAACATTGATTGTATATAAGATGATATATTATATATTCTAAAAGACAAGCTGAACTATAAGGTTTATTAGACAAAGTTCATATATATAATTAAACTTCAAGTATAGTTTAAGTCGAAGAAAGCCGAATTATGAAACCCACAGATAGAATTTTACTAGATTCAAATAGGATAGAAATGGAAGACAATGCGAACCCATAGTACAAAAAAATAATTCACCTGATGAAAATAATATATCACAATACAAAAAATAATTGCAATCTTTTTCTAGGATTAGTAAAATCAAGTAAGGGATAAGATACCAATTAGCAGAACCTTTAAAACCATTTAACATAAAAACATAAAAAAGATGTTTAATACTATTTTCGACAATAAGATAGAGACATATAAGAAATATTAAAAATTTATTTAAAAATTACCAAACATATTTCCCTGAGAAAAAATAATCAGTTTCATCATATATTGAAACAGATTCAAGGTAGGATCATAGCTTTATGGAGGAGTGTTAAATATAAAGTATAAAAAGAAAAATATGAACACCATTGTAGAATTATTCAGGATCTTATGCCAGCAAGCCCAAATCCAATCGGAAATAAAATAAAAAGAATGATTTGCAATTATCTAAATGTTTATTAGCATTTGAACCATTATTGTTAATAATAATTTATGTCAAGAACATATAGATAACACAGGTAACATGGTGGATAACTAAAAAGGTAAGAGGATTTCATTACAACAAAAGACATAATAAGATTGGTATTAAATATATAAATTTACATTTACAATTGAAGTAATTACAACGGACACAAATCTTGTTGCAAGACTATCTGCTCAAGAAAAAGATCCAAAATGGTAAAACATCGTGGTCTATAGGACAAATCTTTGCCAAAAATGTCGAAAATAGAAACAATGTCAATATTAAAAGAAAAATTTCATAGTCGCAACATGACTCAAAATAATGCGGAGCTAAGTCAAGGCAGCAATACTTACAAATCGATCTAGAAAGGGACTATGGGAAACACTTAAAATCTCCAAAACAAAAGATATCATAACATCGCAGGAATTCAACCTACAGCCAGAAGACCAATCTGCCACAACATGACAACCTACAAAACAGGAGGAAACTAGGTAAAAATATCATACAACATGAATAAGTTATTTTTCTAAACCATTACTCGCAAAATACCCACAAGATACGTATTTGTACCACACCAAGATAATACCTATAAGCAGCTATAGATTCCAACATTAAACATTACAGACAACCAACAAAAAAAACCCATAAATTTATATAAAAATATTACAATATAAACTTTTTTAAACAAAACCAAGAGCACAAGATTACAAAACCCAAATCAGACTACATAACCTAGTATCTACAGGCTATAAACTAATTCCCAACACAAAGAATCCAAACCTAGAGCAGACCTCCTACACCTATGATTATTGAGTTCGTATGCCAATACCACAGAAGACTATCCAGATATCATAATTATATAAACATTTTTACATCCACAGAGAGTTACTAAAGATTCTATTTTTTATAAAGTTCTATCCCGCTAACTGGCAGAAATACTATAGATAAGATCAAGCTACAATACAACTATAAAATTAGATTACCTAGGTAAATGATAAGCCCTCAAAATAATACGCCAGAGGAAATACAAGTGGATTTCCAAGGGTTTTTAACCGCAAAAAGAGAACTATTGGGATAGCTACTAATTGAATGGAGTATCACAACAACTATTTGAACGAAAATGCAATATGGAGTTACTAATAATAGAGATCAAAGTATCAATCTACTCCACGCCTGGAAATCCGAGCAGAAGATATGGAAGACCTAAGGCATTGATATTACACCGCTTATTAAACCAAGCAACACCTATAACCAGCAATTAGGAATGTTTATTTCTCCCTAGTTTGATTAAAAGCATATTATAAATTAATCAGATAAAAAAATTCCCTATCAATCTATGTTCAAAGTTTGAAGAGAAGATAACTTATCCTAGAGTACAACTAGGAGTAAAAATGTTAAAGTGGTTGTAAATAGTGATGTGTAAAATCCGGGTGTCGGCCATAAATAACGGCCATTATTAAGTCTTTTTAAGGTGGCCAAAAGTAGTGTCTGCCAGCAATAAGAAAAAGGCCATTATTATTGAAAATATTTGATCTTTTTGTGTCGGCCAGATTATAAGGCCAATGTAATGTCGGCCATTTCTATTGGCTATGTTTTTTAAAATTATTGTATCAATAGAGGGCTTCTCCCTCATTAATAACCAAGCTACTTCTGATCAACTCATCCCCTTTACTCGCTATTACTTCTAACAAGTCCCTTCCCCCAAAATTGGATCAAAAGTTTTTTCTTGGGATTAAACGAACTTTCTTTCTACGACGAAATTTTATACTCTCACGCAATTTGGAATGGTTAATTAATAATAATGGATATCAATTAAAACTAACTCCACTCTAAACTTTGGTATTATTGATGTCTTACTTTTTAAAAAACATTCACTCGATATATTATACTCACTTTGATCAATAATTCGAGTGACATTGAAAGTGCTATCTTGAAATTAAAACACTTCCTATCACAATATTTTATTCTTACCCAACAAAATCCGAAATCTACATGCATGAAATGTATTACTCATTTTCCCGTATCCCCACAACAAATGTTGGTCGTTAAGTTAATATCTTAGCTTGTTGTTTCGTAGTCTGTTCCCCTCCACAATACACAGGAACCTACAATGAAAAGAGTCATTAATCTTTAAAGTATGTGAAATTGTGAAAAACTACACAATTTAAACAAAAATTATATTTATTTAATATGTACAATATTAAATCTTTTTTCAACTAGTTTTTATGTTACCACTAAAGGCAGACACCAATTTTGAAGTCTAGATATTGGTAAAAGTTTTGTTGTATTTTTTATATATTAACAATGTAAATAATACATTGATGTAAACTTCTATTAAGAGAAGGACATTCTTCCAAATAATTTTGGATAATTATCCCTTTACCAATTAAGAGTATTCATGAGATGGTCTATCATCAAATTGTTTTAATTTGAAAAGACAAGAGATCTCATATTTGGCTTAGTGCTTTATATCTGGCATATAAGATTCTCTATTGCTAAATGTAGAGACTAGTGTGCTTAGGGAGATCTATTTTTTGTGAATAAGCTAAGAGGGGGAAAAGAGAGGTTGTTTTGCAATTATTATGTGGTATACAACTAAACTCTAAAAAATAAAGAGATGTATACATCTACCCACAAGGTTGTGATGGAGTGGTAAGTACTTATTCATTCTTAACTAGAGTTCTTGGGTTCGACTCACTTGGGTATGTAGTGTCATTTGTTAGATAGTGATTTACCCCTCATTAATGTGAAATTCCTGGGGTGAATACAAATTTAATCAGACTCTGATGTGGCTACCAAACACCAGATAAAAAAAGAGATCTGCACAACTATTTTGTTATAGTCTAATGAGTAAATAATACCAAGATCTTTCATTTCAAATTTAGATTTCATGGATGCTTTATTTTAAAAAACAAGCCTATGTGGGAATCCAAAAAGGGCGATGTCGTCAACATAAATAAGAATTGTCAAAATAGCATTTTCTTAAAAAATACGAACATGCTATAATCAGAATTTAGAGATAGATTTCTTAATACCAAGGTCTATAAGATTAGTTGCAAATTATAACTTATAATCTTCTATGACTTATAACTAATTAGAAAAAATAATTCAACTGTCAATTTTTTTTTTGAGAATTTGATTTTCAATTTGTTCAGTCGTTGGGATAACATTCCAAAAGGATCAATCGATCATACTTTAAATTTTTTCCATTATTTTTATTTTCAAAATATTTAAAATTAAACCCTCACCGCATTCTTAATCACCCAATGACATTTTAAAAATATATAATTAGATACCCCTTCTTTACTTCTCTCTTAAATTGCTAGAAATTGTTAACTTAACAATTTTTTATTTTATGAAATTGAATTTTTAATATTTACATGGATAAACTTCCTACCAGTTGAAGACGAGCACAAACAAGTCTCATGTGAAGATATTTTATAAATTAAATGACGATATGATTCAATATCGACTGTTTGATAAAATACATAAGCATAAATTCACATCGGACAATACTGATGATTTAAATTTTTATTATAGGCACTTACCTTGGTATAATAATTCAATTTAAGATGCAAATCTTTCGTAAAGTTTGAAGTTTGAATTAGTTAATGTAAAATCAAAATTTTAAATTTGCATGTTTTTTATAAAATAGACATTTCGAAATGAATTGCTATGAATATTAACATTTAATATATTACTCTCTCTGCACATGTGTTACGTAATAATGTAATACATATTTTTATCAATGATATTAACATTATTAAACAACAAAACCCAAAAAAGCAGTATTGATAAAATTAGGCGTACATCAGACATGAAACTATTTGAATTGAAATTTTTTTTATTTATTGAAATTGAAACTACTAGAATCGATAATAAAATATTCCTAAAATTAAATTTCTACAAGAAAATTAATAAGGTTTGTATCAAATATTATTGGGCTGTCATTATTATATACCTCCACATTTCAATGAACAATTCAGCTGGAAATCTTCTCTAGAATTTGAATTTTGAATTCATTTTTGTTGAGTTTCTCTGAGTGTTCAACACAGTCCATCCCCTCTTTTAGACTGTTATCTCAGCTATTTTTTGCATACAGTACAAATTTGTATTTATTTTGGGCTTCACATAACAGATCTACTTCTTTCCAGCCACAGTAAGAGATGCTGGGCTCCACAAAAGGAAGCTCTTTGTTCATTTTTTGGGTAATTACTACTGTCAAAACATTTAAGAATTTGGCCAAATAAAAGTCAAGAATCAAAAAAAAAAAAAAAGTGTCTACACTAACTATATATATACCTCTATCTATAATAATATATATATATATAATCTGATCTAGAATTTATCTTTATATTTTATATATTTTTTGAACGTCAACACTACGTCGAGAACCAAGACATTTTATCTAGAATGTTCTTAAAGACCTTGAGCAAATTACGCAGAAATATACGATGATCCACATCCCCATCCATTGTTAGCGATATAATCATAGTCTACAATTATGATTTTCTTAAAATATCTTTTAAGCACTCAAAACCTTATTCTTAGATGGCATGGAGTTTTTAGAAGTAATGTGATTAGGAACCTTTGAACGAAATGACATATTTATAAACGTGCTTCCCTTAAGAACGGTTAAGAGGTTATGGAAAATTTCAACCACTAGAGTAGTAGGATAGTAGATCCATGTAGTTAGATAATGGGTAGTTAACCGTTATCGAATTAGTGGGATAATGGGTAATTAAGCACTTTCCCGTTAGTGGTAAAATTTATAGTTAACCACTTGCCCATTAATGGAATAATGAATAGTTAACTACCTTCCCATTAATGGGATAATGAATAGTTAACTACCTTCCCATTAGTGGGATATTTTTCCATAAAATTGGAGAATGGATCCACCTAATACGGACCATCTTAGTATTAACGAAAATGCTAATATTCCACCACTTAATCCGTATATTCGATTCTCATTAATGAAATATAATACATGAATTATGGCGATAGTTTCTCTTGAAGTGAGTAGTATCTTCCATGTATCACAATGCATCATATGTATAAAATTAAACCCATATAATTAATGAATAAACTCAATATTTATTCAAGGTGCATACTTCAGTGACATTTCTGAAAATAAACTAAATGTGCACATAGTTAACGAGAAATATCATGTAGAATAGAGTTTCGTAAACGTTCATTGTTAGAAAATTTTTTTACATAATGGGACTAAGTCGAATTGTGACTGTGATCCATAAATTTTTGTGGTGACATGCCTTTATTTAAAGGATCAGCTAATATTACTTCAGTGCTTACGTGTTCAATGCCCACTTTCTTGTCTTTAACAGGTTCTCTTATGCTAGATTTTTGATGTCCGATAATGCCTTTTGCTTCGACTCCACTTTTATTATTCTTAGCGATAAAAACAACCCTGAATTGTCCCCAATATAACCTTATGCTTAGATATAGAAGTCGCCAAGATTGTAAGTCCTAAAGAAAACTCTTTAAAACCATACACCATGTTAGGTCGGCCCGAAATAAGAACGAACTCAGCCATCCATAGTGCAAGTAGTACTAAGTATGTGAGACCGTCTTAAAGATCATTTGCTCACCGGCTAACATAATATGTACTGAGTGGATTTCCATGAACAACACAACCAACACGAGTCTTAAATCATAGTACCCAATGACTTCAAAGTAATCTGATTGTTTGTTACATAGCAGTTAGTCTTTTGTTCCTTGCAGATATCTTAGATTTCTTTGCAACCTCTCCAGTGGTAAAGACTTGTATTACTCTAAATATTCCCAACATTCAAACAAAATAAAAAAATGATTGTCAGTCTTGTACAAACCTTAACCTACATCAACCTTCGACAACAAAGCGTAAAGAAATGTCCTTTCATTTTGTTCCCTCTCACAGATCGTTCCTTGCGGGCAAGATTCGCGTTGAACTTATGCACAACCCTTCACGACGGACTACACCTTGCCTGGACAATCTTTCATTCAAAACCTATCTAAAATTTTATTGATACATGATTGTTTAGATAAACCTAAGGTACCTTTATGTCTATCTCGGTGAATCATAATACCAACAACATAAGATGCATTACCCATGTCTTTCGTATCAAAACATCACCTCATGTATCATTCCCTTATCGTTGGATGCAAGTAAGATATCATCCACATATGAACTAAGAAATATATTCTACTCGCACTGATCTTATGTCATATACATTGATCCATAATGTTATCAACAATCGCGAAGAGCTAAAAATTATGAATACAAAGACCCTTGAGACAGGAATCTTTGTTTTAGTCCAGAATATGATTTTTTTAACTTTCATTCCAAGTGCTCACCATTACTAGATGAGAATCCTTCAGGTAGTTTCAGATAAATATCTTCCTCTAGATCACCATTGATAAATGCGGTTTTCACATCCATCTATTACAATTCTAAGTCTAAGTGTGCTAATAATGCCAATATTATGTGCAAGGAATCCTTTTTAGACACAGAGGAAAATGTCTTTGTGTAATCAATTCCTTCCTTTTGAGTGAATCATTTAGCAACAAGTCTTGCTTTATATCTTTCTATGTTGCCTGATAAGTCCTTTTTTTTCTTTAAAACCCATTTACATCCAATGGTTTTAACACCAATAGGCAAATCGAAAAGATCCCAGACCTCGTTACTTTTCATAGAATTCATTTTTAATGGCATTGTACAACATTTCATACTCTTCAGAGTTCATGGCTTGTGGAAAAGACTCAGGATTATTTTCAACTCCAATGTCAAATGCTTTCAAATATACAACAGTCACTAGGAATAGCTTATTTTCTTTCTCTAGTAGATCTTCTCAATGTTTCACTAACCTTTTCCTGTGGATTGTGTTGTTCAACTGGTTGTTCAATAATTTTAGAAATCACTTGAACAACTTGATCTATATGCATGTTTGCAGCAGCTTGTGAAATCTCAATGATTCATTGCTCAACACCCAATTGAACTTGAAGGGTATTATGTACAACAATCAATTTTTAACTCCAGTAGGACGGTTGATCTCTTATAGAAATTATATTCTAAATTTGATAACTCCTACTAATTAAGTCATTTCCAAGAAATTTTTTATTTCTTCATTACACAATCCTTGTATAGTTAGATGGACTATACAATTTGTATCATTTAGACCTCTCAGCATATCCAATGAAATATCCACTAATGGTCCTAGGATCCAGTTTTTTTCTTATGGGGTGTTAATTCTAACTTCAGACGGGCATCCCCATACACGTATATGTGTCAAACTAGGTTTACAACCTTTGGATAACTAAAAAGGCATCTTTGGACAACTTTGGTTGAAACTCAGTTTAATATATACGCTTGTGTCTTAAGAGACTCAATCCACAAGGATTTAGGTAGCTTAGAGCTACTTAACATACTACACACCATGTCCAATAATGTACGGCTTATTATTTCTGCGACATCATTCTGATCCGGAGAACCAAAAATATTATATTGGGAAACAATCTCATTTTGTTGAAGAAACTTCGTAAACGGACGTTGTGCTTGTCCATCTTATGTGTATCTACCATAATATTCACCACCTCTATCAGTTCTTTTAATCTAAATTTGTTTTTCACATTGTTTCTATACTTCAGCCTTGAAAAATTTAAAGGTTCTATGTTTCGCTCTTATTATGAAGCTTGTAGAGATAAATATATCATTAGTAATAATCTATAAAAGTGATAAAGTATTTCCGACCATATGCGTCAATGTCTGGACAACATATATCTAAATGTATGATTTCTAATACGGTTGAACTCCTCTTGGCACCTTTCTTTGACTTGTTTGTCTTCTTGCCTCTATTGTAGTCCATACAAGTATCAAAATCATTATAATTTAAAGTACTAAGTACTCCATCATTTACTAATCTCTAAATTCTATCGATGGAGATATGTCCCGATCTACAATGTCATAAGATAGAGGAACGTGAAATTATAACACATCTTTTAGTACAAGTTTGTACATGCATAACAGTATGAGTGGAATCATTTTGTATAGTAAGAAAGAAAAGACCATTAGACAATGTACCATATCTAGTAATTTTAGATTTATAAAATAGATTGGAATCACCTTCTAGAAAGAAGAAATATCCCGAAGGTACAAGTCTTGATATTAAAATTAACTTCCTAGAAAAATTAGGAACATAAAAAATCTTTTCAACTGTAAAATAAAACCACTACTAAGAACTAAATTGATGTCTCAATAGCTTCAACATGCGACTGCATCTTGTTCCAGAATAGATGCTTCGCTCAGCTCCCACCGGCTTCCGCAGGTTTTTTCTTAAATCCTTCAAGGAATTCGTAAATATGGATTGTAGAAGCAGAATCCATCCACATGGTTTTATGATTAACATCAATAATATAATCTTCATAACAAACAAGAGAGATAGAAGTACCTTTTTTAACAAGCCATTGTTGAAACTTGACATAATTATGCCTTATGTACCCGTTCTTTATATAGAAGGGACACTTGACTTCCTTTTTTTTGTCAGTTTCAAGTGGTGCCTTTCCTTTAGACCTCTAGTTGGCTTGATTGATCTTCTTTCTTTGAGTAGTCATGAATACACTTTCTCCTGTTTCCATCAGTATTCGACCTTTCTCTTGAACACACATGGCCATGAGATCATTAATAGACCATTTACCTTTATGTGTGTTAGAAAAGATCTTATAGGTACCATACTGTGCAGGTAGAGTATTCAGGATATTGTGCACAAGAAATGTTTCCAACATTTTGACTTCAATAATCCTTAGTTAAGCCTCTAAGTCCCGCATTTTGATAATGTGCTCATGCATATTTCTCACACTAGTGAGCCTCATTGATGAGAATTTCATAACTAAGGTGCTGGCAAGTGTCTTATGTGTAGTCTCAAATTGTTTGTCAACAGACTTCAATAATGACGACATTGTTATGCTGTTCAACAGAACCACAAATACCAGCAGAGATTTTGGTCTTAATGAACATAACACTAAAATGGTTAGAGCATTCCCATTGTTCATGAAGAAAAATCTCATCTTGTGTGCTGATTTCATTAATAGGTTCTCGTCTTTCCTAATAGTATAATCAATATCGATACACCCTAAGTGAAGGAAAATTCTCTCTTTCCAAATCTTGTAGTTCTCACCATTCTGTTCGGGAATATCATAAATATCAGAGAATTTTCATGTTGCATAACTACAAAAAATATACATACATACTAAACATAAATTTGAGGCAACTAATATAAAGTTGAATCTAGTGACATAAAAATTGTCTGTGGGCTAAATTTTTAATTCAATTAGATTCATATTTATGATAAAATTATCAATTTAATAACATGATATTCTATCTTTATGACAAAACTATTAAACTCCCATTCATAATTCCTATGGGTAATTATGAAAAGTATTTAATATTTCATCTTAATTAATTATGACACTTAATAATAATGAAATTAAGTTATCATATTATAATGTCTAAAAGTTTCTTTATTTGATCCTTAACTTTTAAAATTTTATTCAACTAAATATGTTGTGACTAAACTTTAATCAAATAAATTCTAGCCACTTAGACATTTATTTGTTTAATTGATCCAAAATATAATATATAATATTATTTCATTAAGATTGTTGTGGATAAATCTCAATCAAATAAATTTATATGAATCACTAAATATTAACTCAAAATCATATACAAGATTTATTATTGAACATTATTCAACAAAACAACAATATCTTTGCTTTTTATTATTAGAAAATGTTTTCAAAAATTTCAAAACAATATTTGAATTTTTAAGAACCATTTTGAGCGATTTTAGAGAATTTTGACAATTAACAAAGCAGAGGAAATTTAACGACTCTGACGTCAAATGTAAGACATGGCAGAGCGATGACACAACGGAAATATAGAGTGATTGACATACCTCCAGCCGTTGTTAGCGATATAGTCGGAATCTAAAATTCTTCTTTTGTTCAAAGATCTTCTAAGAACTCAAAACCTAACTCTTTGATGGTATCAAGTTTTTTGAAGTAATATGCTTAGGGACATTTGAACTAAATGACATATTAAGAGGTTATAGGAAGTTACCAACCATTAGAGTAGTAGGATAGTGGATCCATGTAGTGGAATGATGGAAAGTTAATTATTATTTAATTAGTGGGTTAATGGTTAGTTAACAACTTTCCAATTAGTGGGATAATGGATGGTTAATTATCTTCCCATTAATGGGATAATGGGTAATTAACTACCTTACCATTAGTGGGATAATGGGTAGTTGACTACCTTCACATTAGTGGGATAATGGTTCCAAGAGGTGTGATAATGGACCCATCTAATAAAGACCATATTGGAATTAACAAAAATGCTAACATGCGCTACTCCAACACTAAAATTCCTTACCCTCCACCCGGTATTCTTTAATACTCCAGAAAATGCTAGGTTGAACTAGAGCCTAAACGTAAGGTTAATTTAATAAAAGTAATTTACCTTATATTATAATGAAATTGACTTTTAATTAGGGTTTTTATTGCTAACTTTTCCATTGAACCCATGTGTTTTCCCATGCCCCCCAACTTTATGAAAATTATGATGGGTTTCTTTATGAATTATGAATCGATGGGATGGTATGCATATGGATTTAGTAATTCATCTTGCTTATTCCATGCTTATAGTAGTAATTCTTAGTGTGGTTTCAAAATATGATATATGACCCTTGTAAGGTAAATTGTAAATGTTGAATCTTGAATTATGGTCATGAGGTCAATGTATGAAGGTAATCCTATGTCCAAGATTCTTATATATGAATTATTTGATCCACTTGAAAGGTTGAGGTGTTTATGTCATGACCCCAAAATTGGTGTGATTACACTCATCTAATTCCAACAAGACAAGTCATCCTAAAACTCAATCATATAATTAGGTGAGGAAATAAAATAAAAGTCCAATAACAATTCAACTTAATTCAATCCCCAAAACCTTGTTGTCATGTTCACCAAACCTTTAGTTTAAATACTAGAATTTAAATAAAAGAGCAAGTCTGGAATGACATTCTCTTTCAAGTAAAAAAAATCATAAACGGGAGTAGGAAGGTTCGCAGAGATGATAAACATCTACCTCACAATTCTCCACAAGATGCGTCTCGTAACTGTCACGACCCAAAACGAGCCGCGAGTGGCACCCACACTTATCTTACTAGGTGAGCGAACCAACAATCTAAACCCCAACGTTTATCAGTATATAAATTTTGAATAGTAAATAAAATGCGGAAGATCAAAAAAAAATCATTAACAAAATCAATTTAAAATAAGTTTATAAGTATATACTTATCATCCCCAAAAATTCTGGAAGTCATCACTCAAGAACATCTATCCTAAAATGACTAAGGTCTAAGAAGTATTTAAAACTAAAATAAGTTACAAAAAGATGGTTCCATGCCGAACTTCAAAGACATCAAGGAGTTGAAAAGAAGAAATCCAGCCCAAGCTAGGAATAATAGCTCACCCTGAAATCGGACGTGAGAAAGAAAAAGAATGGTGAGAGTTGAGGACGGTCGAAAGTCAAGGTGCACTTGCGTGCAACTCACAAACAAACAAGAAGGAAATAAAATCAAGGGGTCAGTACAAGGAACCACGTTACGGAGTAGGTATGCACTCGGCCAACTTCAAATAGGAAAGCAATATATTATGAATAAGAAATATAAAAGAAAAACCACACATACTAAACAGGGTGAAAATCAACAATTTAAAAAACCCATTGGCAAACAAACACCACGCACACACCTATTGAGGACTCAAGGCATCCACACCATACTCCTTTGGGAAATAGGTTCTTCAAAATTTGGATCTAAAACATAATTTCAAGATTACTTTATTATTCGTAATGTGTCGGAACGTGGACATTCGAATCCGTTTAAGCGACGTGTTCAGAAACGGGGACACTCCGACCATGTATACTTACCGTGTCGTGCAACATGTCGGAACGTGGAAACTCCGGATCCATTATTTACTACCGTGCGGGAACGTGACAAAATAAAAAAAAAAAAAACTCCGATACAATATTACATCATTATTTTATTTTTTTCATTCAGTCTTCTTTAGGTCAATGCGTCATCTTAATAGAGAGGAGTTAAGGCTGAGGAAGATTTGACAGTTCATCAGTTCTAATCCACCACAATTACACAATCAAACATCACAAACACAAAAATCAAAAAGATAAGGAAGAATTTACAATACTTACCCAATACATATCAAATCGCTATTTAGAGTTTACCTATCACATAGAAATAAACCATAACCTACCCTCCACCGGAAAGGAATCGTTGGATTCTGCAGCAAGCTATCTCCCAAAAAATGCCTTTTGCTTTGTCCTCTTCGTTCTCCTTTCTCGATTGGTTCTACCTCTCTGCTTTCATTTTTGTCTTCTCCAGATTCTTTTGTTGTACCTAATTTATCATAGAATTTCATATGGATAGAAGTTAGAAGTGAAACCCTATTATTATTTTAAAAGATGACTCCTTTAACCCCACCCTCCAAAGTAAATAAAATTATAAAATTTATCTCCATAATTTGATAAAGTTTTGTCATGATGAATCGTAGAAAATTAAAATACCCCCTTTTAAAAACCCTTTAGCAGAAAATCCGACCCCATGGGGTTACGCAACCCGATGTGACGGGGGCCGGCCGTCGTTGTCTTATGACGGTCCGTCCTGTAGGGTTCAGTAACACAAGTTTCAGAGGTTAAAATCAGAAAGGGGTTCTGTGATGGTCTGTAGTATTTACGACGGTCGTGGGTGTTTGTTGTAGTTTAGTCGTGAAGTTCAGGAGAGTCGATCTCAGACCCAGAGTTCAGAGGAGTTGAAGTGTTTTGGAACGAAGACCCCGACGGCTTGTCGTGACCATTGATGGTACGTCGCCTGATCCGTCGGGACCCAATCAGTTTTATTTGTCAAAATAATTCTACTTGTCGATCCAAACTAAAAAAACAGGTTGTACCTTAGATACCATTACCCATTGTTCATCCCAGGAACGATCACAGATAGAAAAAACAAGGGAGAGACAGAGTACCTTGAATCTCTAAAAGGTGTGGATATTTTCTTGCATATCGCCTCATCTCCCAAGTGGACTATTCAAAAACGGCCGATTTCTTCAACTGAACCTGATGGGATGCAATCTCATTTTGATATCAAATGACGGGGACTTCTATATCTAAAATAAGCAAACAGCTCTAATCATAAGATAATTCTATCCAGAAGACTGATCCCAACGGAATAAGGTAATTTTTCATCTCACCACTGGCATTTTTCAGCTTAGACACATATAATACTGGGTGCACTAATTGAGAGTCCTGGAGCAATTGCCATCTAAACCACCTCCCCCACACGCTCAGACTTCAAAATGGACCAAATACCTGGGCTAATCTACCCTCGCTCACCAAACCCGCACATCACCCCTTTAATGGGCGAAACCTTTTTACGCAAGGACTTGCTAACCCTCCATAAAAATCAGTCCCTAAACCTTCGATCGGGCAGATCATTCTGCATGTTCTGTTGCTGCTTAGAGCTTCTCCTGAATTAATTTTACTTTAATCTAACATTCCCTCAAAAAGATCGGTACCCATGGTTATCCCTCAAATTGGCCATCAAACACCAACCCATGGAGACCAAATCTCTCCCATGCAGTGCCTCAATGGGGCCAATCAATACTTAGTGTAGCTTAATTGTATGAAAACTCTCTAGGGAAAGAAGTTATCCAAAGGACCACCAAAAACTCTTATCACAAATGCACGAAGCATCTCCTACCCAACACCTGAATCGTTCGCTCAGACCTGACTCAGTTAGAAGGGTTTGAAATGCTGTCGGGTACTAAATCCAACCTAGTCCATATTCAGCATGCAATGTTCTCAAAACTTAGAAAGTGTAAATTGCGTACCCCTATTCGATATTGATGGAAAGTGGGGACTACATGCAATCGAAATATTTATGGAAGATTATTAAGAGTTTTTCTAACTTTCTGGCATTGTAAGTCACCTTGACCGCAATGACGGGAGAGCATATTAGTTTAATATGTCCAAACAATTCCCAAATTAGAATTCAAAAAACCTACAAATGTATTTGGAAGGACCAACCACCAAAATCCATTGCAATTTTCCCATTTCCATTTAGGGACTGGGGCCTTTTCTGAAGTGTTCCTTCTGGGCCTCTGTGTTCATACTTGACCTGCTGACAATTCGTGTGGGCAGGCATGGGCAAACAAAATAACCAATTGTCACGCTTCATCCTACTCCACCAAAAATTGTTTGGCTTGAGGTCACGAACATCTGGTTGCACAAGGATGTTATTAGTATGATATCGTTGAAACTATACATGAGCCGTGTGTAAGAATACGTGTGAATCAAATCATCCACACGGGGCCCACATTACCATTCCCTGAATTATCAAAACGCCCCCTTCCTCATCAATTATATGCCTCTTTTTTAGCCTCTCCTCTAATACAGTCTCGAATTCGGAATTCAGTTACTCGGTCGTAAATGTTTTCCGTAATCTTGTCAAGGAAAGAAGATCTTTCCTCCACACAGGCCAAAAATCCTCCTTTTTTCTCTAGTCTTCCAGCCTCATAAAGAAATGATCCAACGCTCACCACCTGACCTTCTCTATCCAATCGGAGTCTAGAAACTGTAAGTGGGATAGCTACCATGCTCTATGCTTTTCTACTTAAAGCAGTTGCAACAACATTACTTTCCCTGGGTTATACAATATCGTTTAAATAATGTATCCTTAACAGGTCCATCCACCTCCTATTGCATCAAATTCAATCTTTCTGAGTAAAGACTACGGGTAAAAACTACGATTGATACTGTAAAACTTCACACATGGACCGCATATAGATAAGGTCTCCATTGCTTAATTCAAATACTACTTGCAGCCAAACTCAAAATCATGGGGTCAGATAGTTAAGTTTCATGCACTTTTATTTGCTCGAACATAAGCAATGACAGTTTTCTCCGGCACTAGGCACTGCACCCAAAAACACATAAGAGGCATTAACAATAGGACAATAGACAATTGAAATTCTCACCTTCTTAACTGGCAAGGTAAAGAATTGGTTTGCAGTAGTCAACAAAAGTCTGAGTTGCTGAAAACTTTTCTTCACATTCATCGACCATACCAAAAGGGGAACATTCTGCTTAGTCAAATTTCTGTTCGTGCGAAGCAAACAGGCAAAGAGGAAAATCCCTGGAACAAATCGACGGGTTAGTAGCTAGCTAAACAGGAAACAAAGCTTCCTTACCTCTGTAAAGTTAGTAGGTTCTTACCCAAAAACTCTTCACTGCTTGTGCTTAATTCTTGGATCCACCATCACTCCATTCCTTAAGAAACATTGTGCCCCAAGAGGACACTGAACTAGCCAAAACTAACACTTTGGGGAATTTGCATATAAAAGTCTTCTCCCTCAAACCAACTCCAATTTACAATTCTCAAAATGCTCCTCAGTTCTTTTCTTCTCTTTGAGTATATCAGTATATCATCAATGATACAATAACAAAAAGAGATCCAGATATGGCTTTTAAAAATCCCGTCACAGGATCATGAAAAGCAGCAGTGGCATTCGTAAGCCCAAAAGACAATTACTAAGAATCTAGACCATACCGGTTCGAAAAGCAGTCTTTGGCCAAAAATATGCTTGCCCGTATTGTCAAGTTGATGATAACCGGATTCAGGTCATTTTAGACGAAGGGGGACACAAGCCACCTTCTAACTGATCGAACAAATCATCAAGTAGAGAAATAGGATACTTGTTTAATAGTGACCTTATTAAGATTTGCCTGTGTCCTATTGCACATCCAAAAGGCTTTCATCCTTATTTTTCACAAATAAAATAGGAGCGCCCCAAGGGGATGGACTTGGTCTAACAAACCTTTACCTAAAAAACTTTGAGTTGGACTTTAACTTCCTTGAACTCAGCGGGCAGCCATTCTATAAGGGGATAGGAAATCGGGGGGAGTTACCAGCTTATTAGCTTAAAGATCAATACAAAAACTTCAAATTTACCTATCCGGTGGCATACCAGGAAGGGTCGGCAGGGAAAAAAACATCCAGAAACTCACAGAGACTATCGAAACGAATAATCGAAGGTACTTTGGACGATTCCCTGAGAGTGCCAAAGAAGGTAAACCAACCCTTTAATAAACCATCATCTTCTAGCTCGAAGAAAAGAGATATACGGCTGGGGTGGAAATGTACGTCACCCTCCAACATAAGCGGGATTCTGTCTCAAGCTTGGCCAATGTCACATTTTTTGCATTTTACAATCTAAGATTGCAAAATTTGGGGAAAAAGCCAAGTTCATACCAGAATTACATCAAAATCAACCATTTCTAGCTAATCAAATCTACATGGTATGCTCCCTTACAAAGGTCACAAGGCCAAAAAAAGAACCTCTATACACCCTTCTCAAAAACTATCACCAAAACTCCCACCCAACAGGGAGTAGAGCACTAAAGGCATTGGTCAAGGCAAAATCGCAATGTAAATCAAGACCAGTAGCAAATGAGGAGATGGAATTTACATATGAAAATTGTGGATGGATTCAGGGATCAAATAATACAGAAAAACCCATGCAACACAGACCAAAAGATTACCTTGTGATAAAACAGCATCAGATGTCTCTTGCTTAGGACACTTGCCGGGGAAAGCAACATACAATGGGCCCTATCCACCCGTCTGTCATTGGCCCCGATAATGTGGCGATGAGCAGTTCCAGCTTGGCCCGCAACCCCGGTTGATTTGGGTTGACAACCCATTACATTGGACACCACGTCCTCCAGACTGGCAGCCTCTCACAATGACAAAATCTACCTCTGACTATTGGGGGGTATGTAAAACTATGTTTCGGGGGATAATAACTCTTGAGAGTCCAGTCTCACCACATCCATAAACAATTATGGGAGTCAAGGCATGGTCTTTGTGAAAGTGACGAAAGTCTGGGGCTAACCTTCAAAACTCAGATAAAAAAGGTTGAACTAGGATGCGTGGGGACCCCCAGTAAAAGCCTTGCAGGGCAGGACAATGAGGGCTGGGTTTTGGTTTAACCTCATGAAACTTCTGCCCTCTATGGAGGTAAGAAACCGCGAAAACCTCACTCCATTAGGGAACTTCTTAGATGTCGTTCGCATATGGTGAAGTAGTTTCTGGCTTCACCCCTCCCACTTCTATCACAAAATCAGCCACTTCTGAAAGGATTTTGCTTGCAGCAGCTACCTGTAAGCGCTGGGATCCGCAAATCTGACCTCAATCCCTTCACAAAATGGCAGAATCACGCTCATGTGGACTGAAACAAAAGTGAGGTGGCATTACAAGAAGTGCACGAATTTAGCTTCATAAGCAGAGAGCAATAGACATCTTTCTTTGCTCTCGGCTAGGAATTCATCCTACTCCTATCCCTCAAATCAGGGGTAGGGGGATATACTTCTCCATAAATTAGGCTAGAGAATTGATGCCCAAAAGGTCATTTAGGTGTGCCTGTGCTGGTCGACAACTAACATACGGGGACCGGGCCAACACCTTTTGCACCCCCTGAAAATTGATAGGTTCACAAACTCCACACCGAATCGTTCCTATATGCCATTCTTATGTAGCGCTCAGACAATCAACAGAAAAAGCATAGGCATTTCAGATTAAGCACCCTTGGAATACTGGAGGTTTTAAATTAAGAATTTAGTGAAAAGTTTTCATTGCTTTGATCATTGTCATATGGACCCTGGTAGCAATCGGGAGGAGGAGGAAACGTGCCTACTACAATGAGGGCATCAATGCGGGGAGCCACTCGCTGCACGTTTTTGTACTCCCTGAACCTGAGGGTGCTGTGCGGAAAACACAGGAGGTGTCTTGCCCCTGAATCAGAAACCCGCTCAGCTAGGATAAGAACCTGGTTAATCACTCTGTTGTAGAGTAGGCTGGGGTGGAGGTTACCTCATGTCTTGATCTTGCTAATTTTCCCCGTCTTCCCACCCCCTCTTACTACATCATCAGTCGGTGGTGGAGGGAGTCACCGCCCTATCACATTGGACAAGGTTGTTTCGTCCTCACCTCTAGGAGGGCGTCCGCATTGCGACCTCTACCACCGGACCTACTCTGCCATGCCCCTCTCGCGCCTACGGTTCCCAATGGTTGGCTCAGACGCACCCTGTCCTGCCGGGTGCTGGTGTGGGTGTGACATAGTTGTTCTGTATCGAAAACATCTGCGAGTGAGATGAGAAGTGAGATGTAGATTCAATTGGTATTTCACCTAGATACCTCTTGGGACCCAAGTATAAGCACGAAAAGGAAGAAAGAGACAAGATGGAGTTTCTAAAGTCTGATAGCCTCTAGAAGAAAAGTAAGGGGTCCCCCTACCTTCCTCAAGACCTACTAGGAATCGTTCTTGTGTTGATGAGACCAAACCACCCTACAAGGGCTTTGATTTACCAAGTTGTACGGGGGGACCCAAAACGAGGCCGCGAGAGTTGCACCCCACCTTATCTTAACTAGGTGAGCGAACCAACAAGCTAAAACCTACGTTTATCAGGAGTATAAATTTTTAATAGTAAATAAAATGCGGAAGACCAAAAACAAAATTAACGAAAATCAATCTTAAATCAGCTTCTAAAGTATTAATACTTATAATCCCCAAAATCTGGAAGTCATCACCATCAAGAAACATATATCCTCAAAAATAACTAGTCTAAGAGTATTTAAGAACTTAAAATAAGTAGGAGAAAAGAATGGGTCATGTCCGAACTTCAAAAAGGACATTCAAGGACGTGGAAGAAGAGAATCCAGACCGAGTTGGGAATAATAGGCTCACCATGAAATCTGACGTGCTTGAAGACTGGCTAGAGTTGAGGGGGGGGGGGGGGGGGGGGGGGGGGGGGGGACGAGTCGAACGGAAAAGTTTCAATGGTGCATTGCTGGTCTCCACAAAAACAACAAGAAGGAAATAAAAGTGGGGTCAATACAAGGAACACGTACTGAGTGAGTAGGATCCTCGGCCAAGTCAAAATAGCACAAGCAAAATTATACTGAATAATTCAATATAAAAGTTCAAACCACAGTCTAACAAGTGACAATCAACAAGTACAAGAACCATTGGTAACACATCCAGGCACACATATGAGGACCTCAACATCCAACACCATACTCAATTTTGGAAATAGGTTCTTCGAATCTATTTGATTGTATTAAAATTAATTCAAGATTACTTATCTTTTTATCTTTCGCTGTCGGAAGGTGACACTCGATCCCCGAAGCTACGTGTTCGGGAACGTGACACTCCGATCCATTATTACTACGTGTCGGAACGTGACCACTCCGATTCCATTATTCCTACGTGTCGGGAACGGGACCATCCGATCCCACTAAATGCTACATGTCGGAACGTGACACTCCGATCCATTATTTACTACCGTGTCGGGAATGTGGCACTCCGATCCAATATTACCTCATTATTTTTATTTTCATTAAAGTCTTGCTGATGGTCAAAGCGTTCATCTTAATAGAGGAGGATTTAAGGGCTGAAGATTCGAAAATTCTCATCCTTATAATCCAACACAATTTACACAAATCACAACATACCAAACACAAATCACGCATATAGAAGAATTTATACTTTACCCAATACATATATCGCTATTTAGAGTATCTATACAAGAAATAAAAACAGGAACTACCTCCACCGAAGAAATCGTGATCGAGCAAAGCTATCTCCCCAATTGCTTTGCTTTCCTCTTGTTCTTCTTTCTCGCTCGTTCTCCCTCGCTGCTTTTTGTAGGTTGAGTCTCCAGCATGTCTGTGTGGAGTTACCCTTAAGGATGATAAATTCATTATGATTATAAAGTAACCCATATTTATTTTAAAGTTATCTCCCTTTAACCCCCAAGGTAAAGAAAAGTGGTTAAACTAACCACTAATTTTCATTAAGTTTTGGTCATTGAATTAGTCAAACACACCCCTTTTTATAAAAACATTAAGCCGAAATCCGAACCCAGTTGGGGTTTTAAGGAAACCTGTGAAGGCCCGTGCGGGTCTATGACGGTCAGTCCTGTTCAGGTCCGTCAAAAGAGTTCCATACGAGTTAAATTCAGGGTAAAGGGGGTTTGCTGACGGTCCGTCGTATCTACGACGGCGTGTGCAAGGTTCCGTCGTAAGTCAGAGAGTCGATCTCAGTACCCCGATTGTAGAGTTGAAGGTTTTGGAACGAAGAACCCTCGAGGTCCGTCGTGGACCATGACGGGTATGTCGCCCTGATCCGTCGACCCAGTCAGTTATTTTCAAAATAATTCTTACTTGGGAGATCCGACACCCTAAAAACAGTGTTGTTACAGTAAACCTACAAAAAATTTGTAGAATCAAAGGGGAGAGTACCAAACCACATGGTACCCCCAAACACGAAAAACCTCAAACAAAAAGATAGAGAACAACAAATACGGGTACTCCTTACACCCTATTCCAGGACTTCCACAACTACAACCCTGCAGTAAAAATTAACCCAACCCAACAGTTCACAGGTCACAAATACCAAACACAATATGAACAAACACTCCTAACTGATGACAATTCTGAATAATAACTCAAAATTCATCTGTCACAAGTTCCACAGAAATAAAATTAATAAGGTAAGTAATACACAAGTTCAAGTTCTTCAATAATGAACAAGTGAAATGCGATGAATTGCAATGCCAAATAGAGTGTGCATGTCCGACCTAATGATACACATTCGTTGTCTTTCAGTCAGAGACCCATGTGGGACATATATGTCCATGCATCCATCTCGGCATGCGATATGAACCTCGATAAAAGTAACAATTGCGACGCGCGATACGTCTCTCAGAATATAATATCCATCGCGATGCGCGATACAACCCTCCAAAACGTTTCATCATCTATCACATAAATACACTTTCACAACAATGTATAGATCAATGCAAATGGCTGTCAAATAAAAAGTAGGAGATTAACCATTTTTGATAGGAAAACAACAATTTAACACAATGGCAACTGTAATTACAACGCCAACAAATACACAAGAGCTCCAGATCATCTCAAAACAATCACACAAGAAATACATGGAATTTCATATTCTAACAAGGGTTTAGAAATCCACTTATCTTAGCTAATCGAATAATCACTCCGACACTTGAGCCTTCCCTTTTCGCTGAGCTTCCAAAGCAATATAATCTATTCAAGTAAATAATCACAATAAGGTTTTTAAACTAACAGCATCCATATGACCATAGGTTTAGCCTAAATAAAAAAACTCACTTAAATTCAAAAGCACTTTCCTAAGTTTTAAACTTAAAATTAAATCGTTATTCCTCCAATTGACATAATTATAGAGGTAATAGTATAATAAAAAACTAATAATTAATTATTTATCTTAATATAGCAAAATTTAAATAATAAATACATTTTGACAATAACTGTCAAACAAGAACTTTGAATTAATAAAGTTAATAGCTTAACCTCGAATTCTCAATCATGCCATGCGGTAATTTAATTACTACGGTCACAACATTAATTATTAACCCTAACTTTACATCAGTTTTCAATTTTTATTATTTATTTATTTTTACAAACAGTTGAATGAAAAAAGAGTTAAAGAAAATATTTTTAACTACTATCCTAATTATGACTTCCACTAAGGGTCATCTAGCCCATTTAACGTTTCCTTAGTTTCTCTGCCAAGGATCCACTAAAATTATATAGCAATAACAAAATCAATTAGTTTAATTGTTTGAATATTAAAAGACATGCACATTTAATTAATGTGTAGTTTATAATTTTCTTCTAACACTTTATCATAACCATTGATAATGAAGTATAATAAAAACTATTGTATATGTTCAAAGTCAGAAAACAATATGCCAGTAAAGAATAAATACAAAGACTATTATTTTATTTAATAAAGTATACTTCCCTTCCCGATGATAATATCAATATTATCAACAAGTGGGCCATAATTACTTAATCACTAAGGTGGAATCCTTGGTACAATTCTTGTCAAATCTACATGTCATAGTGGAGCCTATTGTAGTGAAGGACAATTTTGTTTATGGAAATTTGAAGAACGTAAGGAAGAGGAAGGTTATATTGTTCACACATACATGTATGTGAAGCAGTTACTTCGACACCAGCCGCCATTTGCACCAAGTAAGCACGATCCTTTTTTTCTTTCTTAAATTATGACCCAAAATTCTTAGCCCTAATAATTAATTCATTTTAACCTATTAGGCATTAACTAAAATTAGTTATATAATAATTAACCATCAATTAGGTCACTCTAGTTAAATAAATATTCAAAAATTCCAAAAATGACATTTCGAGTCATTACAACTTACTTTCAATGTTAGACAATTAAGCTCAGAATAATGATAGGATATAATAGAAAAAGAACGATTAAGAATACGAGCAGTTAGTAGATGTAGTAGAAAATTTTTCTTTATTTAAGCGTATTTATTATATACAAAAAGGTGAATGATATTTTATTTATAGAGTTGATAAATCCACCCCAAAGGCCACCATGATTAAAACTCAATTAGTAAGGTACCTACATAAGGTTATCCAATTGGACTCTTGCTTATCACTTGGACAAATATATAGATGAATAAATACACTCTTGGAGATACTAAAGGGGCCATCAACACAATTCCAAGGATTTGATTAAACAATTCCCCCTGGATGTCCATAGATAATGAGTCTCGTTTAAAACCCCATTACTAGAAAAAAAATTCCTGTATGATAAAAATTCTCGTGAAAGGAATGGGAAAAAAGGTTACACATATTTCTTTTGATCCACATTATTGGTGCTTCATTTAAAAACTTGGAGGAAAAAAATCTAGGGGACAAAAAAACTCGGTCAATAGGAAAAAAAGTTTGGCAAAACGACGTATTGTATGTTCCCCCGATTATTAACACATCACTTAATATTCAATGGATGTGCCCAATTCTTCGTACATTGGGTTGGTTATATTTTTTTCAAAAGAAAACCAACAGTTCCTTATATGGTGTATTTAATTTTTATTAACTTAGACGCACTGCGACTTGATTCATTGGAGAGGCTTGTATTTCTGCATAGTAAAACAGTGGCTTCATTGATCGTAGGTAGGGAGATATTGTGCATCCACATGCAAACAACAAACGTGCTTGAGATAGAAATTTTTATGCGGATCAGACAATATTCTGCATATGCGAATAAATCAATTTATCTGGATTCTCGACATAGAATAAACCATAAAACTATGGTGCCTTGAGGATATTCAAATCATGTTGCTGAAACCACAATTTCAATGTCATTTATAGGGGAGAAACTCAATTGTCCAGTAAATTTACTGGCAATAATAAAAATTATAGTCAATATGTTAGTAAGATTGCAATAGGTACCCTGATTGTACCAAAATGGAGTTTCACCAACAAGAAAGCTCTTCATGTTCTTTGAGATCAAATTTGATCAATTCATTTATGGGTAAGTGATATCCTTATTATTGGGTACTCCAATGAATGTGATTTATCCATATACAAGGTGCATCAAAACTTTTAATGTATGTACACTGTTAGACAAATATTTATTTGTTCCAAATTATGATTCTGTCGGTCAAGACAAAAATTTTATATTACCCAAAAACATTTTCATAAAATACAGGATAATTAGGGGTCCATGCTTTTGTACCACGTTATTTCCTTCAATTATCTCAATCCATATTAAGGGATCTTTAAGCTTTATTGCAAAAAGTTCCTTCTAAACTTTTTATTGCTCAGGACACCTCGGTGATTCCCAAGATTTTATATAACCTTATTGGGTCTAGTAGAATGGACACTTATTCATTATAGCATTCAAGTTGTTTATATGTTTTTGCCAGATCAAAACAAAGCTTTAGTGCATCCACCATAGGAGAATTTAATCTCCAATAATTGTTCGGGGAATTTTGCGACAAACCTTATTGCCCTCCGGCAAAAGTTGTTACTTGATATTTTTTACTATTATACCATAACATGATAATTGATTGTACCACATTGTATTATACTTGGATTTATGGAACTATCTGTCTAAAAACATTCACTTTTTTAAGTGCAACCAAGTATTACTTGAATTCATGGGCATTTTACTGGGCCAACCTTTATATTTCCAAACACTATATGATAGATTTAAATTACAAGATTCTCTGTCACAAAATTATATCATGAGCGCTTATCCTTATATCAAAAGACTTTACTGTCGAGGTTATTGATATCGATTACAATAAGAAATAACTTATCAGATCTCTTCATTTTTCATTATTTTTTCTGCGACCTGAAAAACTTTTTCGAAGGTGTCATGAAGTGTTATGTCAATGTACTCTTTATAGCACGGCCCTCATTAGGATGATCATTAGTGATGCTTTGCTTATCTCTTATTCAAGGAATTTGATATTGGAATTGATTGGTCTTTAAACCTTTCGGGTATCATAGAATCTATCCTTCACGGACTTTTCACATTGAAGCATTTGCAGCGAATTATATAATAAGGTCAGTTACATTATTTGGGCAACTGATTTGTAAGCATTACGCAAATGAATTATGTGTGTTGAACTTTAAGTTTCACATCTATATTTAAAGAGGATCTAATAATTCATAATTAAGCTCACCACATAATTTTCAACGCTGTCAAAAATCATCTCTCCCCTAATGTTAGAAAATCTAAGATCTTCATCCCAAACCTTATTTGGGGAGAAATTCATTCTTTGTGCGTGTGTGGAGCAATTAAAATAATACCGCACATTTAAACTTTTAGATAAAAATTATAGGTTCCCTGACTCTGAACCAAATTTTAATGGGGAGGACGTGTTGCCTTGATGCAACATTTGTGTTGGCTTTACTGTCTAATAAACTTTTCTCAACCAAATTTTTATTTTGGAGTGTGTTCTCCATAACCATTATTTAGCTAAAAAATTGGAGGCATAAATTTTTGCGAAATCAATAAAACCATTATCAATATAATTTCACTAATTTGGATGTGTTCTCTTAATTGAATTATTCGAGGCACAAAACAAACCCTGACAAACACCCAATTTGTAAGTTGACAACCAAAGCAATGTGATCATACCATAGATGCAGCTATCATATAGTTGCAAATGATTCCAACATGGCAGGTGAAGGAAAGCCATATTGGACCTTTGTATGTCCAAAAAACTTCAGGGGATTACCAATCACCTTCGCTGGTACAATGTGAAAACAAGCAAACACAAGAGGGAATTCTTGAAGAACTCTTTTATTTATTCATAATATAAGCCCACAAAATTCAATTATATTGCATTCACATTACATCCATGATGGTTAATGGTATGCCAACTGGATACTATTTCCAGTTAAGGTTATAATTTAACTTTTGCATGTCAATCATCAACATGTTCATGTTTGTCTTACAACAAACAAGAAGGAAAAGGGGATAATCCTTTTACAAAATATTTATAACCCTCTTCGATTGGAGTATATCTGAAAGGAGAAATAAATCTTTCATAATTTATAGTCTCATATTTTTTTTAATCATCCAAAACTTTTAACAAAAATTTGAGGAACTTACTACAACAGTACCCCAAATTATTTCCCTCAGTAAATTATCATAACCATAGGGGGAGTTGCCATTATTTTGTGTACTATCACTATTGTGCCTGACAACAATCCCTATGGTGAAGCTGTCCTTTCCAAGGAGGAAAGGAAATTAATTACTATTGTTCATGGTCAAAATATACGAGAAAAACATATTTTGTTTTGTTGTACCAAGGTACACAACAAGGACAAATTTGTATTTGCCACACCCTATATGACCAACAAACCTTTAGAGTCAATAACTGTTTCTGTCTTTTCCCTTTCGGGTAGTTCACAAACTTTAAAAATACCATAGTGCCGTAATAAAACGTAAACAATTACCATTACCACTTTCTGCCAAATAAAAATTTGTGGTTTTCATCTGAAACCTCCTGTGAGGTTGAGTTTTGGGATATATCAATTTTTTTCAAGCCTTCCCATAGAGGTGATTGTGGCATATATGTAACCTATATTTAATCATATCTTAAACCAATTCTGCTTATAGGATGGCGAGCATTCACAATTACTCAGCGAAAGTCACATTCTCTTTCCAAGGAATGAACTAAATCATTTATATGTATTATAAGTACATTGTTATTGGTTTTTTAAAATTCATCAATTTCATGAACCCACACCTCAAAAAATCACATTGAAAAGGATCAACTGTACTATCACTTTATCTTCGTGTATTTTATGGAAATATTTATAAACATTGTCAATTATTGGACTTGGACAAAATTCACAGGTCCAATGAAATTTTCAGATCATTTTGATAATAAAAAAAATTGCCTTTCAAAATTTTGAAGGACTATTTGAAGCACCCCATAGTGTCTCTTCCTGTATAATTACCAAAAATTATAACTATTTATATCTCGTCCCTTCACACCCTTTTTTCATAATTCAGTCACTTGTCATCATTTCAGACTTACCTGATTTATTGCTACCACATTAATGAAAGATGAAGCACTTGATTGCGATAGTTAGGAAACTTGAAATTTAGTTCTTACAGTCAAATTATTTTTTATTTATTATGTCATCCGGACTTAAACCAGATGTTACCCTTGCATGTGGGAGGCGTGAAAACACATAGTCCTACCCTTAAACCAACGGTAAATAAACGAAATTAAAACAGGGACCTCACTATTTGAGTCTTTCAAAACAATTAAAATAATATTCAAACTCATGCTATTAAAATTTTATACCTTCTTCTATTTTAAATTTTTTGTATAGCATGTCATATTCAACCAATAGTTGTATATGTCTTCGATTCCTGATAATTGTTAGTGACCGAATACTATTTTATTCTAAATCATAAAGATATTTTAGAAAATACATACCTAATTTTATGCATATAATACCTTGATTCTTATAACAAGATCAACCAAAAAATGAGTTAAAGAAAAATGAAAACTCAATCTTAATTGGCTAGAGACTCGTGTTGATAACGTATTATAAAATCTAAACTTAGAATAATATAGGTATAAAGAAATAATATAAGAGAACTAGATGTAGGAGAAGACTTTCTTCTTATTCAAGTGTATTATACAAAAGGTGAATGATATCTCTATTTATAGAGTTGAGATATCACCCCAAAGGCCACCAAGATAAATGCCCAATTTGTAGGTACATAGTTATCCAAATGGTTCTTATCAACTTGGTAACATGTATACATAAATACAATTAAGTCTTGAGTATATCTAAAATAAAATTCACACAATTCAATGGATTTATAACACTTCAATATATATGTATGAAGTTATGTTCCACTTGAATGGTGAAGATCCAACGACTAAGGGGTGAGATATGGTATTGTTGGAAGGCTACTTTCCTTTATTAGTACACATGACTATGTATTATTATCTTGGATGATTATATGATGATTCTAAGATGAAAGGTAGTTCTCACCATGTTTAATCCATGAGCTATGTATGAGTTGGGTTGAATAAAGGGTAATGTACTCTTTCACGGAGTTGGAGAATAATGCTTAGCACCGAGTGGATATGGCAAATAAGGTAGAGACCTTCCCTCTAATTTAGGTCATGTCTTCTAAATATACTCTAATGAGATGGAAATTGTCCTGCTAGTTCAATAGGCCGGGATTTTTGAAGCAATATTCATATCCCATTACTATGTTCCCACATATGTCTTAGATAACCTATCCACATTACAGCTATATATGTTTAGTTCTACCTTAGGCAAGTAGGACGCCTTCTTTCAGTGTGGGGTTATATGACACTGGAGTCCATGTAGCTGACATGGTCTATGTATGTTAAAGAAATTCTCCCTGTAGATAGTGAATATGACTTCAACCATACTTGTGATTTCTTGATATGTCCATTTGGTAAGAGTGGGGGTATGAGACTTACCTTTTTACATTACACAAGTAGTCTTTGAAGGAAATTATGGATGGGTCCATGATGCAATGGTAAGACATGAAGTTATGATATCCGTTGATTGGTTTGTTGTTAAGATATGACTCTCCTTATGTATATGTGATGAACATGGTTATTCACTTATTATGATTGTGGATTATAATGGGATCTAAAGTTTATATGGTGTAACTAAGGTGATTCTAAATGGATACGTAGTATAGTTAGTATTTTAGATGCCAATTATTTAGTGCACAAGTATGCTTTTAGGATTGCTAAGGTGATGGCCGTACCATGTTACGAAAAATCATATGAGAAGGGTATTATGACTTTTATTATGTCCTTATTCGCAGAAATGGTTTTCCTACTTAATAAATGCATGATTTTCACTAAAATGTCTTTTTACCATAATTAATTGTTTTATGCATGTTTTCATAGTAATTTTGTACTAACCCCTTCTCTTCTACATCTCCTATCAGTGTAGGTTTGGGCTGTTGTGGAGCTCTTGGTCCATAATTGAAGAAAACTTGGGTTGCTACCTCCAAGTTTTGGTGAGTCTTCGATTCCAAGTATGGGATGTTATTGATTCAAGTTCTACTTTTCTTTCCTTGTTAAGGACTATATAGTATTTCCTTATGATAAGACTTACTATTGATGTAACGGTTGAGTCCTAAATTTCGTGCTCTTATGTTTAGATGGTGTAATGAAACAAGTATCTAGCTTTCTAATTTTCATATATGACGAAAGTTGTACTTCTACTGTAAAAGTTTTAATTTTTATGCATTATTCTTATGTCTTGGGTAATTATTATACGTTAAAAGCTTGTATGAGACTCCATTAGAGTCAAGTACGTTTTGTCACTCCTAGGGGGTAGCCTAGGTCGTGACATATCCAACACCATGAAAATGAGATTTCTACAATTGTAAAAAGAAAAAAGAAGACCTTTTTAGAAAATTAAATATCTCTTATTTATAAAAATGAAATTATTACTAATAAAGTTTGTAAAGAGATAGGAAATCATTTCTCCATCCAATACCCATAGTCCTACTAAATATTATATCAACCCCCAAAAAAGCAACACTTGTTTATGAAGAGTCTTAACAAAAAGACAATTTTGTATCACCAGAAAACCTCTAGTAAAGGATGAGAATCAACACTACAAAGAATAATTTATGAATAAATACTATCAAAAAGAGGGAGTTTTAAATATAAATAGGAGGGAGAAAATGAGAGTTACGAAAATGTATATGGGCTTGACACTGCTCTTAGTAAGAATCATACCAACATAGGGTTTATCATAAAGTGGCAAACATTCATCATTATTGATTTCTGTAGTTCAAGTCCTTTCATTCATGATGAATTTATCTTTTTGGTATGAAACATGTTCAAAGGACGATCCACCCTAAAAAATAATAATGAAAAGAGCATATAAGTTATATAATCAACAACGGAGGTTTGAGAGAAAGAAAAGTGGAAACATATTATTTTTAGGGTGGATAAGTTCTAAAAGCCCCGTTTTTTATTATAAAACTTCTCTTCTGTTTTAATTATTAATTTTTAGTGTGTGTTGTCTTCTATACATGTTTGAAACCAAAGAGATGAATTCATCATAAATGAAAACACTGGAAGAACAAAAATCAACAATGATAAATATTTTCCACTTCTTGATAAATAATATGTTGGTATGATTTTTACTAAGAGCAGTGTCAAGTCCATCTATAGTTTGGTAACTCTCATTTTCTCCCTCCTATTTCTATATGAAACTCCCTCTTTTTGTTATTATGTGTTTCACAAATTATTCTTTGTAGTGGTGATTATCATCCTTAACTAGAGGTTTTGTGGTGATACAAAATAATTTTTTAGGACTTCATAAACTAGTGTTGGGTTTTTTGGGGTGGATATGATATTTAGTGGGACTATGGGTATTGGATGGAGAATTTAACTTGTCGTGTACATCTCGTATTTCACATGTCTATGTTAAAAAGATATCATGGAATGGTGAATATATCATTAGTAAGACTCAACAGTGATACACAAAGGTCTCCAATATGAGGAGGAACCGATTGCTATTCTTGATCATGTTGCTCGTAAGTTAAGGACCAAGGATATTAAGTCTACAAAGGTTCAACTAAAACATGGTACAGTTAAGGAATATACTTGATAGAGTGAAAAGGACATGCAAGACAATTATCCCCAGTTGTTCGTCGAATCAGGTACTACCTTGTTCCCTTTTAGCCCTCCTTCCTAAGTTGATCTTTTGGGGACGAGTGATGGGTAAATAGGTATCTATTGTAACGAGTGGGCCAAATTTTTTTTCGTAGTATTAGGATTTTCCCAACCTAGTAAATATTTGGAAGAAAGCAAAGTCATCTAGATGTAGGGAAATCTTGTAGCAATTGGGTGGAGTAAATAGGAATTTGATTACATAATCTGTTAGATAACTCATTAAGGAACTTATATGACTTTACATAATTAAATTTGGATAAATAAATCTCACGGATTGATCGTATAGTATTTCTGAAGCATAGTGGGTTAAGAGTATGT
Source organism: Solanum habrochaites (assembly GCA_027704765.1). NCBI lineage: Eukaryota > Viridiplantae > Streptophyta > Magnoliopsida > Solanales > Solanaceae > Solanum > Solanum habrochaites. The sequence continues at coordinate 41,466,224 of JAKWJA010002496.1, forward strand.
TGTGAAAAGGGGAAACTGAAAATCCCTTAGGATCTCACTGCCTCACTTTATGCCACTGCAGCGAGATCATAGTCGCTGCAACGACATCGCTACAGCGGGATGGGTGCTGCTATAGCGGATGAGGCAGAGATTGATTTCTAGGATTTCAGGGATTTATTAAGACGAAGATCACAGGTTAAAAAAAAGTGTTGTTGCAGCGGGATTGGTGCAGCTGTAGCGGGATGAAGGGTTTTTAATTCGTAAATAGAACCCCTAGTAGACCTTATTTTACACTTTTCGACTTTTAGAGCTAAGAAACTAACTTTGGTCGATTTTGACTTGTTTTCCACCATTCCTACGGCTTAAGGTAAGGTTTTCACTCTCTGTTTTTGTTTTTCAATCCGTAGAACGTTTTTGAATTGTCATAATTTATGGGGAAGGGTTTCTAGATAGAATTCATGGTGGGAACAACTGTAGTTTGGCTAGTTGGGGTCATGAGTTTGACCTAGGGTTCATGAATTTTCTAGAATTCTGCTAAATTAGTGATTTATTTTTAATTGTTGTCTATTATTGATTGTTTGTAGACAAAGAACAAGGCGAACGAATCCGGGAAGGGAAGGATCAAGTTTCTTGAGGTTCCAAGCTTGTTTCGAGGTAGGTGATGATTGTGATTATATTATCGCATAATATATACTTGTTCTCTCGTCATTGTTATACTTGTATATGTGTGCATGTTGCAATATTTATCATAGAGGTTGAAAGAATCAAGACATAAATGTTTGAGCTTTATGTACTATTGTGATGTGTGATTAGGATCAGGTTGCTACATTCTGGCATGCTAACTTTTAGATTGGATTGCCACGTTCTGAAATGCTAACAATTTTGGTTTGGTTTCCGTGCGAGGACCAACTTTGAAATTAAGCATGTGAAATGTGTTGTTGATTCCTTATGATGATATGTGATAAGTTTATATATATGCATGATATTATAAAGTGATGACATTGTTACAGTTATATAGTGGGATATTATGTTATGACTACCAGTACCACTGTGGTGCGTAACTGATCCTGCCCATTGTCTATTTTTGTTGAGTGTAGTCATCTTCACGTGACTGTTGATAGCCGAGATCAATAATCGCTTTGAGTTCAAGGGTGAACCACTTCGTTCGGGATGCCATGAAATTCTCCTTGTCCATATCTAGTATTTTTGGACTTAGACTTTTATTTTAAATAGTTCAATAGAATTCTTTGTTAGACTTGATTGTCGTTTCTAATTTTGGTACATTGTCTTGTAGATTCTAGGCTTATGTTTCGCATTGTTAGTTAGTCGTTAGATCTTGATTTAGTAATGGAACTTAACTTAGTTATTTAATTTGCTTTTGTAGCTTAAATTCCTTAGTTTTAAATTTCTTGTTTTGGGTAGAGGTAGTAACAGTTCTCCCACCGAGTAGTTAGTGTGGGTGCCAATTTTGACAGTCTGGGTCGTGATAGTTTTATATTGCCTATATGTTTCCTATTGCTTTTTCCTTATCATTTAATAAATATACATAACAATATATAGTGCAATTGTCAATAAAATCTATGAAACGTTTTTCCCACCACAAGATATGTTAACTTCATATCACAAATGTCAGTGTAAATCAATTCTTAGGGATTAAAATTCTTTTCAAAAACACAATGATTGATATTTGGATTTATTCCTGTAAAAGTTAAGCAAAACTTCTAAGTTAATCAGTTTTTGCAAGGTTTTGTAATTGACATGTCTCAAGCGTTCAAGTCACAAAAAGTTTAATTCCAAAAAGTAAGAAAATACAGAAATACTGAATTCGAAAAGACCTTCTGTGAGTTAACTTTTTCTTACAAATATATTGTTCTTTACTTTATATAACTTTGTCAAAGACAGACATTGTTTCGAAATCATCATCTTGCCAGATGATCTTTTCAAAAGGACCTTCCCATTACATCCAATTTGTTAAAGAAATTACCCATGACCACAGTCTTATAGGTCTAACAAGGGAAAATGATCCAAATGTTGTTTTACAAAGCAAAGATAAAAGATCACTTTTCACCAATGTTCATGTCTATACTAACAAATTTATTTTAATAGACAAATCTTTTCGTGAAAACTTACAATATTTGAAGTGACATCTTCTTATAAAAGAATACAATTATTTTGAATGAGTAGTATAATTTTGTGATTTTATATAGTTATATCATATATACTAGTATAGAGAGACTCAACAATCAATATCCATTATATATTCCACTATTTTGTGGTCTACATATTAAAGAATGTTCATTATATTGTCATATTCTGTTCTTTTCAAAGTTTAATTAGATAGAAGTGCTAATCTGTATTAGTCAAAAGTAAAAAAATCCCCCACATTTTGAAATATGTTCTCAAAAATAATTTTTCACAATATTTGAAATTATTTTTCATATATTTTTCATGTTTTGTAATTTATACAATCAAATACACATTGGTAACATGAAACCATTTTTTTATGGAGATTTAATTCATAGAGACACCCACTACAGGCACAAAAATCACTAATTTTCTGTCACTAGTATTTTTTTCTCATAATGTCAAAATTAGACAAACCACTTACTATTTAGAATACTAACAATAAAGTTTTCATCTTTATACAACTCATTTGTAGCTTAACAATGAAATTTTTATATTCTTGTAGTTGTTAATGGAATGAACCTCGAATTCTGATGAAGTTTTTGTACACTTCTAATCAGTTTCATAATCAGACAGAGTAGCAAACCAAAAAGATTTTAATCTATAGAAACCTAAACTACAACACTGTTTATAGCTAACGAACAACATTTTATACTCTTCAAGTCACAATATTCATTCAAACAATGTATTTAACAGCTTTTTGAAGTTTCTACCTTTCCTCCAATGCAAAATTTGATTTGTTCGTGAAGTTCTTATATTCTTCATACCGACAGAGTAAAAAAACAAAAGATTTGTTTCCAAAAATAAGAGACAATCAAATTTAACATGAAGTAGAAAATGACAAGTTTTTTTCTCTCCTCTAAACAAAATACATATTGATAAAATTAAAGATACATTCTGATATCATCACATAATGACAATCTATCCTAACATTTATGAAATAAATTTCATAACTTATAAAATACAGAAAAAATAATAACCAAGGGAAATAGAACAAGTTTGTACTCTCATTGAATCATATTCGATCCGTCAGCAATGATTTCATGCAAGTCACTTTTCTTGCAAATTATTTCTTTCTTTCCCTGTTTTTATCATATTCCACTTTTCGTTAGAAGACATTAATTTAAACGAGAAACTACACTCATGTTCAAATATTGTTAAGATACAACATATGTTCATTAGAGTGCTTATTTTAGCCTTTATACATATATAATTTTCTAATTAAAAAGAAAACTGAAGGGGTGCAATACTTGAATTCAATTGGGAAGAAAATAATATTAAATCTTACCCACCCAAGAATAACTTACTACAGAAAAATACTCGAACATATTGAAATAGTACGAATTTATCTCAAATCTCTTTTATCATATGATAAAATAATTTTCTTCTTCTTCTTCTTCTTCTTCTTTTCAAAAAAAGAACACAAAAAATAGAAGTGATTTCCTTACCACATAAAATACCATTAAATATTAAATTTCTTAATCTTGTTATCTCCTGTATTAAGATTATCAAACCAAAAATAATAAAATATTAGAAGAAAAACCCAAGAATTATCCGAGTCCACAGAACCCACTATGTGTTCTTAAAAAATTTAATCCCCTCAAGTATTCGAGGTTGCATATTAATTCCTCCCAATATAAAATGGATTATCTATTAATGAAGTAGTAGTACCTCAAATTTCGATAATTTTAACAAACTCAAAATGACAGCAACAATTTACATTCACAATCACGATCAGTCGATTTTGTTTTATAAAAAATGTATGCAAGAGCAGGGAAGAATTTCATATAGAAACATTATAGAAACCCTCTCTATTTATATGTAACAACCCTAAAAACGGATATACTAAGTGATACTTAATGTGTCAAGAATGCCTATGAATAGACCAGGGCTCACACGGATTGATGCGCGTAGAACCAGACTTTGGAACCCTAGCAACCTCTGAGCCAACTAACTTGGGGAGTTAATTCAGATAGGAAAGGTTGGTTCCAACCATGTAGGGCTCTCGAATACGAAGATTTACTCGAAGGAGTCTTTACGCGACTTTTAAAAGAGGAATGTTAGTTTGGAGGGTCTAGGGTTTTAAAAGTATGTTTCCCAGGATAAGGGATAATACCTTATTATCCTAAATTTAATATTACTTATTGAATTAAGAAGGAGGCGGGGGGTAAATATAGGGAGGACATACTAAATTGAGCACTCTCGAAGAAGTGAAGGTCTTGCTTCACCCGGGTTTAAGAACCTAGGTGGAAGCAATGACATTAATGTGATTTTTATAAAGGATGGAATTAATATAATTATTAATAATTATTATTATTATCGGATTATAATAAAATAAAAATCAGAGTCGAATATTAAGAAAAACCTTATTTTGACTAAGTCCTAAATAGATCTACTAAGCCTAATTATAACTCCTACTCTCTCAAGTCTACTCTCAAACTCTCACCCTCAAATCTCTCTTGTTATTTCACACGAAATTCTTCTGCCAAACATATAAGCTGCCCCAAAAAATATAATAAAACACATTAGAAAACCAAAAAAGTTCTCTTACACTCTAAGAACTTACAAAAAAAATATCAAGCAAGCAAGCAACTAAGAAACGAAACTTTGCCTCATCTCTCGCGGGTTTGTGTGAAGGTTTAGGGTGAGGTTTTTGGGCATTCACTTGGTGGAAGTGTGGAAAGCTACACAATGTATGGGTTCTCCTCTCTGGGTCCCTTTCCAAGAAACCTAAGATTCAGGTCAATTTAATCTGGAAAACACTAGGATTGTTCCAGTTGCATTGTCCGTTGTCACTAACCCATTGATTCGTAGGTTGGGTATGTTTGATGGTAGATATTTTTAAGGCTGTAATTGTGTTTCGTGTTGAATTGTTCATGAATGGTGTTTGTTTTGATCGTATGAATGGACAAAACTATGTTGTCTTTGTCGAAAAGATGTGTATGTGTGTACAATGAAACCGTGACTCCTTTGGTTTGAGGTTCAAAAATTACATGTTATGGTTGTGTTCTTACGTGCAAAAAATTATATAAATCGTGATGTAAAAATTCAGATTTAAGTGCAATTCTTTATGGAAGGAAATCTTGAAAATGCGCCTAGAGAGTTCACTAAAAAACTACTTAATAACTCTAAACATTAAATACGAAAGAAGTGAGAAAATAAGCCGTATTTAATTAAAAATTTTCCAGCAGCTTGTTCCATAGTTCGGCCAAGCTAGCTTAAGTTGATCGCAAGTTAAGGACTATGAAAACACCCTTAATTTTGTCTAAAATACGTGCGATAACTGGTGGATTCCTTTATCTTGAAATTGTGACCTGCACGAGTGTTGAGAGTCATGAAATAAGGTGACAAAAAAAGGGGAAATGTGGATGTGAGACCGAACTTAGACCTTGGCTGAAAAAATTAAAAATATGAAACGAAAAAAAATGAGCGGAGGGGATTCGAAACCCAAAACCTTCAGGCAGTTAAAGAAGGAAAAACCAATTAACAGAAAGAATGTTAGTCATGGGATTCGCATCCACAATCTCTTAGGACTATTTTAGATAGAAGAAGACAAAAAAATGCAGATAGAGGATAAAAGTGAATGTGAGGCCGTGGGAATTGAACCCAACGGACCTCTAGAAATAAAGTGAGAACTCTACAAGGACAAGAAAAATAAAGTGCGGTGAGTGGGGTTGTCGTGGGGGGTTTGATCCACACCTCATTGTCAATGCAAGATAGTTCATGAGAAATAAAATAAAGAAATAATCGGTGTGGGGGTTCGAAATCACAACCCCTCGGCCAAAAGGAGCGAGGGTAAAGAAAACAAATTTAATTAAAGGAAAATGAGGTTGCGTGTGGGGGTTCGATCCCAAATCCTCTCAATCACCATTGAGCCGAAAAATGAAAGAAAAACTATGGGCAAAAAATAAAATGAAGGTGGTTGGGATCGATCTAGGGTCCCAATTTCATATGGACTAAAGATAAAATCAATGAAAAATGTAAGAGTTGTCCGAGGGATTCGATCTTGGGATTCCTTGCCCAAATATCCATATTGATACATAAGTCATACGTGAAATAAATGTTCAAGAATAATGCCACCTACTTAGATTGAAATTGAGATCTTCGCATACATACAAGATACATATGTCTTGTACTACATAATCTTAGGAAGATATGAGTCACTTAAGAAACTATGAATGAAGCCTCATTACTTGTATGTATAGACCCATAAGTTTAGTATACGTTTAAAAGTAAGTTAACCTAAGATGTATGCAATGAAATGATGAAATGAACAACTAAATGATTAAATGAACAATGAAATAATAAAATGAACAAATGAAAGGATGAAATGAATAATGAAATGATGAAACCCTAGAATGGTTAAGTAAGAGTGTGAAACACACTAAATGTCTAAGTGCATTGATATATGATGAAATGAACAATGAAATGATGAAATGAACAATGAAATGATGAAATGAACAATGAAATGATAAAATGAACAATGAAATGATGAAATGAACAATGAAATGATAAAATGAACATTGAAATGATGAAACCCTAAAAGGGTTAAGTAAGAGTGTGAAAAAACTAAATGGCCAAGTGCATTGGCATATGATGAAATGAACATTCACATAAAAAGGGGTGAGTAATTATGAAGAGCAAATGTGCTAATGTTAATTAATGTGGTGACAACATAATATGAGGCATAGTGTAAAAGATGAGAGAAATCTCAAGTGAGCCTAAGTAAATGTTACCAAAACGTACTCACCTATGAGAGTGTAAAGTTAATGAAGAGACCAGTCTATATGAACACTGTAACAACCCTAGAAAGGAATAGAATCAAGACATAGGGTGTCAAGAATGTTTGCGATTAAACCAAGGTTCACACGGATTGATACGCGTAGAACCAAACCGTAAAACCCTTACTACGATCAAGTCAACTAACTTGATGAGTTAGTTTGTCTTGGAAAGGATAGAACCAACCAAATAAGGCTCGCAAAAATGAAGAGTTAATCGAAGGAGTCTTTACTGGACTTCAAAGCAGAAATTTTATGTTTTGAGGGTCCAGGGGTAAAATGGTCATTTCCAGACCAAGGTTAATATTGTATTTACCATGAGAAATTCATAAATTAATTCCAATTAATTTCTAAAAGAGCTTTTCAAATTTGGGGGATGCCCCCAAAGGGCGACCCATTTCACCAAATGGGTTGCCATTCGGCTGTTCGAGCCCCCTAGCGAAAGGAATTGAGGATTGCATCCTCAATTAAAATCTAGTCATTAAGGGTTAAAAATCATCCTTTCACAATGAATTTAACTAAAAATTAGATTTTTATTAAGTTAATTTAATCTTATTTTGACTAAGTCTTGAATTTAGTCTCCTAATCCTAATAGCTCTCTCCCCCTAACGTTTCTCAACTATCTCTCACGTTCTCAATCTCTCTATCACGTTATTCTGACAAACACAACGACAACCAGAAAATACATCAAGAGTTCCTCACACTTGAAGAACTCACACGAAATTGTAAGTAAAAGACAATGTAATCAAAACATCAAGGCAAAGAGAAGGCGTCGAGGGGTGTACGTTGTGAAGTGGAATGGGCGCTGGTTGGGAGGAGTTTCAGGTAGTAATGTTAGCAATCACCTGGGAACGAACATAAAAAGGTATGGGTTTTCTCTCCCGGAATTCTTTCTCCAAGAGTACTTTCCTTCGAATGTTTCTCAATCTCTTGAAAACTAAGGTTGTTCCCCTTTGTATATGTTTGTCCTTAGCTCCCAAACGAATTCTAGGATGGGTATGTTGTGCTGCTACACTTAGGCATGATGAACGTATTAATATTAAATGTTAACATGTTTTATGTTAGGGAAATTACGAAAATGATATTTGAAGTGTAACCAAAAATTGGTGTTGTGTGTGCTTCTTGGGAAGTGGCTTTAGCCACTGTTTTGAGGTCGAATATTCATGTGTTTTTTGTGTATTTTATGTGTGTTAAATGTAGTGTTCATTATAATGAAAAATGTTGGGTTGAATAACACTCTTTTAGCTAACTAAACTCATGAAAGAGGTGACAAAAAAATTAATGAAGAATGATAAGAAAAAAATTCCCAGATTGCATACTTTCCAATAAGGTTAAATTCTGGGTTTTTTTAAAAAGAAAATAAATAAGTAAGGTCAATGGAAATTGAACCCAAGACCTCGTATGTTGAGAAGACTGAAAAATAAGAGAAAAACGTGAATGATGTAAGGGGAATCAAATGCCTTAGCTACTGGTTTCGTGAGGCAAAGAAAAAGGAAAATGGGGGCTTGGGGATTCGATCGTAGCTCCTGTTTTCGCAAAAAAAAAATTATAAGGGAAATTGGGCTGGTGGGGAATCTAACTCGCGACCTATGGGGAGGAGAAGGAGAAACAAATTAAGTAAACAAGTAAATGGGTGGTGTGGGATTCGATCCAACTATCTGCCACTACGCGTGAAGGGATTTGAAATAATGAAAAAAAGAAAATGCTATGCGAGGGGATCGAACCCACGACCTCAGCGCTGAAGAGAGAGGCAAAATAACAAGGAAATAAAGTGAGGCAATAGGGATTCGATCCCACAACCTCACTGCCACTACCCCATTTAAATAAAATAAAGATAAAGGGGCTGTGGGGGTTCAAACCCATCACCTCATAGCCTCCTCAGCGAAAATTTTTAGAAAAATAATAAGGGGGGCTGTGGGGGTTCGAACCCACAACCTCCCTATTGTAGAAAATTTAACTCTAAAAATCAAAGGGGTTGTGAGGGCTCGAACCCCCAACCATTCGGTTATTTAAGAGTGAAATTAAAATAGAAAAATTAATCCTTCAATGTAAATGTTGAGATTTAATTTAGAGTTCTAATGTTATGAATATTAGAAATAAAATTAACAAAAAATATAAATGATATCCTAGTAATCCAAGATTTGGGTTCCTTTCCTTAAATTTCCGTAATGACGCATAAGTCAAATGTGAGTAAAATATCAAAAATATGGCCATCTACCTAGATCAAAAATTAATATCTTGGCATATATACAAGATACATAAGTCTTGTACTACATAACCTTAGGAAAGTAATAATAACTTAGCAAACTACGAATGAAGCCCTGTGGCTTGTATGTATAGACACATAAGTCTAACATACGTTCAAAAATAAGTTAACCTATGATGTATGTAATGAAACGATGAAACCTAGGAGGGTTAATTATGAGTGTAAGATACACTAAGTTGCCAAGTTCATTGGCATACGATGAGATAAAATATGAAATAATGAAATAAGCATTCACGTAATAAGAGGTGAGTAACTATGAAAAGAAAGGTGCTAATAATGAAGAATGTGGTGACAACATGACATGAGGCTCATGAATATGATGAGACAAATCTCATGTGAGCCTAAATAATTGTTACCAATACGTACTCACCAAGGAGAGTGTAAGATAATGAAGAGACAAGTCTCAATGAACAATCTAATGAAAGTGCTGAGTTTAACACACTTAATAGTAATGATGACATGAGAAATCATCTAATGAGCTATGTTGTCGTCATACTAGAAACCAACTTCCATGACGTATGAGTTGAATATAATGGAACTTTATACTGAGAACCCATAGGTTAGCTATGAGTGGTGATGCCATCTTTCGGGAAGGGCGAAGTTTCACGTAACTCTCATGAGATGAGACTTTTAGGCTTGCCGGGTATGGGTCTTTATACCAATATTGCCAATATAGGGATCTGGCGGGGTTAAATTCCCATATACACTAACATGTTATTGAGTCACTTTGGCCGGTGATACTACCTCTTTTGTGGGGGGGGGGGGAGGCACTGGATTTCATGATGCTCATATGATCTATGTCGGTTAAAGTTAAAGTTCCCAATGAATGAATGAGTCCAGCCTCAAATGAAGCATATAAAGAAATGAATGATACCGAAGGTGTTAGGATAGGATAATCAAGTGGTGAGCTAGACTCAGGTAATGACATTAGGTTGTTCCTGATCAATGCACAACAAACCCGATGAAAACTACATCCTAGGTATAGCTGATGTTCACACTAGCCTATGAATGAAATGAAATGAAGTACGTATGAATAGATGAAGCAGACTCTGTGTTTGATAATGAAGACTCCCTAGAGGTCCCATATGTTGAGCCCTCATTTTGGAAATTCTTAATGTCAAGTCCATGACTTCCAATGTCTCATGACATTTGAATGAATGATATGAAAGAAGCTATGTGTTATATATTATGTGTTATGCTATGTACTATATGAAGAAGTTACATTCTGTGTGCAATATAATACTTACGATGATGGATGTTACTCTCATGGAATGACCTTCCTAATCAAATAATGAAATTTCACTATCTTTCCTATTCTTAATTTGCCAAGTCTACTTACTTGGCTTGCAAAAATCATGTTGTTAGGAAAGACCTATTTTTTTCTTGCATGTCCGTGGTGTGTGCTTGTATATACCCATTCTTAGTACAAGTGTGAACTAACCGTATAAAAACTTTACTATTTTAGTTGAAGGCACAAGTGGACGATAGAGCTATAGGATCATCGCTGTAGTTATCCGGACGTTCAACATTCATCCATATTTGGTAGGTCCTCATGCTTTTGAGGATGTTGGTGTTTTTTATTCTAGCTTAGTTTTAGAGTTGAGCTAGTGGAGCATGTTCCACTAGCGTTTCTTTTCCTGTTTTTATTTAGACTTTGTATTGGTTTCATTTTGGACATTATACACTTAATATGAATTTGATTGTTTCTTTCAGTTGCTTATATCTTAACGTTAGATGGTTGATAGTGAACAATTATGTATTAATGAGAATTTTTTATAAGTATTTTAAGAAACAAAAAGTTTCAAATTTTCCACAAAAATTAACCTATATAAAGTAAGAATGACGTAAGTAGGCTTGTCTTCGAACTTTGAGAGACCAACGACGTCGTTCTCGCCTGGGATCTAGATTTCGATTGTCATAAAGTTTGTATAAGAGCACCAGGTTAAATTTCGAGAATAATGAATTCACATCAACCACATTTAGTAGTTTCTATGTCATGGTAGTGAAGTGCAGCACTATCCTGAATTATAGACTGCGTGATGCGTAGGAAAAATTTCACTTTTTCTAATATTATCATGCTTTTCCTAATGTCTGAGTTCTTTGTGTTATGAGCGTGTCTAACATCAACCCCTGTTGTTTTTCAGAGAATTAACCCTAGGAGGCTATTGGTCAGAGGAGGAGGGGGGCAGCTGTTAGGGGCAATCCAGTTGCACCCCATGCCCCAGCTGAATGGGTGTCCATGCCGGTTAACCCAGCTTGGTTGACCGGTTGTGAGGTGAGGGAATATTTGGCCTAGATGGCACAGGCCATCACGATGCAGACTCAGGCTGTGAGTGCCAAGTCAACCGGAAGGATGTTCAAAGAGAGACACCATCGGTTCGCAGTATGGATGACAGACTGTGACATTTCACGAGGATGAACCCTCCCATATTCATAGGGGTAATACATTGGAGGATCCTCGAGAGTTTGTAGACAAGGTGCATAAGATCCTTGTGTCTATGGGGGCCACTAATATTGAGAAGGATGAGCGGGCTTCCTACAAGCTCAAGGATGTTGCACAGACTTGGTGCAAGATGTGGTAAGATAGTCATATTTTAGGTGGAGTTCCAGTCACATGGGAGCTGTTCAAGACAAAATTTCTGGAGAGACTCTTCCCTAGAGAGATGAGGGAGACCAAGGTTGAGGAGTTCATCAATCTTAAACAAGGATCTATGACGGTCAGAGAGTATTTATTGGAGTTTGTTAATCTATCAAGGTATGTTAATTTCCCTAGTATTTAATAGTAAGAATTTGGAGAATACTGAACTTTGTTGAAATCATCCAGGTATGCTACTTCCCTGTTTTCTAAAAGCAGGGATGAAATGACCAGGTTCCTCACAGGATTCAATGGAGACCATGAGGTGGAGTGTCGATCTGCGATGCTCCATGATAATATGGATCTTTCCTGGTTGATGGTTCATGTCCAGCAAGTAGAGGATAGCCGTAGAAAGAGAGGTTTTCATGATGTTAGGAGGCCTAGGACTCAAGATCTTGCAGCTCCCATTCATGGAGGCAACAAAAATAATTTTTGGCATTCGTGAGTAGCGAAGGTTCAAAAAGGCGTAACAGAATTCTAGGAATTCAAATCCTCAAAAGGTGCTACACCTAAAGGAGGCATACCTGAGCCCAAGAAGGACAATGGAGGTGAGATGCACCATCCTAAGAAGAATTGTTCTAAGTAATGGCCGAGGTCACGATGGAGAGTGCAAATAAGGAATAAATGCCTGCTTCTGTTTTGGTAAGAGTGGACACATTGTATGAGACTTTCCACAGAACAGAGGCTAGGCCGGAGGTAATGCTCATCCTAGGCCTAAACCACAGGGTGTTGCAGCAGCCGAGACTCCCAAAAGGAACAAATTCTATGCCCTGAAAGGAGTAGGAAAAGTTCGCTGATGTGGTCACAGGTATTCTGTAAGTACTCTCAACTTCTGTTTATGCTTTATTTGATCTAGGGTCTACGCTTTACTTTGTGACTCCTCTGCTTGCCCTTACTTTTGAAATACTAGCTGAAGTTCTGCATGATACCACAATGGTTAGTACGCCTTCAGGAGAAAATGTAAGAACTGATAGGGTATACAAGGATTTCTCAAGAGTTGTAAGTGGTAAGACTATGTGTGCAAACTTTATTGAGTTACCCATGCATGATTTTAATATTATTCTTGTCATGGACTGGCTTCACAATTGTTATGCTTGCTTGGACTGTCGTAGTAGAGTGGTGAGATTTCACTTCCCTAATGAAGAAGAGTTAGTCTGAGAGGGGTAAAATTCGAGTTCTCCTAATCCATTATTTTCAAATCAAAATGCCAATAAAATGATGTCCAAGGAATTACTATGTCATCTTGTGAGTGTTGATGATTTAGATCATGACATTCCTTCCATAGAATCAGTGCCTGTAGTGAATGAATTCCTAGATGTGTTTCCTGAAGATTTGCCTGGTGTCCCTCCCCTTCGAAAGATCGACTTTGGTATCGACTTAGAACCCGATACTAAACCAATCTCAATTCCTCCTTACCGAAGGGCTCCAGCAGAACTCAAAGATTTGAAGTTACAGTTAAAAGATCTCACTGATAAGGGTTTAATTTAGTAGAGCATATCCCCTTGGGGCGCTCAAGTGTTGTTTGTAAATAAAAAAGATGGGACCCTTAGAATGTGTATCGATTATCGGTAGCTCAACAAATTCACTATATAAGTGTCCACTCCCCAGAATAGATGATTTGTTCGATCAACTTCAAGGGTCTAGTTTCTTCTCTAAGATTACTCTTTTTTATGGTATCATCAGCTTAGGGTTAGGGAGGGACAAAGACGCCTTTCATACCCTTTGTGTTCATTATGAGTTCTTCGTATGTCATTTGGTCTCACGAATGCACCTGCTGCATTTATTGATCTTAGGAACAGAGCCTTCGGTGAATACCTTGACTGTTTCGTCATAGTATTCATTGATGACATTCTAATCTACTCTAAGACGAAGGAAGAGCATGAACAACATTTGAGACTAACTTTGCAGGTACTTAGACGACATCTATTGTATGCCAAATTAAGCAAGTGTGAATTATTATTGAGTTCAGTGACCTTCCTGGGTCATGATGTGTCCGATAAAGGTGTAGAGGTTGACCCTAGGAAGACTGAAGCTATTAAGATCTAGTCAAATCTCCTAACTCCCACTGACATCCGTAGCTTCCTAGGATTGGCTGGTTACTACCGCAGGTTTGTGGAGGGCTTTTCTTCCATTGCTGCCCCACATACAATGTTGACAAAGAATAAATCCAATTTTGAATGAACGGAGACTTGTGAGAAGAGTTTCCAGGATCTCAAGAACACACTCACTTCAGCCCCGGTGCTTACTTTACATAAGTGTGGTGATAATTATCTGGTTTATTGTGATGCATCTAGGGTTAGTTTGTGTTCTGAGTTTGGGTTGTGTTGTCATGCAGGTTGGTAAAGTGATAGCCAATGCTTGCAGTCAGCTTAAGGTTCATGAGAAGAATTATCCCACTCATGACTTGAAGTTGGCAGCTGTGGTGTTTGTGGTGAAGCCGTGGAGGCATTATCTGTATGGAGTGAACGTTGATGTGTTCACAGACTAGAAGAGTCTCCAGTACGTGTTCACACAGAGGGAGTTGAATCTACGTCAGCGGAGATGGTTGGAGCAGTTAAAGGATTATGACATGAATGTGCACTACCATCCAGGTAAGGCTAATGTTGTAACTAATGCTTTGAGCATGATGAGCATGGGAAGTAGAACCCATGTTGATGATGAGAATAAGGAGCTAGTGAAATAGGTACACAGACTGGGTGTGCTATTTGTTGACTCTACTAGTGGGGCTGTTTCAGTTTCTCCTAGTTTTGAATCATCCTTGGTTGTTGGATTCAAGAAGAGTCAGCATCTTAATCTTGTGTTGATGGAGCTGAAGGACTCAGTGTTGTTAAAAATGAATGAGTCTTTGGATTTGGAAGATGATGGCATACTTAGATACCAGGACAGGCTGTGTGTACTAGATTTGGATTAGTTGCGGACCAGGATTCTGGCAGAGGCCCATGGTTCCAGATATTTCATACATCCAGGTTCCACCAAAATGTATCATGATCTTAAGCAAATTTATAGGTGGAATGCGATGAAGAATGACATTGCAGAATATGTGGCTAAGTGATATAATTTTCAGCAGGTTAAGGCAGAGCAGCTTAAGCCTGGTGGTCCGACCCAGATTATTGAGGTTCCGACTTCGAAGCGGGAGACCATTAATATGGACTTTGTGGTTTGTCTTCTGAGGACTACGACGCAACATGATTCCATATGGGTTATTATGGACAAATTGACCAATTCTGCCCACTTTATTCCTGTGAAGTCTACTTACAAAGCCGAGGATTATGCAAGACTCTACATTGATGAGATTGTGAGATGGCATGGAATTCGTTTGTCTATCATTTCAGATAGAGGATCTCAGTTTACTTCACATTTTTGGAGATCTTTCCAGAAAATCTTGGGCACGCAGGTAAAACTTAGCACTACCTTTCATCCTCAGACAGATGGGCAGGTAGAGCGCACCACTCATATATTAGAGGATATGTTAAGAGTGTGCATGATTGACTTCAGAGGTAACTGGGATGACCATCTGCCTTTGATAGTGTTTTCGTATAATAATAACTATCACTCCAGCATTGGGATGGCACCGTTTAAGGCATTTTATGGTAGGAGGTGTGGATCTCCAGTTTGGTGGTTTGAGGTTGGAGAGTCATCCATTTTGGTTCCAGAGATCATTTATGAGGTCTTAGAGAAGGTCAGAGTGATTGGACATGGGTTGATTTTGGGGGGGGGGGTGGGGGTGGGGGGGTGGTGGCGGGGGTTGGTTTGACTTGCTTACAGTCGGCAAAAGTCATATGCTGATAACATAAAACGACCCTTAGAGTTTTATGTTGGTGACCCTCTTTACTTGAAAATATCGCCTACGAAATGGGTGTTGTGATTTGGTAGAAAAGGGAAGTTGAGTCCGAGGTATGTTGGGCCATATGAGATTCTATAGCGTGTGGGTGAGGCGGCCTATGAGTTAGCATTTCCTGCGTAGCTAGATTTTTTTCATCAAGTCTTTCATGCCTCTATGTTGAAAAAGTGCGTAGGTGATCCAACATCAATCCTACCCGTTGAAGGTTTGGGGGTTGGTGAAGACTTGTCTTATGAGGAGGTACCAGTTGAGATCTTAGATGGACAGGTCAAGCGGCTAGAGGACAGGACCTTGCCGTGGAGGGGGGGGTGTTTGGTTTCCCTTGTTGAAGATAGAATGGGGGGGAGGACTGGTGGGTGGCGGGCAGTGGGTGTGAGACAGATGTTGGAGAAAAGAGAGTACGTGGGAGGAGAGGGGGGGAGGTGGGGGGGGGGGGGCTGTGGTGGGGGGGAATGGGGGGGTGGATGGTTGGGGGGGAGGGAGGGGGGGGTGGGTGAGTGGGGGGAGGCCAGGGGTCGGTGGGTGACGGGGGGATGGGGGGTTTGGGAGGTAGGGAGGGGGGGAGATGTGGGAGAGGTGCAGGGGTTGAGGGGGGGGTGGGTGGGAGTGGGTGAGTTGAGAACGGAAGTTTAGGAGGGAGGAGGGTTGGGGTACAATGCCGGTATTTGGAGAATCATCTTGTTGAGGTGCTATGTGGGAGGCTGATCGACATGAGGATCCCTTAGCCTCAACTTTTTTCATCCTTTGCGGTTGACTGCCTACTATTAAGTCCTATGTTTCCTATATCTCTGTATTTTTGTTTGCTATTGATTGACTGTGTAATTGTGATTTTATTATGACCTGACTGGCATTACGATGTGAAGTGGTATTCGGGGAAGAATGTTCATAAGGGAGAATAATTTAACAACCCAAAAAATGAATAGGATCAAGACTTAGGGTGTCAAGAAAGCTTGCGATTAAACCAAGGTTCACACGGATTGATACGCGTAGAACCAAACCTTAGAACCCTTACTAATATCAAGTCAACTAACTTGGGGAGTTAGTTGGACTTGGAAAAGTTTGAACCAACCAAGTAAGGCTCGGGGAAATGAAGATTTAATTTAAGGAGTCTCTACAAGACTTAAAAGAAGAAATTTTATGTTTTGAAGGTCCAGGGGTATAATGGTCATTTCAAGGCAAAGGTTAATATTGTAATTACGCTGAAGAATTAATAAATTAATTAATTAATTCAATTAAAAGAGCTTTTCGAATTTGGGGCGACCCACCGTGACCCATTTCGCAAATAGGTTGCCACTCGTGTTCAAGCCCCACTAGGAGCAAGGAATTGATTATTTAATCATCAATTAAACTATATTCATTAAGGGTAAAATGGTCCTTTCACGTATTAATTAATATAAATCTGATTTTTATTAAGTAAATTAAATCATATTTTGACTAACTCTTGATTTTAGTCTCCTAATCCTAATAACTCTCTCCCCTCAAGTTGCTCAACTCTTACTCATGTTCTCAATCTCTCTCTGTCTAAGGTTATTCTGCCAAGCACAAAAAAAATTAGAAAATACATCAAGAGTTCTTCACACTTGAAGAACCCACAATAATTTTTAAGTAAAAGACAAAGTAATCAAAACGTCAAGGCTAAGAGAGGTTCGTCGAGAGTGGTGTACGTTGAAGTGAATTGTGCGTGGTTTGGAGGAGTTTCCAGGCAGAATCTTCACAGTTTAACAACATCAAAACAAATGGGTTTTCTCTCCTGGAATTATTCCTCCAAGAGTACTTTCCTTCAAACTTTTGTCAAGCTCTTTAAAACTAAGGTTGTTCCCCTTTGTAGTCCCTTGTCCCCTTCCTCCCAATGAAATTCCGTCGGATGGGTAGTTGTGTGCTAACTTAGGCATGATTCACGTATTTATATTAAGGGTGAACAGTTATATTAGGGAAATTACCGAAAACGTATCCAAGCGTAACCAAATTGTGTTGTGTGTGCATCGTGGGCAGTGGCTTTTAGGCACTATGTTTGGGTCGAATTATTCATTGTGTTTTTCGTGTATTATTTTGTGTAGTGTTTGTGCAATGTAGTGTTCATATAATGAAAAAAAAATGTTTTTTTTGCGGTTTTGAAAATACCACTCTTTTAGCAAGTAAACTCATAAACGATGTGGCTCAAAATAAGTGAAGAATTCCAGATTGCTACCTCCCATATGTTAAATTCTGGTGTAAGGGAAATAAATACTTGAGGTCAAGGGAATTGAACCCAAGACCTCAAATGTTGAGAGGACTGAAAAATAAGAGAAAAACGTGAAGTAGCTAAGGGGAATCGAACCCCTTACCTACTGGTGTTGTGAGGCAAAGAAAAAGGAAAACAGGGGCTGGGGGATTCGATCCTAGCTCGTGTTTTCATGAAAAAAAATAAAAATGGAAATGAGGCTTGTGGGGAATCAAACTCGCGACCTATGGGGAGGAAAAGGAGAAAAAAATTAAGTTAACAAGTAAATGGGAGGCATGGGATTCAAACCCACGACCTCTCTGTACGCGTGAGCGGAGAGGAAATGATGACAAAAGAAAATGTGAGGCGTGGGGATCGAACCCACGACCTCAGTGCTGAAGGGATGGGCGAAATAATAAGGAAATAAAGTGAGGCTGTGGGGATTCGATCACATAACCTCATTGACACTAGCCCATTTAAATAAAATAAAGATAGAGGGGTTGTGGGGGTTCGAACCAACCACCTCACAGCCTCCTCAGCGAAATTTAAAAAAATTATAATAAGGGGGGGGGGGCTGTGGGGGTTTGAACCCACAACCTCCCTATTGTAGTGAATTTAACTCTAAAAATTAAAAGGGTTGTGGGAGCTCGAACCTCTAACCATTCGGTTATCTAAGAGTAAAACTAAAATAGAAAAATTAATCCTTCAATGTAAACTTTGAGATTTAATTTAGAGTTTTAATGTTAAGAATATTAGAAATAGAATTAATGAAAAATATAAATGATATCTAAGTGATCAAGGATTTGGGTTCCCTTGCCCATATTTCCGTATTGATGCATAAGTCATACGTGAGTAAAATATCCAAGAATAATTCGATCTACTTAGATCAAAAATCAAGTTCTTGGCATGTATACAAGATACATAAGTCTTGTACTACATAATCTTAGGAAAGTAATAATCAATTATCAAACGACGAATGAAGCCCCATGGCTTGTATGTACAGTCACATAAGTCTAGCATACGTTCTGAAATAAGTGAACCTAAGATGTATGTAATGCAAGGATGAACCCCCGGAGGGTTATGTATGAGTGTATGATACATTAAGTGGCCAAGTGTATTGGCATATGATAATGAAGAGACATCTCTCTTCACAAAGGAGAGTGTAGGATATTGAAGAGACCAGTCTCTATGAACACTCTAATGAAAGTGTTGAGTTTAACACACTTAATACTAATGATGAGATGATAAATCATCTAATGAGCTATGTTGTCCTCATACTAGAAGCCAGCTTCCATAACGTATAAGTTGAATGTAATGGAACTTTATACTGAGCACCGATAGCCTAGCTATGAAGGTGATGCCTTCTTTCGAGAAGGGCGAAGGTTCACGTAACTGTCATTAGATTAGACTGTGCGGCTTGCTAGGAATGGGTCTCTATACATCTCCTAGTCTTTGAACCTATACTGCCATTATAGGGATCTCACGGGGTTAAATTCCCATATAGCTAGCATGGTATTGAGTCACTTTGGCCGGTTATTCCACCACTTTTTGGTATGGGGGAGACACTGGATTTCATGATGCTCATATGATCTTTGTCGGATAAATTTAAAGTTCCCAATGAATGAATGAGGCCAACCTCAAATGAAGCATATAATGAAATGAATAATACCTAAGATGTTAGAATAGGATAATCAAGAGGTGATCTATACTCACGTAATGACATTAGGTTGTTCCTGATCATTGCATAGCAAACCCGATGAAATTCTTTAACTATATCTTAGGTATAGCTGGTGTTCACACTGTCTATGAATGAAATGAAATGAAGTACGTATGAATGGATGAAGAAGACTCACTGTTTGATAATAAAGACTCCCTAGTTGAGGTCCCCATATTTTGAGCCTCATTTTGGAAGTCTTATGTCAAGTTCCATAACTTCCAGTTTCTCATGCTATGAATGAATAACGAAGAAGCTAGTGTATATTTATGTTCTATGGTATTTATTATATAAAGATGTAATGTGTTGAGTGCAATATGATACTTATGATTATGGATGTTACTCTCATTGCATGACCCTTCTAATCCCATTTGGAAAGTTCATTAACTTTTCTAATCTCGATTTGGCAAGTCTACTAACTTGACTTCCAATAAACATGTTGTTAGGAAAGAGCTATTTTTTTTCTTGCATGTCTCTAGTGTGTGCTTGTATATACCCGTACTTAGTACAAGTGTGTACTAACCCTATACAAACTTTACTATTTTAGGTGCAGGCACAGGTGGACGATAGATCTATAGGATCATCACTGCAGTTATCCGGACGTTCAATATTCATCCTTCTTTGGTAGGTCCTCATGTTTTCGAGGATGCTGTTGTTTTATATTCTAGCTTAGTTTTAGCATTGAGCTAATGGAGCATGTTCCACTAGTGTTTTTTTACTGTTTTTATTCAGACTATGTATGGTGCCATTTTTGCAATTATACACTAAATAAGAATTGGGTTGTTTCTTTCAATTTCTTATCTCTTAATGTTAGATGGTTGATGGTGAACAATTACATATAAATGAGAATATTTTTATAAGTATGTTAAGAAAAAAAGTTTCAAATTTTCCGCAATTAACCTATGTAAAGTAAGAATGATAAAAGTAGGCTTGTCTGCGACCTGCTGAGAGGTCAACGATGCCAGTATTACATGGGATCTAGATTCCGGTCGTGACAAACACGCTAATTAAAGTATTAAGTTTAACACACTTAATATTACTTACAAATCATCTATTGAGATATGATGTCCTTATACTAGAAGCCATCTTTCATGACGTATGAAATGAATGTAATGGAACTTTATATTGAGCACCGATAGACTAGCTATAAGCGCTGATGTCCTTCTTGGTAGAGAATCAAGTCGTACTTGCGTATTTCACGTCACTCTCATTAACAGAATGTGCGTCATTCCGGGTATGAGTCTCCATACATATCCTACTCTTGGAACCTATACTGTCAATATAGGGATCTGGCGGGGTTAAATTCCCATATACGCTAGCATGTTTTGGGTAACTTTGGCCAATGATTGCACCTCTTTTCGGTGTGGGGTTTCATGACACTGGATTTCATGATGCTCACATGATCTATGTTGGTTAAAGTTAAAGTTCCCAATGAATGGTAAAGATCCAATGACTTAGGTGTGAGATACGGTATTGCTAAAAGATAGTTTTCTTTAAAATTACACATGACTATAATAAAATAATGATTCTAAGGTGAAAGGTAGTTCTCACCATGTTTAATGTATGACCTTTGTATGAGTTGGGCTGAGTGAAGGGTATTGTACTCTCTTCACATATTAAATTACAATATGTGTAACTAAGGTGATTCTAAATGGACACTTATGGGATGCCAACTTTATATTGCACAAATATGCTTTTAGGGTTGCTACGGTTATGAGCCTACTATGTTATGAAAAATCATATGAGAAGGATATTACGACTTGTATTACGTCATTTTGTGTATAAATGATTTTCAAACTTAATAAATGCATTATTTTCACTAAAATGTGTTTTTTAGCATATTAAGTATTTTATGCATGTTTTCATAGTGCTTAGTCAATTCGTGAAGAAAACTTGGGTTGCTGCCTCGATGTTTTGGTGAGTCCTCAATTCCAAGTACGGGATGTTATTGATTCTAGTTCTTGCTTACTTTCCTTGTTAAGGGATATATTATATTTCCTTATGACAAGACATACCATTGATGTAAGGGATGATTCCCAACTTTCGTGCTCTTATGTTTAGATGGTGTAATGAGACAAGTCTAGCTTCTTATAATTCATATATGAAGAAAGTTGTACTTTTATTGTGAAATTCTAAATTTTTCCGCATCATTCTTATGTATTATGTAATGATGATACGTTAAGGGATTGTATGAGACCGTTAGTTGTCAAGTATGTTGTGTCACTCCTAGGGGGTAGCGCAAATCGAGACATATTGAATACCATGGAAATGAGATTTCTACAATTGAAAAAATATGAAGAAGACCTTTTTTGTAAATGAAATATCTCTTATGTATGAAAATGAAAATCTGATTATGAATGTTTGTGAAGCATCTTAACAAAGACGATTTTGTATCATATCCACCATAAAAACCTAACACTAGTTTATAAAGCGTCTTAACAAAGAAGATTTTGTATCACTAGAAAACCTCTAATAAAGGATGAGAATCAGCACTACAAAAATTTATTTGTGAATGAATACAAAAAAAAGTAGTTTTATATAGAAATAGGAGGGCGAAAATGAGTGTTACCAAACTGTAGATAGGCTTGACACTGCTCTTAGTAAGAATCATACCAACATAGGGTTTATGAGAAAGTGAAAACCATTAATCATTACTTCTTTCTTTTCTTCCAGTGATTTAATTCATGATGAATTCACCTTTTTGGTTTGAAACATGTTCAGATGACGAACCACCCTAAAAAATAATGATGAAAAGAGTAGAAAAGTGCTATACTCAACAACGAGGGTTTGAGAAAAAGAAAATTAGAAACATATAAATTTGTTAAGATTGATTGGGATGTACATCCCTTTCCGATTGATCAAATAAATGGAGCTCTTGTTCTTGGTTGAATCAGGTTATCGAGAGTACATAAAAACCTTTGAACTTTATAAAGAGGATAATTTATGATTTTGGGGGTGGCGGTAGGGTTTTTGTGTTTATAAAAAATAACTCAAAAAGTTTTTTTTTAACTTAAAAATTTAGTCCTATTTACTTGTTTATGTAATATGATATTTCATATTAAAAATAAGTGTCTGCATTCGAGACTGTTTTGACTTAAAAAATACAAAATCAAAATACATAATGATTTTTTAAGACGCTTTTTGAATTTTAACATAAATAATGTGGATCACGTTGTCTGCTTTTGAATCTTTTAGCATAAATAATGTGGGGTTTATATCTACTTTTGAAGTTTCTAACCTATGCCAATTAATTGTATATCTTTAAAACAATTATAATTTAATATCTCTTAAAACTTTTGAATTTGTATTTAAGAATTTTCAAGAAAAGGAAAATATTATATATTGTAAATATAAAAACAATCGTGACCTAAAGATCTATTTTTTCGTCGATCGAAACCTCGTTTATATTACATAAATTCAATCTACATATAATAAATTTAAATGTAGAGGGGTGATGTGACATTCTTCTAAATCCATAAATTGCATTTAACTTTATTATATATATAGATTTTATGTGATATAAACGGTTTTTTGGTTGATGAAAAAGTAGATTTTTAGATCACAATTTTTTTTATATTTATAATGAATGATATTTTCCTTTCAAAGACGATTCTTAAATACTACTACAAAAGTTTTAGCAGACATTAAATAATAATTGCACTAAAGATATGTAATTAATTCTCATAGCTTAGAAATTTCAAAATTACTTATAAACCCCAAATTATTTATGCTAAAAGCTTCAAAAGCAGACAAAGTGATCCCACATTATTTGTGTTAAAATTCAAAATAGTCTTGAAAAATGGTTATGTAATTCTTAAAGTCAAAACAATCTTGAATGTAAACACCTCTTTTTAAACGTAGTATCATATTATATAAACAAGTAAATAGGACTAATTGTTTAACTTAAATAATACTTTTGAGTTATTTTATCAAAACACCAAAACCCTACCTCCATCCCCAAAATCTTAAATTATCCCCTTTTGAAAGTCAAAGGTTTTTATGTACTCTCGGTATACTGAATCAAAGTAGAACAAGAGATCCATTTATCTATCCAGTCGGCAATAAAGGTACATCCCAATCATTCTTAACAAATTTATATGTTTCTACTTTTCTTTCTCTCAAAGCCTCGTTGTTGATTATAGAACTTATCTTATTTTTCATTATTATTTTTTAGGGTGGTTCGTCTTCTGATAGTTTCAAACCAAAAAGGTGAATTCATCATGAATGAAAGCACTGGAGGAACAGAAATAAGTAATGATGAATGTTTGTCACTTTCTAATAAACCCTATGTTGGTGTGCTTCATACTTAGAGTAGTTTCAAGCCCATCTACAGTTTGGTAACTCTCATTTTCTCCCTACTATATCTAAATAAGACTCCCTCTTTTTGTTAGTAATAATTCACAAATTATTCTTTGTAGTGATGATTATCATCCTTTACTAGAGATTTTCTAGTGATATAAAATCGTCTTTGTTTAGATGCTTCATAAACTAGAAACTCTAGGTCTAATCATGATAAGGGAATTAAGAATCTGAGTCATATATAGGGAACCAATGGGTGAAAGAAACCCAGTTGTGAAATCACAGGTACATTCCAAATAAAATTTTTTAGATTCCGATGATTGAACTAATGGAACCTTGTTTCGTTCTTGAACTAGGGTTCTTGACCTTTTTCTCTTCTCTCACTTAAACGGACTAATATATCATTATTTAGGGATTAAATGACGTCTCTTAGGGTTTAAACGAACAAGGGAAAGAACAAAAGACCCCTTAAATAATTGCTATAGGAGAAATCGATGACCTGGACTTACGGTCCACCATTCAATCGATCTATCATTTGGGTTCGTCGTTTGAGTCTGCCCAACAGGCGTTCACTAAAATGGGCATAACTTCTTACTCAGAGGTCAGATATTAGAAAACTCGGTTTCCTTTTGAAAGATAATTCAATTATCTATCATATCATTTGTCATAGGACACCTAATTAATTTTTACCATTTGAAGTTGACCCAACAAATTTTTCCCTCTAACTAATTACTGACCTTAATCTACAGTCAGACCTACGGACTCTAGATTGAATGACGATCCGTGGTATTCTTCCCTTGTTGATATAAGAGGATGGGCTATAGAAGTCTTGATCCACGGACACAAACCACAAATCATAGTATGACTTCAGACTGTTAGTCTATTCATGAGTCGATACTTCGTCGATTTTCTTAGTTGATTTTTTAGAAGAACAAAAGACCCACAATATCGGTCGTACAACAAACTACGGTCCGTAGATGGTGACCGTTTATTGCACCTACAATTTTTCTGAAAATCTTATTTCTGGTGTCTTTTGGATATGGGGTGTTATAGTTTAGGGGACCATGACGCGCTTAGGGAAATCTGGCCAACTGTCAAAGGCTGCCATGGAGGGGGTAACCTAGATGAGACCCTAGACTGCCCATGGTGGCTTGTACGGTCTTATTGGGTGTCCATACATGTCATCCATAAATTTTTAAGTTTCAGATAAACTTAAAACAATCATATTTCTCAACACATAATGAATTATGTGGCTCATGGCCTATCAAATTAAACGTCTTTAGTCTTTCCAACACCACTAAATTTTCCTCTTTTTGAGTTTGGAGTAAAAGATTATGTCTGTTGTAGAAAAACATTGTCGGAAAGTGAGGTTTCATGGCCGTCTATACAGACGGTGAAGTTTTAAGGAACGTGAAGTCTTAAACGGTCTTTTAAGCCTCCCTTTTAAGTAACATTGAATATTTTAAAATTTGGACCATTTTGGTCTTTTTCCTATACATTTGGTATTTAAACTACGCCATTTTATGCCTAAACCATATGTTTTAACCTAATTAAGGGCTTATAAAGTGTAAATCAATTATTTTACTTTCATTAACACTTCAAGATATTACAACAAGGTCCCAAGATAAGAAAAACTAGGGTTCAAGTGTTCTTCGAGTTTTATCGATTTTGCCGGAAAAAAACTCGTTCTTCCGGGTATGTAAAGCTAACATAGTTTTAAACTAGTTCTTCTTCATTCCCTACATCTACCTTCAATATCAGTAAAAGTGTAATCTATGATTTTATCCTTAGATCTGATTTTTCTTTTGATTAGTTGATTTTGACATCTTGAGTTCCTGATTCTTTTGGAAATCAATTTCGAATCATAAAATTCCTATATGTTTTGCATTGAGATTTATGAGTTGGTTAGCTCATGTCTATATTTCAGCATGAAATCTATGAAATGAGTACTATTGAGATGAGTAGTTTCGTTGAGTTATTAGTTCATAAAATCTTAGTATTGAATTTTCTATATTGTTAATGAGATCCTTGAGTTGATTTGTTCATGTTTATATTTCAGCACAAACCTTTTTCTTGAGTAATCATTGAAATATTATTGAGAATGTTTTAAACAAAATATTATTGTTTAAAGTGAATTTTGATGAAAATAAAGAGGAGTTTAAGAAAGAGTATAAGAGAACTAAGTACGTCCCAAAAAAAAATTTTACATGAAGAAAAAAGTAGACCCATTTTATTTAGAAAAGTTAAAACAGATTTTAGAAAGATCAAGTACAAATTAATTAATTCTTAAAGGGGTTTTTTCTTAGTATTATCTCAACCAAGAGAAAGTATTTTTACTTTGAACAAAGAGAAACATTGTTTTCTACGTGAGCAAAAAGTTGCAAAGCTATTTCGAAGAAGATAACTCTTTTAAAAGTTTATCTTGAGAAATTATTTTAAACTGGAGAAAAATAAATGTTTTAATACATTTGAGCAAGAGTATATAGTATACGGAGTAGTATTAAGTACCAATATGAGTGAGAGTTCAAACAACTAAGAACCCCAATAACCCATATCTTCCAAACATTGGCACGAGATCATACCTTTTTAGATGAATCCTTAGTGCATTCTGCAGAGCTTAGTGGATCCACTTAGTTGAATTATCCTACAACCCGTATAGAAAAGTTCTGCCTGCGTGGACAAGACGTTGTATCATAACGTAGCGCATAGTGCTGGTTGTCGACTAGAGAATCTCCAATAGAATTAACGTGTATTTTTATATATCACTTATTATGTTGAGTTTCATAGATTATTAAGTTTTTTTTTTATCTCAAAAAAATTCATTTTGTTTAATTAAATACATTAATTGAGTTTATGTATATCTATTGCAGCCCTTTCATACCATTGTTCCGCTTCAGTTATATTACATACTCGTACATTCAAATGTACTTATGTCATTTGACCTGTATTATATTATGATAAAGATACACGTGTTCAGGATCATCAACATTTGCTTCATTTAGATGACTCTACATTCTAGTCAGCTTTAGTGAATCTTTTTATATTCTGGAGGACTTCACATTTACTTTTAATTTATTTTTTTCAAGGAGTCATCGGTCCTGTAAGATCCTGAAACCACACCCTAGAAGATATGGAATTCTCGGAATGCAACCGGCGTACTTTACCTCTTGGAGGTCATGTACAAGCCCTTCCTTATCGTTTATCGCATATACCAGTATGAAAAGTACTACAAAATTAAAACCTTTCACACAAATATCTTAAAACATCTTTTCTTATTAATTAATAGACATTCTAATTCTCAACTTGCCATCCTTAGACTCAACAATACTTTGGACACGGGTCATAAAATACGAATATAATAAATATGTAGTCTATTACAATACTTTGAAATAAAAGACATATATATATGCCCTAGGCCCAGTTGAAGACAGAGATCACTTCACTTGAACGACTCTAGAATCCAAGATTTGCATCACGATCCTTTCACCTACACCTTTAGAGATAAACAAATATATGGAATTAGTACAAACACTGGTTCTAAGCAATACTTTATGGATAAAATCATGAAAATGTACATTTTATTAGAAACATGCTCTTTTTATTTAAACATCATATCATGATCATAAAAATAATATTTATTACCTTATAAACACATAAGAAATCATTTGTGAAATTTAATACATTTTTTAGGAAATATTAAAGTGAATTACTTAACTGTGAAGTTATTCACTGTTATAGTGAAGTTCCTTAACCTCTTCTTAGGCACTTTCTAGCATTCAATTCCTAACTAAAAGTTATCCTAAGACTCACTTAAGTAAGACAAAGAGAGACCGCCCATACACCCTCTCTAGGCACACCTAAATGATCCTTAAGACCACCTATAATAAGATCAACACACACTTACAATACACGAAACATATGAACACGACATTCTCCTTCCAAAGGATATAAAAAGACTTACTTAAGTAAATCAAGAAGATAACGTCCATGATTGACCTCTTAAAGATAACCGAAATAATCCTTAAGAGTACCGAAGGCTTAGATCATGTCTACAAAATCAACCATCTTCCCTAACTAGAGACAATCTTCAAACTTGTCTAGGTAAGATACGAAGTGACCATCCTATGCCCCCTTCACAGCTTAACTAGACAACCCTTAACTACTCCAGATAAGTACTCATTGATTTAACATGATTTCTTAACTTTAGGTAATTTCATTAATTAGTTATTTCAAGACTCATTCATCATATAAAAGCATTCAACTAATGGTCTTGGACAAGACCTAGGGACTCTAACTAAGACCTTCAAACCCTAATGTGCAATGTCTACATAGCGTCCCATACCACCACCTCAACATCATAGAACTTTGCTAATTCTAGTACGTATCCCACATGATTAGAATAGGCAATAACATACATAGACCATGATAGATAGACATGGGATATTGAGTTATAACTTACTCCGATGAGGGTGTTTTACTTGCCAAGGGTGGAACTAGGACACATCCCATCTAGGCACATGGTTGAGGAAAATGAAGGGATTTTATACATTCTAGTCTCATTCTAAAGTAGAGATACATTGTACTCTAGTCTCCTTCTAAAGTAGAGCTAATTCCCATAACATAATCACTCGGTTCTAGCCTTTGTTCTCATAGAGTAATTGACATTAAAGGATCATATTAAGAGGTTCCATATCTAGTTTATAACCCAAACACATTCACCCTTCCATATAGGTCCACTAGGGCTACCTTTCAATGGCGACTAAGATATCACTATGTGACTTTCTTAAGGATGATATGATGTCGTTCCAGCCAATCAAGCCTAAGTCCATAATCCTTTTCATTAAGGATACCATTACAGCTCTTTGACTTCAATATTCATAACATAACATTTTCCACTTAAATGACCTTCTTAACATCATTTGAGGTATCACATATCATTTATTAATGCATGCCAATGGTTAACTGTGCCTACATAGTCAAGACATCTTGTATTTACATATCATTCATACATGTATCAAGTAAGGGACACAAGTCTACTAAAACAAGACACAACATTCTTTACTTTATCACATATAGCATATCATTATTTGAAACGCTTAGGAATGACCCTTATCATCCATATGTAATCCTATACATTACTATATCATCATTAATATAACCATCATAGACTTGTTTAGTGAAGTAGGAACAACCATGCATCAACATCTAAGACTACACATATAAGCACATAGTCATAGTCTAACATGATCTCCTAATATACCTAGAAAGAATACATACTTTAACATTACTTCACATGTAGATATATATGTTCATACGTCACATAAATCAAATACACAAATCATCATAATGCTTCAAGTATTTTCCAACAAGGCCTTGATCATCATAGTACATAAAGTAACACCGACAAAGCCACATCAATTGCAAGTAAAGCACATAGCACCGCCACCATAAGTGGACCATACCAATCACAACATAATTTAACTATAAATAACATAAAATAAAGAGAAATAGGGCAGTGTACCACCACTCCATTCTCAACACTTCAATCTTGTGCCAACTCATCCAATTCAATACCATAAGACCCTTACCCATTGCCATAACAAATAATTCAATCAATTTTAAAAATACTCAATGAAATGAGGTAAATTCTCTATATATTCATCAATATGAGACAATCTAGACATCAATTCAATATAATTTTCACATCATTCAATAGCACATAGAAACTACACTAGAATTCATAAGCATTAGATCAATCTCACTCAACCCATAAATTAGTCAAAAACTAGGGTTCATCAATTAGATGAGTTCATAGGTTAATTGAGCTAAAGTAGCATAATTAACAACAATTCAATCAATATTCAATGCTTTAAATTCTTTAATGCAATAACCCATGATTAGTTTAATTTAGAAAACTTATCTTTAAGAACTGTTTGAAAAGCCAATTTGAAGATTGGCTCCTTGATGAATGGAGTTTCAAAGATAAAAAACCATACCTTAATGAGGCTAATACTCCAATTTTATTAAGAATCTCCACGCAATTCTCCAATCAAAGCCCTTCCATGACTGTTGGCTCTAATGGAGTTCTAGAGAAATTCTAAGGGAATTTGATTTTTATGAATGAAATCTTCTAAGTGTTAAAGACTTGTAAACATATTTACAATAAAAAAAAATACCCCTAAGTAACCATACTTTTTCTTATTTGGATGTGGGGTGAATTTACAATTTCACCACTAACATTACAAGGAATTGCACGCAGGAGACAACTTTCACAGATGGTTGCACATCGACGGGGAACCAGTCCACCAACGGACTGTTCTGTCCTCCATCAATGGGTTAGAGACTATAAAATGGGTTATTTGCACCCTATTCTATGTCTCAACCCACACCTTCAGTTGATGGGACGTCGACCACCCTACTGGCTGTCGATTACCTCAGTCGATTGGACTGGTCTAAGACAATATTTGGCTCGTTGAAATGTCCTTCCTCAAGGACCATTGGTTTGTCCTTGGGGACTTTCACCCCTACATTTCCAAACCAAATATGTTTTTATACTACTTTAGTACCTCCCACATTATTTTAATCCAAAATGAAAATGTAAAACTCAACGAGATATGCCAAGACACACAAGGTCGTTTCAAGGCAAACCTTTCAAATGTCATGTACGTTCTTAGACGTTTAACCTCCAAACTTCACGAAACTTGACACCCTACCTATAAAAACTATAATAAACACATATAATACATGTAAAAGGAACATAAACACACATAAGGAACATATGTGACTTAGTTGTCGAATATCTTGGTCGTCCCATGACGTTTCACTTCCAAATCACCTAAAAATATATACACTGCCGCTATACCATATTATAAACCATTTTAGGAACTAACACCATCATAAAAAAACATGTTAAGCAGTAGATTAACCTAATTCATTTGAGTGGTGTTATAATCTCCCCCACTTAGACAACGTTCGTCCTCAAATGCACCTTGCCACTCTCAGAAAATTTCAATGAATAGAGATTCAAAATACCAGCTCATGACCATACCATATCACACATTATCAAGGAGACACATCAATTTCACTTAATCAAGAGAATCACAACACAACAAGATATTAGAATAAATTCTAAAATTTATTATGTCATTAAATCCACATCATTTATTCTAAATGGCAAAAACTCATTTTATATCCAATATCATGTTCATATACATAAATTGTAACCACAATGCAACAATTTTAGACCAAAGAATGAATTAGTAAATTATGCAAAAATTTCACAGTGAACTAGCAGCCTTTACAATGAATTTTCCTTCATTTTTAAAAAATGCAACTTTTAGGCAATTCTTGATAGAAACATGCTAATATGCAATGGACAACCACATAAACACATTTTACAACATAATCATAAATTCATGAAATGCACAATGCAAGGAATCAATGAAATTCAATTTCAACTGGACCCCTAAACCCAATGCAACATGCAACATACTCATATGACTTTCTACTCTCAAGGTTGAGTTGAATAGAAGAGATGAAACAATCAACCAAGACTCATCTTAATCAACATACTCCCCCACATTGAAGGAACTCAAGCCACTTAAAGATTGAATTATTACTTACCGACATTATCATCATCATCCTCATCCGGCTTTGGTCTTCTAGCCCGGAGTTCATAGAAACGAACCTTTTCCTTTGGAACATCCTCCTTTAGAACATTAGGAGCAACTTGCTTTCCCTCTCTTCCTCTATCTGCAATGGTAGGACAATCTCTAACCTTATGATCATCCATCCCACACCCAAATCAACCACTAGTACCGGCTAGACATTTCCCATAGTGCCTTTTTACACAAGTTACACATGTAGGATTTTCATTTTGAAAACCACCCCCTCTCTCAAATTTCACTTAAGCACTCCTAGGTTCTTCTTGATTTTGAGCCCTCTTTTTGAACCTAGATTCATATTGATCACTTGAACCACTCCTTTTCAACATTCTAGACATCCTATCAAGTTTGGACTCTTCAATTGATTGGGCATACACCATGAGTCTAGCTAGGGTCATATCATCATGTAGCATGACAGTACGATATTCTTCCTTCACTAGATTGGCGACACCCGTCACGAACCTACTGATCTCATCCCTAGAGTTAGACACAAGGGACAGATCATATTTAGACAACATAGAGAACTTCAAAGAGTATTCTTCAACACCCATATTGCCTTGCTTAACATTGATAAAATTCTCTACCTTAACCTCCCCCCTCTCACGGGGAATGTACTTTCCAAAAAAAGCCTCCTTAAATTCGTCACACCCAATAGGACCCGATTAATTCGGACTATTACCTTTCATTATTGTATACCACACTTGAGCATCATCCTTCAATTGATACAAAGCCAACTCCTCCCTTCTCCCTAGAAGTCACTCCCATAGCATGCATTATCTTATATACCTCCTCAATTAACTCTTGGGGATACACTCCCACCTTTGAGCCAAGAAAGATAAGAGGATTCATCCTCATAAAGTCTGTCAACCTAGATGTCATAGTTCTCTCTACAATATCTGATCTAGGCTCCATACTCAGATTCACTTGAGTAGTAACGGCTCGGGCTTAGGCAAGCAAAATGTTTCTAATCTCACTATTAGTCAATACCGGGGGAACCCAGAACCCCTTACCTTGACCTCCAATAGGGTCTTGATCACCTTGAGATCCGTGAGTACCTTGAGGAACTTGATCAACTTGAGGAGGAATATCCTCATTTACATCATTCTCCCCAACCCTCCTAGATGTCGTTATCCTCGTATTCATCTTCCGAGAAACAAAAGGAAAACCATAAGAAAAGAGTACTCATAACTTTTATGCAACACAATGACATTAAGTAGAAAATAAGGGAAACACTATCGTCCTATAGCCTATTGCCCAAAAATGTGTCGCGACTCACAACGATGTTCAAGACTCTACTAGATGTGGCATTATGAGACTTTTTGATTCCTAATACTACTGTCATAAACCTATGCTCTGAT
The DNA here is from genome assembly GCA_027704765.1 of Solanum habrochaites. Taxonomy (NCBI): domain Eukaryota; kingdom Viridiplantae; phylum Streptophyta; class Magnoliopsida; order Solanales; family Solanaceae; genus Solanum; species Solanum habrochaites. The sequence goes on from JAKWJA010002496.1 coordinate 41,499,142, forward strand.
ACCAAGATTGTCACATCCCGAAGCCACACCCTAGAAGATATGACATTGTAGGAATGCAAGAGGCATACTTGACATCTCGTAGTCTTGTACAAGACCTTCTATAACGTTCATCGCATATACAAGTATGAAAATTAGTAGGGAATTATAACTTTTCACATGAACATCTTTAAAAAACTTTTAATGTAAAATCATAGAAAAAATAAGTTTCAACATATGCCATCTTTAGACTCAAGAATACTTGAGACACGTCCCATACAATATGAATATAAGAAATATGTAGTCTATTACAATACTTTGAAATAAAAGAACTATATGTATGCCCTTAAGTCAATTGAGGACATACTTCACTTGTCTTAAACGACTCTAGAATCCAAGAATTCTTTCAAAATTCTTCTCACCTTTTACCTACACCTCTAGATATAAACAAATATATGGAATTTGTACAAACACTTGTACTGAGTATTACTTTATGCATAAAATCATGAAAACATACATTTTATTAGAAACATGCTCTTTTTCATTTAAACATCATATCATAATTATAGTAATAACATTTAACACCTTAGAAATACCATAGAAATCATTTAAGAAATTTAAGACATTTTTAAGGAAACATTACAATGAATAACTTAACAGTACAGTGGACTTTTTAATATTACAGTGAAGTTTCTTAACCTCTTCTAAGGCACTTTCTAGCATGCATTTTCCTTACTAAATGCTATACTAATACTCACTTAAGTATGAAAAAGAGATACTGGCCATACATTCCCTCTAGGGACACCTAAATAATCCTTAGGACCACCTATAATGAAATCAACACATACTTACAGTACACCAAACACATGAACATGGCATTCTCCTTCCAAAGGCTATCAAAAAACTTACTTAAGTAAATCAAGAAGATAACTTTAATGAATGACCTCTTCAACATTACCAAAATAATCCTTTAGACTACCTAAGACTTAGATAATGTCTACATAATCAACTATTTTCCCTAACTAGAGTCATTCTCTAGACTTATCTAGGTAAAATACGAAGTGACCATTCCTATGCCCCCTTCACACCTTAAATAGACAACCCCTAACTACTCCACATAAGTACTCATTCATTTAACATGATTTCTTAACTTTAGGTCATTTCATTTATTAGGTATTAAAAGACTCATTCATCACATAAAGATATTCAAGTAATGGTATTGGACAAGACCTAGGGACATTAACTAATAGCTTTAAAGCCTATTGTGCAATGTCTACATAGCGTCCCATACCACCACCTAAATTTCATAGAATTTCACTAATGGTAGTAGGTATCCCATATGATGACAATAGGCAATAACCGACATAGACAATGCTAGCTAGATATGGAATTAAGATGTCTAACTTACTCAGATGAGGGTGTTTTACTTGCCAAAGGTAGAACTAGGAAAAATCCCGTGTACTCACAAGGTTAAGGAATATGATGGGATTTTATGCACTCTAGTTTCATTATCAAGTAGAGGTACATTATACTCTAGTCTCCTTCTCAGCTAGAGCTACTTCCCATAACATATTCACTCAGTTATAGCCTTTGTTCTCATAGGGTAATTGACATAAAAGGATCACATGAAGAGGTTCCATATCTAGTTCATAACCCAATCACATTCACCCTACCATAGACGTCCACTAGGGCTACCTTAAAATGGAGACTAAGATAGCTCATTATGACTTTCATGAGGATGATATGATGGTGTTCCATCTAATCAACCATAAGTCCAACATCCTATTCATGAAGGATACCATTACGACTCTTTGACTTCAACATTCATAACATAACCTTTTCCACATACATGGCCTTCTTAACATCATTTAAGTTATCACATATCATTCATTCTTGCATGACAAGTGTTCTCTATGCCTTCCTAGTCAAGACATCTCGTATTCACATATCATTCATACATGTATCAAGTAAGGGACACAAGTCTACCAAAATAAGGCGTGACATTCTTTACTTTACTATTTATAGCATATCATTCTTTGAAATTCTTAGGAATGACACTTATCATCCTTATATCATCCTATACATTACCATATAATCATCAATATAGCCATCAAAGACTCATAAAGTCAAGTTGGAACAACCATGCATCAACATTTAAGACTACAGACATAAGCACATAGTCATAGTCTAACATGAACTCCTAACATACCTACAAAGAAATCATACATTCCCATTACTCCATATGTATATAGATATGTTCATACTTCATATAAATTAACTACACAAATCATCATAATACATCAAGTAGTTGTCGATAAGGCCATGATCATCATAGTACATAAAGTAACATTGACAAGGTGACGTCAATTGCAAGTAAATCCCATAACACCACAACCATAAGTGGTCCATACATATCACAACATAATTGAAGTCTACGTATCATAAAAAAAAGAGAATTAGGGAAGCCTACCACCACTCCATTCTCAACACTTCAATCCAATGCCAAATCATCCAATTCACTACCATAAGGACCATACCCATGGCCATAACGAATAATTCAATGCAATTATAACAATACTCAATTAAACTAGGTAAAGTGACTATATATTCATCAATATAATACAGTCTAATATAAATTCAATATAATTATAACATCATTCAATAGCCCATAGAAAACTACACAAGAATTCATAAGCATTAGATCAATATCACGTAACCTATAAATTAGTCAAAAACTAGGGTTCATCAATTACATTGGTTCATAAGTTAATTTAGTTAAAATCATCAAATAAAAAAAATTCAATCAATATTCAATGCTTTAAAAAATTTAATGCAAGAATCCATGGCTAGAAATCAATTTGGAAAACTTATCTTTAAGAGTTCTTTGAAAAAAAAACTTTGGAGATGGTCTCCTTGATGAATTGAGTTTCAAGTATCAATTATAATAACTTAATGAATATAATCCTCTAATTTTATGAAGAATCTCTACTTAATTCTCCAATCCAAACCCTTCCTTGAGTTTCGGCTCCAATAGAGTTCTAGAAAATTTCTAACGGTATTTTTTTTTGGATTTTGAAGAATGAAATATTCTAATTGTTAAATATTTATAAACATGTTTAAAATAACCAAAATAACCCTAAGTTACCTCCCTTTCTCTTGTTTTTATGTGGTTTCAATTTACAATTTCACCCCTAACATTACACTTAAGTCCACGCAGGACACAGTCTTCACAAATGGTTGCCCATCGACGGGGCGCCAGTCCACCAACGGACCGTGTGGTCCTCCGTCGATAGTTTGATACATAGGATAAGTAACATCCCACACCTTAATTTGACGGGGAGTCGATCAGCCTACTTGTGGTCGATTGCCTCAGTTGATTGTGCTGATGTAAGTCAGCCTTTGGCTCTTTGAAGTTCCTTCCTCAAGGATCCTTGGTTGGTCCTTGGGAATTTTCACCTAGACGTTTCCAATACAAATATGTTGGTATACAAGTTTAGGATTTCCTACATGAATTTTATCAAAAAAGAACACGTAAAACTCTTCGAAACATGCAAAGACACACAAGGTCGTTCCAAGGCAAACCTTTCGAACGTCATGGATGTTCTTTGACGTTTGACCTCCAAACTTCACGAAACTTTACACACTTCATATAACCACTAAAGTATCTAATATAATGTCCTTATAACCTCATGAAGTACAAGTATAGGAACATAAACCACACATGAGGCACTTTGGTGACTAAGTCGTTGAACGTCTTGGTCGTCCCTTTATGTTTTACATCCAAATCACGTTAAACTCTAGGCATTTCCTCTATACAATCGTATAAACCATTTTATGAACTTATACAATCATGAAATATGTATTAGGCTCTAGTTTCACCTAAGTCATTTGAGGGGTGTTATATGTCTTGTATCGAAGCCTATCTTAAACATTAGAGACTTCATAGATACAAATAGTTGAGGAGTATTTCAATATTAACCTTTCCTTGAGATATTCTAGAAACTTTTATACTTATTTTATTAAGTATTTTTCAGACAGAGGAGTTGAATATTTTCTTTGAGTTTAAATTTTCAAAATTCTATTTTAAGTCCATTATTGCTTGAGTGAGTTTTTTAACTAAATAGTCATCCAAGCAAATGGTTTGCTTGTGGATGAAAAATTCTTTTCAAGTGTCAGCCACGTCCCACACGTAGGCTCGAAGTGTTACAAAGTTGTTATCTGAGCATAGAGTTAAAATACTCTAAGATGGATTTAACGTCCTGTCAGTAGGATCTTACTTGAAGAAATCAGGACCCCATTTATATCAACGATATACTACAAACATTGATGAAAAGTTAACCTTCTTTACTACTCTATATCATGCAATAGAACTATGTCAAAAGAAACTTATTCAAACTCGTGTGTTTCTCAAATACATTCGACTACCCATCATACTCAAGATCATTGAAAAGAAAATCCCAGATCCTTATTGTTGAGTTACTCTCAGCTAAGTCTTTAGAAAGTTATAATATTATAGAGGGTCTTATGAGGAACTTAGGAGTGAGCTTATGTTAAGAATTAAAAGAATGCACTTTTATTCATACGAATTATGCTTACAAGATTAAAGCGAGGTGTACTTTTAGCCACTTGATCTTGGGCATATATATGCGCCTAATTACCAATTTATCCCACATATATATATATATATATTATTTTGAGAGCATTATCGGTGTCATAATTATGTTTTGAGAGACTTTTGATGTCTCATCTTCAAACAAATACAATTAGATGCTTCCGGGTGAAAAGAAATGAAAAATGAAACAAAATGGGGCACCTAGATGGAGATCGGAAAAGAGAAGATGAAGTTGTGGGAAAAAAAGGGGCCACACTATGAGCGAGCTCTCCGCATCGCGGATCTAATACGTGTATGCAGAAGAAGCATTCCATTTAACAGTGGAGCGCGCGATGGGAACTCGGTGCGAATAGGTTTTAGCTAGGGGAAACTTTAGGAGAAGGCATAGGTCCGCGTCACGGACATAGACACCAGCATTGGCCACGTTTTTTGTTGTTGTAGACTATAATTAGTTTATATGTGCTATTTTTAGGGGGTATCAAGTTCCAAAAAGGGATGAACACAACATTTTAGGTGATTTCATAATATTTTCTAGGGTTTTCCTTCTCCTTTTTCATCTTGGTAAATTCTTGTATGTATGATAAACATTGTTTCTTGTTATTTTTACTCTGAGTAGCTAAAGTCCCCTATTCTAGGGTGGTATCTATGGTTGATGGTTTAATACAATTTGTTTCTAGTATGAGAAGGGTTATCTAATGATATGTGCTTGTGTTCTAGTTTTACAATTTTAATGCTTGATCAACGTTGGAATAAACTTGTTGTCTGCTCTTAAACTCAGATTATGAATAGAGGGATAGACCAAAGAATGTGAGGAGTGTGTTAGTTCTAGGGTAAAATCTTGAAGGTTGTATATATAGGATAGTCTTATACTTATATTCCACACTTGGTTGTTATACAAGATTAATGCTAAATGCACCTGTGCAAGATTAATGCTAAATGCACCATCATTGATTCATTCCTAACCCTTCTCAACAATGTAGTTAGGTTGTCAATGGTGGTCGGCGATTAGAGGTTGTAAGATCGTGATCGTCAAATAAACCTTGATAATCTATAATGAGGTTAACCCGTCGAATACTAGAATAAATCAATATTATACCAAAAATCAATCTATGTTACAACCCTGGGATACCTTTCCTAATTGTGAGATTACTTGTTTGAAACTGTTTAATTAACGTAATTATTTTTGTGGTGTCTACTTAGTAGTAGTAGTGATAAATGAATTTCTAGAAGTTTTAGTTTAGATTTAAATAATTATTTTGTGCTAATTTGAAGCCTTTGGGGTTTGATAATTTGTCTCGAAGAGTCATTGTACTAATTGAGTGACGACTTGCACTTGTGTGTGTTTTTTGACGCAGCAAGTTTTTGACCCACTGCCGAGGACTTTTAAATAGGAATATATCTAATTTTAAGTGTATAAATTATTTCCACAAGTGTTGACAACTTGATCTAGGATTTTCATTACACAGGTGGTGTTAGGTTTTTACACTAGAAGATGACTAGTATATGGTAGAGCCTCTATCTAAATCGGAGAGATTTTTTCATTAATAGAGAAGGCAACGAAGACGCACCCGTCTTGTTCTTAGTGTGGCAAAGGAACTAGAGATTCCTGTAGAAAGGAAGGATCAAGACCGATCGATAGAAATGGCAGAAATGAAAATGAGGGTTGTGGTAATCCAAAAAACTACCAATGGTATCTTAGGTATTTAGAACCCCACACCTTGTGGGAGGTTTTAATAGAAAAAGAACATGATGCAAGTAAAACACACAAATGGGTAGTTCGCTGGTCTATCTCATGATGACCCACAAGTGCATATTCAGAACTTCCTCAAGATCAGTGACACATAAACTCTAACTAGAGTGAACTCTTATTATTTGAGCCTCACATTATTCAATTTTTCTCTGATGGGGGAAGCAAAAAAATAGTTGAACTCTGAGCTTGCAAATTCTTTAGCAACTTGTGATGATCTTGTCTGAGAGTTTTTGATAAGGTTTTTTCCATCCAAAAAAAAACAAAGCTGAGAAGAGACATATTGATCATCTGACAAAAAGTATGGGAGAACTTGTACCAAGTTCAGGATAGGTTTAAGTCTCTGTTGCAAAATTATCCACATCACCATCAAGCTAACGAAGTGTTCATCCATACCTTCATTGAAGGTTTGGAACCCAACACAAAAATTTAACTTGATTCTGCTGTAGGGTGACTAGTTTTGGAGAAGACATATGCAGAGTTGCTTACATTACAAAATAGAATTTCACTAGGTAACCCCGAGCGAAAAGGTGGATGATCTAAATCGATAGTACAGAAGACTACTCGATTTTTGGAAATGGATGTACTGACATCTTTGTTTTCACAGATTGCATCAATCCAAAATATTATTACTACCCATTTTAGCAACATATCACTAGGACAACAACAATCTCAAGTTAATTAGTACATAAACAACAAGCTTGGTGTGAAGTATATGGAGGTGGATATCCTAGTGCTAAGGTATGTGGAATAAACTCAGAATTTGTTCATTTTGTAGGTAATGCGTTGCGAGGAGGAAATTACCAAATCAATTGAAACACCTACAACCTGAACTGGCAAAACCATCAAAACTTTTCATGGGGTGGCAATCAAAATCAACATCAAGGGAAAAATCGATACACACCATAGAGTAGTGGATAACAGTACAATCACCAAAGACATGGTATTCAACCAAACCATGGTAATCAACAAGTTTCTAAAAGAGGTCATATAATTATGGAGGACATACTGAAACAAATCATGAAGGGTCAAGCTAAATTGGCGACAAATGTTCGCAACAATTAATTGGAAACTCATAATTTAGAAAAGGAGTTTTGCAAGTTTGCTAGTGCCTAAAATTCTCGACCATAAGGGGGTTTTTCAGGAAATACCGATCCAAAACAGAAGCAACTAAATGTTAGGAGTACTGGGAGTGGTCTTCCATTGGAAGAGTTGATGCCAAAGGCAAAAGTTGTTAAAGAAAACAGAAAACATATAGATGAAGCCGAACCAAGTGAGAAAAGGGTAAATGAGGAACCAAAAGCAAAACCACCTCCTTCATTCCGAAAAAATTAAGAAAGCAAAAGGAGGAGGAATGTTTTGGTTAGTTCAATGAATTACCCAAGCAGGTATGTTTATTTTCCTTTGATTGATGCTTTGCTGGGCATTCCTAAGTATGCCAAATATGTGAAGGATGTCGTATCCAGTAAGAGTAGATTGGCGATGTATGCAATAGAAGCACTCACTCAGAAGTGTAGTTCTAGTATCCAGAATAGGCTTCCAACCAAGTTGAAATACTCAGCGAGTCTCACTGTTCGGAGGAAAATTGGCAAATGTTTTGAGGCAAGAGGTTTGTGTGATTTGGGTGCGAATATCAATTTCATACCTACTTCCATGTTTCTTAAATTTGGAATAGGAAAGCCCAAAACTATAACCATTATGTTATAGTTAGTTGATCGTTCAATGTGCAGGCCAGAAGGCTTTACTGAGATATCTTGGTTCAAGTGGGAACTCTGATTTTTCCCATGGAGATTGTCATTTTGAACTTTAAGCCTGGTCTCGAGGTCCAATTTATTTTGGGATGCCCATTCCTAGAAACGGGAGTTGAATTAATTAATGTGGCTGCTGATAAACTAACAATGAGGACTCATGACAAGGTCGATGTATTTGATGTTTACAAGGCAATGAACCTACTTGCGGTATATGAGGTGTTATCGACAATCACAGTCATTGGGCAAGAAATTGAGGGATATATTGAATCCAAAGAGTTGCCTAACATCCTAAATGTCCCGAATGTGAGTATGCTTATTAAGTTTGTGAACCCATTAATAGAAGTCCTGGGACCACCTTCCAAGCTGTCAATTGAGGAAGCACCAATGTTAGAGTTAAAGGCTCTACTTCTCATCTAAGGTATACATTCTTTGGTGCCAATGAATCTTTACCTGTAATATTTTCATATATTTTGTCCAAATTGCATGTTAAGGAATCTCTGAAAATATTGAGAAAGAGGGAAAAAAGTGTTTGGTTGGTAGATGACTAATATATATTGCATCAACCAAGCTCTATGCATAAACATGAAATTCATGTAGGAAGGTCACAAGTCAATTTTGCAACCTCAGCGCAGGATAAACCAATGATGAAAGATTTGGTGTGCAAGGAGATGATTAAATGATTTGATACATGTATTATATAACATATTTTGGACAAGTAGACTAGACTAGTTCATTGTGTACCTAAAAATGGAGGCATTACAATGATTACCAATGAAAAAATGATTTTATTCTTACCTGGACAATGACATGATGGTAAATATGCATGGATTATAGAAAGTTGAATGAAGCCATCAGAAAAGATCACTACCTGGTTCCGTTTATTGATCAGATGTTGTATAGGTTAGCTGGGCAAAAATATTATTGTTTCCTGGATGGCTATTCAGGATACAATGATTACATGAGAGGACTAGGAGAAGACTACATTCACTTGCCCATATGGGACATATGGTTTCAAGAGAATGTCGTTTGGGCTATGAAATGCTCGAACCACCTTCTAAAGATCCATGATGGCTATCTTTCGTTTCATGGTTGAAGATTTAGTTGAGATACTAATGGATGATGACTTTTAATTCTTTAGGGAGCCTTTTGAGATGTGCTTGAACAATTTAGACAGGGTAATCTCCAAATGAGAGGATACTAATCTCGTCCTTAACTGGGAAAAATGCCATTCACTATTGAAGGAAGGGATTGTGTTGGGACATAAGGTGTCAAAAAGAGGGGTGGAAGTTGATTGTGCAAAGGTGGAATTAATTTATAAGTTACCTACTCTAATTTTTTTTAAAAGGGTGCGAAGTATTCTGGGTCATGCTGGTTTTTACAGAAGGTTCATTAAGGATTTATGTAAGATTGAAAACCCATGTGAAGGCTCCTACAAAAGGATATGAAATTTATGTTTGATGATAAATGAATGCAATCTTTTGAAGCTTTGAAGAAAAATCTATTAGAAACTCCAATCCTTAGTTCTCCAAATTAGGAGATTCCTTTTGGGATGATTTGTGATGATATTGATGTGGCTGTGGGAGCAGTGTAAGGTCAAAGGAAAGAGAAGGTGTTTAACTTCATATATTACGCAAGCAAAACACTACATGCGACCCAAACCAACTGCACAGTGACTGAAAAAGAAATGTTAGCCTTGGTTTATGCTTTTGAAAAACATAGATCTTACATGGTAGGTACTAAAGTTGTTTTCTATACTTGTTCTACAAGAAGGATGTAAAACAATGATGAATCAAATGAATTCTAGTGCTGCAAGTGTTTGACATTGATATAAAGGACCGAAGAGAATCTGAAAAGAAGATTGCAGACTATCTATCATGATTGGAGAGTTTTTGACATATAGGAGGGCACAATCAGATTAGGGAGGAATACTCTGATGAAAAACTATTGGCGCTAGAGGTGACTGAACGATCACGGTATGCAGACATCGTTAAATATTTGGATAGCGGATTGTTTCCACCAAGTGCATATTTGTAAATAATTTTTGGTTGTGCTTGCTATTTGTTTTGGGTTAATTGGTAGTGCTTTTCGGTTCTTTAAACAACGACAGCCCCGTTGAGACGTAAATGGAAAAGATTTTGTTTCTTAGGATTTACTCAACTATGACATCTCTTTTCTCTAAATACTTTTTTGATTGAGATCGTTATGTTGAAGCGTGTTTTTGAGCTTGGGCAGTATTTTTACCAGAAAAGATAGTATGAGTTATAATGTTATAAATCTTTGTAGTACAAGTACCCAAAGTAAAAAGGATGCATGCAGAGATATAATAATCTAAGAAGGGAAGATAGTGATATGAGGCTAATTATGTTGTTGCAGGCATGTACCCAGTAAGTTATTACTAAGGAGTTTTCCCTGATGGGTATACTAAGAAGTGATGAGTTTGTAGAATGCAGAGCAATAGTTACTAGTCATTATGAGTTAGAATATAATTTAATTAGAAGGGATTTTATGATTAGGTAAGATTGTGTTAGTTAAGACCAAGTATATTTGTTAAATAAATTTGCAGAGTAGTCATCAGGTGATAAATCTAAGTTGGGCTTATGATTTTTAATGGAGAGCCTCATGATATTTAGATGGTTAAAAATAATTAGGAAATGATGTATATTAAACTAATTATGTTGAATTTTAAGGGAGAGCCCCGTGATATTCATGAACTACTCTTATTTGACTCACTTTGATGAGATACTTAAGATACTCTCTACAAATTTGGTTATCCTTATTATAAAAAATGCTTTTTTCCTTGTTCAAAAATCATATTTTTAAAATTATATATATATAAAAAAAGTTACCTTCCCCACCCCCACCCAACCACAAAACAAACATAGGAATAAAGAATTCATAATTATTTGTTTAAATCAGTAACAAAATAAATTATTTTTTCAAACAAAATAAAACCTTCACGGATCATGAAGACTTGATTTTTACTTTGATGAGATACTTTAGTTACTCTTTTTAGATTTGGTATGTCTTATAAAAATGTTTTATTTCATAAGCTAAAATATTGGATTGTTTAGTAACAGACATGTACTTATAAGTTCAACACTGTTGGAAGACTATCTGAACCTGTTATCAAACTCGACTTTTTACATTATGATCGCAATTGTTCATACATTATTAGAATATTGAAATGAGATCCTCTATTTGATCCTGAAGAAGAAACTACGTCGACAGTTGTATTGATATATTTTTTGATATTCCCACCAAATTTCTTTGAAGACAGACCATTTTGGCAGCAACTATGGTTAAACTGCTTCATGTAGGCATACCAACAGGGAATCAAAAAAGACCAGGTTATCCAAGAGTGAAGGAAGAACTCGATTCATTGGGGAGATTTCACAAAATGACCTGAAGAATAGGAATGGGGAGATTTCGAAAAGTGAATCCGGATAAAATAAAATTACGTTCCAAAATATTGTGATACATACATGATATCAAAGAAATAATGACGAACAATGCTATGTAGAACATCCTTATATATACCCAAAGAAAGAGATTGTTGAAAAATTATTGGAAAAGAGCAATGAGGAGGAAAAACATCTACGAAGATAGGTAACGACAAAGAGAAAGCGAACAAGACTCAGCTAAACATGATTTTGTTACGGGACAAAATAAATAATATAGAAGAATATAAGCATGAACAACCGAGTATGCCTCATTACATTAATGTTTTTTAGAGGTTGGAATTATGATAAAAAATTAAAGAAATTTCTCAACAGAATCTATTACATTGAACAGTTAGTGGAGACTTCAATGTAATTCTCAATGAAAAAGAAAAGCCTACGGTGTTGAAATCCAATTTTGAACCTCTCCAATATATATTAATAATCAAACTTCTTCAATTTTCAATAATTTAAAATAATTAGTTTTAGACAATTACCAAAAACATATTTGCAAGTTATTTAGATAGTTGTCACTTTTTATTATTTTTACATAATTATGTCTATAATTTCTATCTTTTACGAATATTTTAAAATCACCTCAAAAGATTTTATTTTTCTAGTTAATCAATTTAGTTTAATTATGATTATTGTTTTGTAGCATTAGAAGATAGAAAGAGAAAACAGGGGAAAGGGGGATAGAAGAAAAAATATACATAAAAAAAAAATTGTATAAAATACAGAGGCTTAGGGTTTAATTTTTTTTGTTGGAGTGTACTTTCTCATACACTTCTTGGAGTTCATTTGAGCTAATTTCTGGCTTTGGAAAGATCTTATCTTCCTTGTAGTCCCAATCGCTGCTCGGAAAAAGGTAATATCCTTTTCTCTTTATTAAATATATCTTCATCTCGTGTTTCTGTTGTATGAAGTTTTTGGTTTTGGTTATATTGTTGTTGTTCACTTTCTGATCATTTCCTTAATGGTGATACCGAGTTGTCGTTTTAGCATTTGAAATAACTAAGTGTACTCCTCTTTTTGATAAAATCTGTTGTTGCAATATTGATCTAGTTTAAATCTACGTTTTGCTCAAATCTTCCCCATATTTTGTTATAGTTTTAGAATATATATGGTTGAGTAGTATTCTCCATTAATTTCTAGTTGTTTTTAATCATACTATTGCATGATTTTTGTAAACCTCAAATAGATCGATCATTAGTATAAATCCCCACCTCTCGAAAATGGTTGTATTTGTTTGTTCTTACAAGCTGCCAGATATTTAAATATTGACATGCTAATTTTCTACTTTGGATTGCCATTTTTTGTCCTATGGGATTGTTGTTATTTGTTTGCTTGCTTATTATCTTAGGATTGATAATGTGTGTAGGTTTTTGTCTACTACTTATATGAGTTTATACTACATGTATGCCCTTATTAATTGTAAAATGTTTTCTAATCAAATACTAATTTGTACTCCCCTCTTTGCTTTGTTGTAAAATGCCATGAGAGTCTACTTGGACTTAAAATTTTCTTATTTACATGCCAAGGGGCAACGGAGGCTGATATTTCAGGTCTTGGAAGCAAAAAATGCAGGAAATCGAGTAGTTACATGTTGTATACATTGATAAAAACATCAAGTATACACTGATATAAGGTAACTGTATGTAGCGGATACATGGACGAAAATGGACCAGGACAACAAGATTTGCTGCAACAGTCTTAAAATATTGAATTACTTAAATTATGATTAATTCAAGAAAAGTTGGCTTGTAAGCCTAAAAATTGATATTTGGGTTAGAAGAGGAGCATTTTTAAAGGATTGAATAGGATATTTGTAAAATTCTCTTAGGGTACCAGTTGAAGTCATAAAGGAAAGCATTGTGTAAATTGAGAGGAAAATTGTTACCCTGGAAAAAAAAGGAATTGAATTTAGACACTTGCAAGATATTTCTAGTGTTCTTTTTGCAAAGCTATGATGGGATTTTAGAACTCTAACAACCTCACTTTAGAGTAGATACATGAAAAATAAATATTGCAAAACACTTCATACTACAATTGTCAGCAACTCATGTTTGGAGAAAAAAATGGGTGCAACAAGGTAAGAAGTAGAATCTAATATATGGTGGCAATATGAGGATTCAAGAGTATGGGCTCGAGTTTAACAAACTCTTCAGGGATGCTCCTCACATGTTTAATGACTCCAGGGTTCATATAAATAAGTTCTTGTATGGAATGTCAAATTTGATGAAAATGGTGTGCAAAAATGCTATGTTACTAAGAGATATGAACATCTCTAGGATTATAACTCATGCTCAGTGGGTTGAGAGTGATAAGATTAGGGAACATGCTAAGGAGAATAAGAAGGCTACGAAAGGGAAGTATGACTATTCACAGCAGAAATTGGGTGGTGGAAATATCTAACTGAGTCAACATAAATTTTCATCCCGAGCCCCTTCATCAACTAGTATTCCATTCTACAAGGACAAGTATGATTATAAGGTTAGGGCACCAGGATCTAGTTCTCAGGGAAGTGTTTCAGGCACTAAGAATTACCCCCACTTGCCCTAAGTATAGTTAGAATCGTCAAGGCGAGTGCCTCGCAGAAAAGGAAGGATGCTTTGGGTGCGGTTAGTCTGGTCACAAGTTGAGCGATATTCCTTCTAAACAGGGTCAAGGAGGTTGTAATGGTAGATCTCAGTCTAAAACTTCGACAACACTAGCAAGTCACCTTACTCAACAAGGTAACTAATCTTGTACATGTGCCAGTCAGCGCCAAATAAGGTTGTATGCCCTTCAGGCTCGCCAAGATCAGGAATGTTCTCCTAATGTAGTCATTGGTATATTACGAGTCTTTTACCTTTATGTTTATGCATTGTCATATCCAGGGGCTACTATTTCCTCTGTAACTCATTACATAGATTTCCAATTCAATGTTAGTCCAGAAACTCTATGAATCTTTCTTAGTTTCTACTCTAGTTGGTGACCCAGTTCTAGCTGGATGGATATGCAGAAGTTCACCTGTCACAGTCTTTCAAAAAGTAACCTCAGCAGATCTTATAGAGTTAGAAATGGTAGACTTTGATGTCATTCTAGGAATTGATTGGTTACATTCAAGTTATGCCTCAGTCGATTATAGAACTAGGATTATTCATTTTAAGTTTCCAAATAAACCAATTTTATAATGGAAGGGTAGTAGTTTAGCACATATGTGATGATTCATTTCTTACTTTAAGGACAAAAAGATGGTCTCTAAGGGTTATTTCTATTATCTAGTTTAGGTTAAGCATTCTAGCTCGTAAACCCCAACTCTTGAGTTAGTCCCAGTAGTCAGTGAGTTTCCAGAAATTTTTCTCAAAGATTTTCCCAAAGTCCGTCCCGTAAGAGAAGTAAACTTCGAAATTGAACTCCTTCTAAATACCCAGCCTATTTCTATTCCTCCTTATTGAATGACTCTATATTGACTTAAGGAAATGAAAGAATAGTTGAAATACCATCTAGATAATGGCTTCATTAAACATAGTATTTCACCATGGGGTGTACCAGTGTTGTTTGTAAAGAAAAAAAATGGTTCTCTCAGG
Source organism: Solanum habrochaites (assembly GCA_027704765.1). Classification (NCBI taxonomy): domain Eukaryota; kingdom Viridiplantae; phylum Streptophyta; class Magnoliopsida; order Solanales; family Solanaceae; genus Solanum; species Solanum habrochaites. The sequence continues at coordinate 41,514,237 of JAKWJA010002496.1, forward strand.
ATATGCATTGACTATAGGCAGTTAAACAAAATCACAATAAAAAATCAGTATTCCATCCCCAGGATTGATGACTTATTTGACCAACTTCAGGGTGCTAGCCATTTTTAAAGACAAACCTCAAATCAGGTTATCATAAGCTTAGATTAAGAGAAAGTGACATTGCAATGACAACCTTCATGACTCGGTAAGTCATTATGAATTTGTTGTTATGTCATTTGGACTGACAAATGCTCCTGGAGCTTTCATGGATTTGATGAACAAAATGTTCTAACAGTATTTGGACTTTTTCGTTATTGTCTTTATTAATGATATCATCATTTACCCTAGGAATGAAGAAAAACATGCAACTCATTTGAGAGTATTTCTATAGGCTCTAAAAGATCGCCAATTATTTGCTATGTTTAGAAAATGTGAGTTCTGGTTGCAATCAGTTGCTTTCCTTAGCCACATTGTATTTAGAGAGGGGATCCACATTGATTCGTAGAAGGTAGAAGCAATGAAGCAATGGTGTAGAGCTTCCTCTTCTATAAATATCAAGAGTATCTTTAGTCTAGAGGATTATAAAAAAAGCTTCGTGGAAGGATTTTCATCCATAGTGTCACTATTGACTAGGTTGACACAGAAGATGGTAATGTTTCGATGATCACATGATTATTAGAAAAGCTTTGTAGAATTGAAAATTAGATTGACTACAACTCTTTTATAGACTCTACCAGTGGGTTCAGATGGTTATGTGATCTGTGATGCATCTAGAGTTGGTCTAGGTTGTATGCTGATGTAACGAGTTAAGGTTATAGCTTATGCTTCTAGACATCTTAAGGTGCATGATAATAACTATCAAACTCATGACCTCGAGCTTGCAGTAGTGGTGTTTGCACTCAAGATCTGGAGAGACTACTTGTATGGTGTTCATGTAGATTTGTTCATTGACGATAAGAGCCTTCAATATGTGTACACCTAGAAAGAGTTGAATCTTTGCCAGAGGAGATGTCTTGAGTTTCTTGAGAATTATGATATGTTTTTGCATTAAGAGGAATGTAGTAGAATATCATCTATGGGTAGTGAATCCCATGTTGAGGAAGCAAGAAAGGAACTTGTGAAGGATGTTCACCAGCTTGCTCACTTGAAATTTAGCCTTATGAGCATATCATACAGTGGTGTAACAGTTAAGAATTAGGGAAAATTTTTTTTAATAGTGGATGTTATGGAAAAGAAAGACAGTGATTCAATTTTGCTTGAACTTAAGGTGCAGTCCATAATCAGAGAGTGGAGGTTTACTCCAATGAAAGAGATAGTATATTTCGCTACCAGGGTAGATTGTGTGTGTCTGATGTGAGTGAGTTCAGAAAACAAATTTTTATACAAACCTATAACTCCAATATTCTATTAATCCTTGTCCCACTATGATATACCGCGATATGTGGGAAGTTTATTTGTGGAATGACGCTAAGAGGGATATAGAAAATTCAAGCGCCCCAATTGCCAGCAAGTTAAGGTAGAACATCAAAAACCAAGGGGTATAACTAAAGAGATCGACGTTCCTACTTGGAAGTGGAAATTTATCAATATGGATTTTATCACATGACTACCTCAAACTCGCAGAAAACATGACTCTATTTGTGTAATAGTTGACAAGATTAGTAAGTCTTCTCGCGTTTTGACAGTAAACACTACAGATTCAGCGGAGGATTATGCCAATGTTTACATTAATGAAATTGTGAGGTTTCATGGGGTTACTTTATCTATCATCTCTGATAGAGGTCCTTTGCTTACCTCTCATTTCTTGAGGTCATTTCATAAGGATCTTGGTACTCAAGTTAACCTTAGCACAACATTTCATCCACAAAGGGATGGACAGGAATAACGTATCATTCAGACCCTAGAGGATATGTTGTGTGCTTATGTGATATATTTCAAGGATATTTGATATGATAACCTTCCTCTTATTGAGTTCACCTACAACAATAGCTACCATTCTAGTATTCAAGTGGCCTCTTATGAGGCATTGTATAGGCGTAGATTTAGATCTTCTATTGGTTGGTTTGAAGTAGGTCAAGTGTGTTTGATAGGGACAAATTAAATACTTTATGCGAAGGATACAGTGAAAATAATTAGATATAGACTAACACAGCCCAGAGTCGTCAGGAATCTTATGCAGATGTAAGGAGAAGGAAACTAGAGTTCCAAGTCGATAATTAGATTTTTATGAAAGTTTCACATATGAAGGGGGGATGAGATTTGACAAGAAATGGAAGCTCAAAACCTAGATATGTATGCCCTTACAAGATCTTGAAAAGTGTTGGACAGGTGGAATATGAGGTGCAGTTGGCAGCAGAACTAGCAGTAGTGCAACAAGTCTTCCACATCTCGTTCTTGAAGAAGTATGTTGTTGATCCAGCCTCTATAGTGGCATTAGAGAGTTTTGCTGTGAAAGATATTCTTTCTTATATGGATGTTCCAGTTGATATTATTGACCGTCAAGTTAGAAGGTTTAGAAACAAAGATATCGCTTCAGTCATGGTTCATTGGAGGAGTCAGTCCGTAGAGGGAGATAATTGGGAAGTAAAAGTAGCCATGCAAGACAAGTATCATCACCTCTTTCCTTCCAATTCCCCTCCAACTTGAGGTAATAGTTCTTCTTTAGTTTTCACTTATTCATGCATGAATTCAGCCTTAGAGTCATGTTCCCTCAGCTTAAACTTTCATTTTCATCTTATTTGAATGTTCTTGGAAATAAATTCAATCAGAAACTAAGTTCTTACTGTTTAGTCATCATTAGAGGATGAATCTTACCAAGGGGGAGATAATTTAACACCTCGTTTCAAACACAAACCAGAAATTAGTCTTTCAGATATTGCAAGTGAAATCTACGGTCACCATCTATGGTTCTTAGTGTGATCTACGGCCCATACCATGGGTCTGTTGTTCACTAATGTAGACCCTCCCAAAACACAGCTCAAAACTATAATTAAGTCGCGACCCACGAAAAGGTCTACAATGTGTAATAAGACCACGGTCCGTGGTCTGTGTCTATGGATCAAGACACCAGTTATCCAGCCTCTGACATGATTTAGAGACCACAAGCAAGGACCTTCGTTCGATCTACGGTACATAGATCTGACTGTAGGTTATGTTTAGCAGTTAGTTAGGGGTAAATTGTTGAATATGTAATTTTAAAATTGTTATAACTCTTAGCATAAAATGAATTAGGTATCCTATGACCTATGATATGATAGATAATTAAACCCTTTTCCAAAGAAACTGAGTTTTCTGAAATTCGACCTCTTAGTTAAATGTAATGCTCATTTTAGTGAAGGCTTGTCGAGCAGACTCAAACGACGACACGTCAGTCCAATCCATTAATCAGTCTGGCTAGAGTATATATTTAAATATACTAAGTATGGTAAAGTATATATTTACACATTAAAGGTATTTTATTGACTTTTGCTTCTTAACTTCTTGTGTATAAATATGGTTGTAGTCTCGTTATTCATTGATGAATAGAATTATAAATTCTCTAGTTTTCTTGTCTTTCTCTGTATCGTTTTGCAACAAAGGAAATTGAAGTGAATGAATTTGTGATAAATGGAGAATGAAATGTTAATAAGTTCCTGGAATGTATATCGACTTAAATGACTGCACATATTATCAATAATATTGAACATGGATTGATGTGGAGGATAATGACAAGGTGTAGTGGATGGAAAATACAAATGGGACATTTACTATGAAATCAACATATCATATTATGAGAAGTTGTAGAACTAGTTTGGAGTGGGTGAATTATTTTAAGGATAAAAGGTCTTCGTTTTAAATATGTTTTGTTTCATCGGAGGGATTGGAGGAAAAGAATTTTCACTAGTTACAATCTTCAAAGAATGAGGAAGAAAATAGTCTCCAAACACTATTTTTGTGCTAAGGGATAAACGGAGACAATGACACATTTGTTTCTAATACCCCCATTACACAAAAGCTTTTGAGGCAATATGCTTCATGTGCAAGGTTTGAAATTGAAGGTTTGTATCTACATATGATTATCAAATAGTGGGAACTAAAATAAAATACAAAGATTCAACATATTTTAGCGGTGATCCTTGTTATTACTATGTGGGAGATATAGAAGAAGAGGAACACAAGAAGGCATAAAAAAAGAATCTTCATAAGATAAGATGTACAATCAATGCAAATTGATTGTTCACCATCCTATTAAGGTAAAGATCTGTTGGATGAAAATATTTCACACCACTGGAACAGTTTGATTAATATGCTTAGGGATACACTCAATTCATGAGAAGGATAACTTTCATTAGTTTGGTTCACATCCAATTTTGATTTTTAAGAAACTTACAAATACACACAACTTAATATAGCATGATATCTAAAATTTTATATCACTTAAATTAATTATAAAATGTTGTTTCTTTAATTCCTTTTTTGTCTTTTCATCTACGGATACATCCTACTCGCTCTCCATACACCGCGCTTAACTCCCCAAAACCACATCTACAATTCCTCAACGTATCAATCCTTTCTTGTAACTCCGCCATTTTAAAAGTACAAATGTATTATTCTAGAACTTATCATCAGTTTCAAATTCTACAAAAAAGGTAGAGGAATTTCTTCATCATCTATTGTGTTTTCAACATATAAGAAATTTGAATTAAAATAGTTTCAATTTATTAATGTAATGTATCCGTGAGAAATGAATATATTGTTTCTCGTCAATTTGATTCGGATGGTGTTGTTGAAAATATATCCATACACCTCAAGGATACTTTGATATTGAAGAAATTCCACTCCGTGAATTATGAAATGATGCTGATTCTAGTTCAAAATCACCGGTTGCAAAACCTTCATAAAAGGAGGAGAGGAGTCGAGTATTTCACTATACAACCTTCTACACCTAAGATTTAATATTTTAATGCACCTTCTTGATATTTATGCATTTACTTATATGTCGTGTTTATGTTTCAATTATCAAATACACTACAATTTTGTTGTGCTTATGTTTCAACTATCAGATGCACTACAATATTGTTGTGTACAATATATCAAATAGAAATATTATTATTGATACATAACCCCAATCAATTTAAACATAAACTAGTATTAATCATGCTTATAATTATGTCTCGAATATATAAATATGAAACCATTCGAGGGTTTTACTACATGGCCTTCTCTATCCAATATTCAAATTTCAAATGTATTTGGTTGATATAAGTGTATTTTATTATTATCATATTTATGTTTCAACCATCAAGTACATTACAGGTTTCTTATGTTCTATGCATCATGTACAAATGTTATTGCTAATACATTACTCCAATTATTTCAAGCATAAATCAATATTAATCACGTTCTTAAATATGTATCTAGTACATAAATTTGAAAAAAACAATTATGTTTTAGTAACTGATTGATACACATACCCGTTGTTATTTATCAAAAAAGGTTATGTATTGGGCTATGTATGTGAAAAGGAAATATTGTCTCCAACAATGATTTTATCACTACTGAACAATTTGCTAGAACTATTGTAAAATTTTGAATTTGTTAAGAGTTATGATGGATTTATTAGTTGTGATTTAAATGTCATTTGGTGAAGTATGGGAGGATTAATTAATTTTCTGTTTATTTTCCTTTTCTTATAAAAGCAACATAATCATTTGCAATGAATTTGAGAACAATAAAAAATTTAAAAAATTCGTGATTGTGGAACTTCCCGAATAAGATATAATTAGCCCTTATTTACTTGTGATTTATGTACTTTATTCAATTTTTTTAGTAATAGCATTCATTTCAAGAAATAAAAGGATTATTATTTTGTTCAAAAACATACGTTGTAAATTCAACATATGACTCATCTTTTATTTTGATAACAGTTCACAATACTTTTGGGATTCATCTACTGCAATATAATTGTATAACGCAATTTAACAAAATTTATACAAATCTCCCTTGAAATGATAAAATTTTGAATACATCAGGAAATCGTTCGATACATAGGTGACGGATGGTAAATAGTACATCACTTAATAGGATTAATGTATCTGAGAGGGGAGGGATGTCTTCGAGAGGGGATATTTGATATCGAAATCCCTAATAAGTCAAATGTTGAGGCTTCTGTTTCGTCATGTGTTGTGCACTTGGAGGGAATCATTCATATAAACACTCACTTTTTAAAAATATATATTGAAGAAATGCTCAATCATAAATTACTGTATTCATTTATTTGGTAAGATCATAAACTACTATATTCATGGCAATTTTATATCATAATTAAAGTAACTTTTGACAGAGAAATTGAATTAAGTTCCCTATGGTTTTATCAAGGAACTGAAACTTTCATTCTTATATACCGCACATAATATGAGTAGCCCACATATGATTAGATACACATTTTTATTCTTCACTAGTAGAGCCGGTCCACAAAGACCATCAGTTCATATAATTTTCAATACAGTAATGTCAAACGACGATGCACTTGAGTAACAAAGGAAAAGGTATTACCAAAATATGTCAAAACAGAGTTAGACACTATCAATGGAGAGATTGTTTACTGATCTATTATTTGCCTTCTCTCCGGATCTATCACAACTATTACTTAAGCTTTCAGTTTTTGCATCGTCTCCTTTTTTTTATCTACCAAACAGAAAAAAAAATAGACCTTAATCTTAATGGCATAACCCCGCTACGCAACATTTGTTAAACACTATCCAATATCTACTGCCAACAATGTAAGATACTTGTAAATTTACGAAGGTTTCCATACTACTACAAAAACAACTTTTAGGGGCATTTCTTTAGAGGCAATAAATAAATTACCGTTAAATGCTCCCAATATTTGAGTATTACCAGCATTTGAGAATTTTCTAGTAAAATAATATAATTACTAGTATTTAAAAGTTAATTCTGCTAAATAATTTTAACTTACCATATATTCTTATTAAAGTTTATTTCCCGGTCAAATCACTCCACCAACAAATTCACCTACACTGATTAGGGCAAACTTCTATTCTTCATTGTCCAAATTCACCCAAACGAATTACCGCAATCCCCTCTTCCTCATCGTCCATGGCACGAACACGTCTCTCTCGTCCTTACTAAGTGATCTATGTACTCTCCCTATCTCTGTTCCTGCTCTCTCACTAGGTACTTTATTTTTGATTTTGCAATCCATCTCTCTTCTGTTTCCTCTCCCCTTATTGAATTGATGTATGTTCATGCGCTCTCTGCTCGCCTTTTTTATCGATCGATTTGGTTAATCACATATGTATGACGATGTGTAAGGATACCTGCGTTATTGATTTCTTATTGATTAAGTTTTTCTATGAAAAATCTTCTTTCCATTAGTTAAAAAGTATAATTTTGAGTATTTGTAACATTATGAGTTGCTATAGAGATGATTTCCTATAGACCCTCAGCTCAAAAGAGATGTTTCCAAAGCATAACTCCTAGAACATAATGTCAGCAAAAGAGCACGAGATAAAGCAGGGAAGCAACAATGAGTAATAAACATTAAAAATAAGAGAACACAAGACTACTTTATAAGATTGTTGAAGTAAGGAATAGAGAGTAAACACATATATATATTTGTCGTCATTCTCCTAAATTAGCAAAAGAGAATCTTAAGAACTATTTATAATTCTCAATTAGAATCTAAAACATGAGTATTAGATAACTTAAAGCTCAAGATTACACACTATGATGGGAAAGAGGAAATTGAGAAAACTTGCCCAATGAAAAGATTTTGAATTCTCATATCTCATAAGTAGGTTCTTAGGTCATTCGAGAATCCTTATTCTAGTATCACCAGACCAAGTCCAAACCCAGATCTAACTATGATAGATTGAATGAAACCTCTAAACTAGAGAATCTTCTTAAATGAAATTTAAGGGACCACATTCCCATTAACCTTTTGAAAAAAAAAAGTAAGTCATTTCCTGTATTTTTTTATTAAAAAAAAGTAGATACATAAAGAACACAACAATACACATACCTGAAAAAGTCAAATAACTTCAAAATCGAGAAATAATATTTTAATAAAAGTATTTAGCTATCACTTGTTTCTCCATCCATCAAGATTTGATACTGGCGCATTTTTTTTGGAAGTGATAGTGTTATTAAGAAAAGTATCAAAAACATGCTATTTCTTCAATCGGTTATTCGAACTTTAAGTGTTGTTATGTGATTCTTTTGTGGTCTTATCGTAAGAGAGGATAAGATAAAAGTAAGTTTTATTTTCAATCATCATTTTAGATTCCAAATATATTTAAATATTAAACATCTTTACGTGAGTATAATGGATTAACTTGAGCATCTAAATTCTCAGAAACAGATCTTGGCTAATTAAGAACCTGAAAAATGCACACTTTAATTGTTTTACATGTTTCATTGAAAATCAACATAATACAAAATTTAGGTGCATTATATAACTCAAATTAGTTGTTAATCCAAACAAAATAAATCAAAAAGGCATAATGCATGTCGAAATAAGAAACAACTGCTAACATACATATAAAACTTCTAGTAGACATTTAATTATAAAGGAATTATATCTCTCTAATTTATCATGATGATACATCTTCAAGCGATTCCAAAATATATAGAAATATAGTGAAAATCTATGAAGAAAGAAACATAAGAAAATATTGTTAGTGCTATCATACATATTATCGAATACGTTGAGTGCGCAAAGTGATTCAGCCTAGAGAATTAGTGAAATATGAAATTAATTTGCCAAAACTTGTACAAATATTAACCCCTGTAAAAGAAGTAGAAAAGGTGAAAGTCTTCTAAAAAAAGACAAGTTCAAGCCATAAATGAAGAAAGCACATGAAAAATTTAACATTCAATCACAAAAAAAAAGTGTATTGAGAGTGAGGAACAATGCAAACCTAGGAAAACATAAACCATTTTGCCCTTGTTCGTCCTCCAAACTCCCATTTCTAAATAAGAAGAGAATAAAAATCGTTTAAACAAACTCTTATCATGCAAATTTAATATGTCAATAAATTACTTTAATGAAAAAATAAAGTAAATAATATTACATCATAGCAAAAAATATTATGAGAAAATGAAGAAAGCTAAATTGCTAGATTAGGGGTTTTGATAGTATGGTATTATATAGTTCGGACTAAAAAAAAATAAAAACAAAAAAAATAGTATTGTAATAGGAGGTTGGGTGTAATTTTCCAAACAATGAGATTAATTTCAATCTTTCGAAACAGAGTGGAAACACAATTTGGGAGATACTGATTAAGCCAATGCAAAAAAATAGTAAGGTAGATGGATTTGAAGAATTAATGATTAGAAAAAAGTAAGTAATAAACATTTTAAATATTTTCTAATACATCATATAATAAATGGAAAATTATTGAAAAAATGTTAGAAATTTGAGGGGAAATAAATAAATAAATGTCGTTCTTGGGTTTAGAAGCATATCACATTATCTCCTCTACATTTAGCGCTATTATATATATAGAGTTTAGGTGATATAAATGGGTTTCTATTGATGAAAAATAGAATTTTAGATCACGATTTTTGTATATTTATAATATATGATATTTTCCTTTTCCCAACGATTCTTGAATGCTACTTCAAATGCTTTAGAATATACTAAATTTATAATTGCATTAAAGATATACAATCAATTCACATAGCTTAGAAACTACAAAAATAGATATAAATCACACATTATTTATGCTAGAAGCTTCAAAAGTAGACAAAATGATCCCACATTATTTGTGTTAAAATTCAAAAATAATCTTGAAAAAATGTTATGTAATTCTTTAAGTTAAAACAATCTTGAATGCAAACACCTCTTTTTCAAATGAAGTATCATATTATATAAGCAAGTAAATAGGACTAATTTTTTTTATTGAAATAATACTTCTGACTTATTCTTTAAAGCGCCGAAACCCTAACGCCACCCCCCAGAATCTTAAATTATCCCCTTTTCAAAGTTCAAAGGTTTTTATGTACTCCCGATGAACTGATTCAAATAAGAACAAGAGCTCCATTTATCTGATCAGTCGGCAATGGAGGTACATCACAATCACTCTAAACAAATTTATATGTTTCGAATCCTCTTTCTCACAAACCCGCGCTGTTTATTATAAAACTTATCTGCTCTTTTCATTATTATTTGTTAGGGTGGATCGTTTTCTGAATAACTTTCAAACCAAAAAGGTGAATTCATCATTAATGAAATCAGTGGAAGTACGAAAATCAACAATGATGAAATTTTGCCACTTTCTGATAAACCCTAAGTATGTATGGTTCTTACTAAGAGTAGTGTTAATCCTATTTACAATTTGGTAACTCTCATTTCCTCCCCCATATTTCCATATAAAACTCCCTTTTTTGTTAGTATTTATTACCAAATTATCCTTTGTAATGGTGATTCTCATCCTTATCTAAAGGTTTCTGGTTATACAAAATCATGTTTGTAGGACGCTTCATAAACTAGTGTTGGGTTTTTTGGGGTGGATATGAAATTAGTGAGACTACGGGTATTGGATGTGTAACGACTCGAGAATATACCATAGAAGTAAGAGCACCCTTAAGTCGCCACACGTCATACTCGATCTCTTAGAGGTCTTATACAAGCCCTTAGACGTCATTCATCGCATATATATATGAATATATAAAGTAGTACGGAATTAAAGAACAATAGTTAAAATCTTTATAGAACCATAACAAAGAACTAAGTCTCGTCATGGAAATATTAGACACATAAAAAACATTGAGGTCACAGCCCTTACATCAATTTGAAAAGTAACTATAGTCTACTACAAAGTCTTTTTGAAAGGAAACTAAAACATAACTATGTCCTTGAATCATATGAAGACATTCCAAGTCTTCTTGAGAGAATGCTATACTCAAGCTTTGCATCTAAGAGACTCCTAGCTTTCCACCTACACTTGTAGAAATAGAACAACATATGGAACTATCACATTGAATGAACTAAGTATGGTGAACATGCAAGAAAATCATGCTAAAAATGGGAATTTACTGTATAAGATTCTTTTCATGATCTTTTGATAGAACCACATAAAAAAGTATAAGAACAACCTTCTCATAAGATACAACCATAATCATACACATAAGCATTTAAACCTCCAACACAGACTTATCCTATGACACACCTAAATAAGATATGAAGAGACCTCCCATACAACCCCTTCACACCCACATAAGTGATTCTCAAGACTTCCCAAAGTAAGATTATTCCCTTTTCATCCTTTAGACTTGCCACGTAAGGTTACTATAAAATTCACCTAAGTAGACATGAAGACCGCCCATACACCCTCTTCAAGCTTACATAAGCAATCCTAAAAACATCTATGTAAGACCCTTTCAATTCAACATGCATGAACTAAGTCAACCATATTCATTAAGCCATTTTAGAGACAATCAAACAATAAGTGGACTTCATATAATGGTCTTCGAAAAAAACCTAGGGAACCCATTCTAGCATCTTCAAAGCCTACTCGTTCCATGTGTAGATAGTGTCCCATTCAACTACCTACACGTTGTAGAACCTATCCAATAACTATAGTGTTCATCCCACATGATGAGAATAGTACTAACCGACATAGATACTAGCTAGGTATGGAATCTGAAGTTACCCTACTCCGTTAGGAGGGTGTTTCTCCTTGCCAGGGTAAACTAGGACACATCTCCCCGGTTGACAAGGGTTATGAAGATCAAGGTTCTTTTCACTTTAAGACCTTCTGTTAACTAACCTTCTTTCTCTATCAAGTGGTTCTATGCTCTTGACCTTCTTTTCTTATTGAAGGTCCTATATTACTCATTTTTATAAGGGAACAATCTTAGGTCTACCAATCGTAGACTTGCATTCATACACATACATGACAAAGGTTTCTAAGCCTACTAAGTCAAAAGTTCACATACATATAACTTTCATGTATCAAGTAGAGGGACCTAAGTTTATCAATCAATACACAACATCATCATATCAAGTATTCAATAACATTGAAGTACCATGTAGAGACAACTAAATCTACCACACAAATAGAACATTATTCTATTAGGATAGTTCTTAGTCCTTCATCATCATATATCATCAATTAGAGAAAAATCATAGCATTAACTCTGATAGAAGATCATATAGCCATTACAAGAGTACTTCACTTAATAACTTCACATTATATAAAATCATACATATATCATATCATCCTTCACTTTAGATATTCATGTAAGCCATAACATCTTCTACGTGATCAGATTACTTCACATAATAATGTTGACAAGGTCATGTTCCTAACAATTATAACACATTGACGCCTCCAACATAAGTGGACCATACCAATCAATACAATTCAATATCAATTCTATATTAAATATAGGAATTTGGTCAACTCACCACCTCCCTATAATCATTATCACCATTCCTTAGTTTTTTAACTAATTGAATTTACAAAGGCTCTTCGAATAGCCATCTACACAATAAAAAACCAATAACAAATCCATATCAATTATCCAACGACATAAAATATGAATATAACCATTATAAGGCAAGTTATAAACAATTCTATCATGATATGTACATAATTCAATAGCAAAATACAATCGACACATGAACTCACTAAGATTAAGTCATGATCAATTCACCCACTTGAGACACAAAATAAGAAATTCAATTAATACAGGGGTTCATGGATTTAAATCTTTTCATGCAAGCACCCATGCTTAGAATTAAAAATAGGAATATTATGTTTTTGAAAATCTTTGAAAAGCCTTAAAAAATGGCTTCTTGAATGGAACAAGAGTCAATGATGAAATCACCATACCTTAATTGAAGAAATCCCACGAAATTAGGCTTGAAAACTTGGAGAATTTGTCCTTCTTCCTTTGAACTTGAAGGTCCTTCAAAGGAGGATCTAATTAAAGAGAGAATTTGTGAAATAATGGAAATATTATAATTTTTTTATTCTAATTGAGGGTTGGGTTTTTTTATTAGGGTAATGGGTGTATAATAACCTAAAATGCATATATAATACATCCCCAAAATACCCAAAAATACCCCTCCCTACACTAATTGGACTTTTTTAGACAAGTCAAACTTAACTTAAATTTTCAGAATTATCGTCGGGGAACAAGTCCTCTTCACGGAGCTTTCCCCTCTTGAGTTTTTTTTTGGACAGTAGATTGCGCGATATGGACCAAAAAATTTTCCCTTGGTGAACCATGCCCGCAACTCGTACTAGTTTCACATATGCAAAATTTGTTGCCGTCTTGGGCAACTTGTTGGCCCAAGATTGGGTCCTCCTCAAGGACCCCTACGGCAGTACTTGGGGATTTGTAACCTAATATATTTGACCCTAATGATTTTAATCTAGGTTTTTGGGTCATCCCAAATGATTTTAGACTCCAAACAAAACATAAAAATACATACAAACACACAAGGACACACTAGCACACGCTCAAGACTACTCGTCGTCCTTGGATATTTTGACTTTTAAACTCTACAAACTGACTTCTAATGCTTATATTCATTATTTTAAAACCTTACTAACTCATTAAACCCTTGTGAGGCCCCCTAGATAACCCAGTTAATCATTTGGGAGGGTCGTTTATGGATGGAGAAAATGATTTCCTATCCTTACAAACTTCACTGAGTCATAATTTCATTTGTATAAATAAGATCAATCACATTTTCTAGAAATTTCCTTTTTTCTTTGTTCAATTTTATAATTATATTTCTCATGGTATTGCAGGTATGACACACACACCCCGGGCTACCCCCGGGGAGTGAACACAACGTACTTGACGTTCCGAAGGATTCTCATACAAGCCCTTAACAATCATTACAAAAGACTAAGCATAAGCGGACAACTAAAACTTTTTACATTAAATCAAGTCAAATTTCCTGCCAATATATGAACATAAAAAGCTATCATCTCTTTAGGCACCAACACCATCTAAACATAACAGTATGAAAGTTAGGACTCATCCCTTACATCAATACTAAGTCTTTTCATTAGGAAATACAATATAGTCCTTAACAAGGAAGTAAACAAGAACTAGAATCTATAACATCCCATACTCAAAATTGAGGACATACCACAACATGGACATAGCAACCCAAGTTTTCTTCAAGAGTGGACTAAGAGATCCTCACATCCGTACATAGACCGCATAACTATATGTAGAAGAAAGGGGTTTAGTACAAAGACAACCACGGTATGGCACATCATAAAAATACTTAATTATAATGAAAAATATATTGTACTAAAATGATGCATTTATTAAGTTGGAAAACGATTTGTGCACATAAGGACATAAAACAATTCATAATAGAATTTTCATAAGATTTTTCATAAGCTAGTAGGACCATCACCTTAGCAACCCTAAAAACATACTTGTGCAATGAATAGTTTGCATCCCATAATACCAGCTATACTTAGTATCCATTTAGAATCACCTTAGTTACACATATCTACATTTGATCCCATCATAATCCACAATCATGCGTAACTTAATAACCATGTTCATCACATATACAGAAGTAGAGTCATATCTTAATAATAACCCAATCAACGTATATCATACCTTCTGTCTTACCATAGCATCATGGACCCACCCATATTCTCTTTCAAAGATTAATTTTCCAATGTAAAAAGTGAAGTCACATACCTCCACTCCTACGAAGTAGATTTATCAAGAAATCAGAAGTATGGTTCAAGTCATATGCATTTATCTTATTACATAGGGAGAATTGCCTTAACCGACATAGACCAAGAGAGCTATATGGAATCCGAGGACATATAATCCCACGCCAAAAGAAGGTTTTCTACTTTCCTAAGGTAGAACTAAACATATATAACTATAATGTGGATCCACTAGCTAAGACCTATGCGAGCACATAGTTATGGGATAGGAAGATTGCTTTTAGAAACCCGGTGGATACAACTAGAAGGAGATTTTCCATATAGTTAGATCATATGTAGAAGACCCGACCTAAACTAGCGGGAAGGTCTCTACCACATTTGCCATATCCGCTCGATTCTAAGCATTATTCTCCAACTTATACATAGCTAAGGTGAATTGTAATTTCATATGTGAAGGACTACATTACCCTTAATTCAACCCAACTCACATAGATCATGGATTTAACATGATGAGAACTACATTTCACCTTAAAATCATCATATAATCATCCTAGACAATTAATACATAGTCATTTTAATCGGGAGGGGGGGGGGGGGGGGGGGGGGGGGTGAAGGAAACTATCCTTTCAATAATACCATATCCCCAACCTGAGTCATTTATTTTCACATTCATCCACCATATATGAACATCCCTTCCTACATAAATACATAAAATAATCACCCACCGTCAACCTTTCAGTGGATAAACCATTCATAGATAGAATCTTGACATGATTACCTTTCATTCATTTCCATTCAAGGCCATAATTTCATATCAACCTGTACAATTTACCCTTCAAGATCATAGAAAGAATATCTTGCAAGAAAACCTCGAATTCCTACTATCGACATGTAATAAAAAAGGATATTACGAATCCACATCTGCATACTATCGCCCACATATTCATAATCATAAAGAAACCCTCATAATTTTGAAAAGTGCGGGCCATGGGAAAAACGCATGTTGTCCATTTATTATCAATAGATAACCCACGTCTCCGAAAATGTTTTGAGAAGGGACCACCCATGTTGTGGAATCAAAACCCTAATTTTAACAAATTCCCTTTCAAAAATAGTATAGGAAGGGCTTCATGGTGAACGAAATACCATGAATGAAAGTTCCCATACATTGTTTGAAGCTTTACCATAAAATTGAGATAAAAAACGTGGAGCTTGAACTCTTTTCTTGAAGATTTTAGTTTTTTTAATAGAGAAAATTTGTAGAGAGAAATATTTGAGAGAATTGTGTTTGGGAGAATATTTTGGGTTTTTGAGTTTGTTTCTTGGAAATGGAATGAGAAGACTTTCAACCCTATTTCTTTTTTACCCCTAAACTACTCAGAACACCCCACATTAATTGGACTTAAAAGTAAAAGACTAAAACTAACCTTCATAAAAAAACTTGTCCAGGTTAACGAACCACATCGAGCACCACTGCTCATGGTGCTTGTCGTGAAAATTGAGGAAGTAGCTTCTTCAAGCTTGCTAATTCCTACAAAAACTAAGTCAAGAAGAGCCCACATTCCCCTTGTCAAGTTCACCACAGCCCGTTATGGTTCCTATGATGTTTTGGGTAGTAGCTCCCCAAGTGTTCTATTTCCTATAAAAAGTTAGTGAGTATCACGCCCCACCTCACTAGTCATGGAGTGGACCACAACTCGTGTTCACTTCGTGAGGGTTGGGGTAGTGTCTAGGACACTTGTGGCTCATAAGCCTTCCACTTACAGTGTTCTTGACAACGAGCCGTTGTGGTTGCTGTGGAGCCTTGAGGTAGTAGCTCCGAGTTTGGGCTTGCCCCTTCTTCTTGGCACTCATCTGTTAGACCTTGAATCCTAAACCCACTAAAATCATTAGATGGTTTACTAACTTAGGGGAAATTGTTTTTAATTAACCTTATATTTATGCTCTATTTCAACCTAGAATTTTCCAGAGTGTTACAGTATACCGAGTGGGAGGGGGGGGGGGGAGAATTTTAGTTTTGGAGAGGCGCATTTAAGACTAAATGTTCTTGGTTCTAAACTTAATGTTTACGTTCAAATATATATATTTATAATGTTAGAGTTGGACACTTTGGTTTTCTTTTTGATTCTTGACTTTTATTTTGCTACATTTCTTTGAATGTTTGGCTGTATTTATCCAAAAAAATGAACAAAGAGCTTCCTTTTGCTGGATGCCCTGCAGTTCTTACTTGTGGTAGACAGAAGTGGAACTTTTTCTATAGTGGATCCAAAATTAAAACAAATTTAGTAGTGGATGGAAAAAATTTGCGGATGATAACAATCTAAAAGTGGGGGATGGACTTGTGTTTGAACTCTTAGAGTGTAATTCTAACAAAATCGAATTCAAAATTATGATTCAAAGATTTTATAACTGAATTGGTTCTTGAAGATATGGACGGTATAAACACAGACAACCCAATAATAATTGATTAAAAACTTTATCATTTCTAGTAGAAAATTCAATTTTCAGGAAATATCGTTTATAGATTCCAGTAATTTCAATTTCAAAAAATAAACTTACATCAATTCCAATAGTTTATTGTCTGATGTATGTCAAATTTTATTAATACTGCGTTTTTAGTTTTTTGGGTTTAATAATATTTATATTATTTATAAAAATATGTATTACAATATTACGTCAACGTATGTCCAGAGATAGTAATATATTAACAGCTAATATTCAAGACAATTCATTTTGAAATTTCTTTTTTAAAAAACTTGCAAATCTAAAATTTTCATTTTACATTAACTAATTCATACATCAAATTTTAAGAATGATTTGGATCTGAAACTAAATGATTATGCCTTAGCAAGTGCGTATGATAATAATTGACATCATCTCTATAGTCGGATGTGAATTTATGCTTATGTGCGTATTTACATTGTCGACATTAAATCATATCGTCATTTAATTTCTTAAATATCCTCACATGAGACTTGTTTTTGCTCGACTTCAACTTGTAGGAAGTTTATCGATGTAAATATTGAAAAATTAATTTAATAAAAAAATTATAAAGTTAACAATTTCTAGCAATTTTATAGAGAAGTGAAGAAGGGGTGACTAATTACATATTTTTAAAATGTAATCAGGTGATTAAGAATGGAGTGAGGTTTTTTAAAAAATATTTAAAAAAGGAAAATAATGACAAAAAATTTGAATATGATCGATTGAGCCTTTCAAATTGTTATGGCCAAAGCAGACAAATTGAAACATCAAATTCCTCAAAAAAAAATACCATGAATTAATTTTCTAATCAATATAATAATAACATAACTCGCAACTAATATTTGAACCTTGGTTTTGAGAAATCTATCTATGAAGTCTGATCATAGAGTTAATATTTTTTCAAGAAAATGCTATATTGATTCTTCTTAACGACATTGCCCTTTTTGGATCCCCACAGAGTCTTGTTTTTTAATATAAATCATCCATGAAATATAAATTTGAAATGAAAGGTATGAATTTTATTTAATCATTTGACCATTACAAAATAGCTATGTTGATCTCTTTTTTTTAATCTGGTGTTTGGTAGAGACATCAAACTCCGATTAAATTGAATTCACACCAAGAAGTTCACATTAATGTGGGATAAACCGCTATCTAACAAAGGCGAGTCCATACCCAAGGGACTCAATCCCAAGAACTCTAGTTAAGAATGAAGGATTACTTACCGTTCCACCACAACCTTGTCAGCAGATGTGTACATCTTTATTTGTCTAGAGTATTGTTTATACCACTATACTTGGAAAACCCTCTCTTTTTCTACACATTATTATTCCATCCCAAAAATAGATCGGGGCTAAAAAGGCAATATAGAATCTTGTATGCCGAGATGAACACTAAGCCAAATTGATATCTCTTGTCCCTCCAATTAAAACATTTGATGTCCGATTACTTCATAAATAGTCTTAATTGGTAAAGAGATTGTCACGACCAATCAGGGACTCGATGGCCACCCCACATTACCCTCCTATGTGACGAACCAACCCCTCTAAAACCTTAATCATTTCAAGTATTATCAAATAAAATAATGCGGAAGACTTAAAACTCATTAAGAAAACAATTCAATACGATTATTATTATCCCCAATCTGGAAGTCCTCATCACAAGAACATCTCCAAATCTTAACTATGAATGTCTAGGAAAACAAAATAACTAAAAAGCTGTTCCAATGCCGACGTTTCAAGCATCAAGACTTGAAGATAGCGACCGTCCAAGCTAGACGATTAGATCACCTGAATTTTCCGATGACAGTGAGACTGGCGAGATCTGCTGTTGATTTTAAGTTGACAGAACGTTTGCTGCTCCACAATACAAAGATGAAAACTGAAAGAAGGGGGCGATCATACAACCACACCAGACGTACTGAGTATATATCATCGGCCAACTCAAATGGGAACAGTATATATCAATATAATGTCAAGCACAACTACAGATAACTCACATGTATGCATAACACATGAATTCAAATCAATGACTACAACCGGCGTCACACATGAGGGACTCAGCCTCAAACCATACTTAGTGGTAATTAAGTTCATTAGAAATTGAGTAGATTCATTACCCTTCAAGATTTCATTATCTTTCTTCCTTCTTGTGTCGGTAGCCGACACCCGTCCTCTATTCTCGTCCTGGTGCGGAACGTGGCAACACCCCGACGCATATTCAATCCTTGTGGTTCGGAACGTGACACTCCGTCCTCATATTCTTCTAGTCCTGGTACCGGAACGTGCACCCCCGATCCATATTCATCCTGGTGTCCGGAACGTTACACCTCCGATCCTCATATCTATCCGGACCTGGTGTAACCTAGGGCAACCCGTCACCCTAAGTTTATCAACCGTCTTTTACACTATGTAAGGCAATCATCATTCTCATTATTATAATTTATCAAGCCTTTCTTTCATACTAAGGCATTCATCATTCTCATATAATAATAATCAAGTGACATGAGGTTTCGTTCATGATTTGGCGATTCACTCGCTTATTCATCATGCTCTTTAATTCCGATCACATATTTTTATAATCCTAATCCATTGGCAACATACAAACTTAAGCACATATCAAGGTGTTTACAATATTATCAACACTAATAAGTCACTATCTAGAGTTCACTAACGAATATCGTAACATAAACCAGAACCCTACCTCTCCACCGAAGAATTGAATCAAACAATCTATCTCCTTCTTTTTCTTTCGTTTCTCTCTCTCTACTCGTTCGTTTCTCCTTCTTTCTGTTCTTTTCTTTTGTTTTGTTTTATATTCAAACCCTCCTTCTTTTAACGCCTAATTAATATTAATTTAAGAAATAAATATGGCGCATATAACCCCTATTAACTTAAGGTACCACCGGTCTTTTAACCCCCAAGTAATTAGACTGATTAACATTATCCTCTAACTTTATAAGTTCAAAGCATGAATAGTTCAAAAACGTCCCTTAAAACGTGTAGAAATCGACCCAACTGGTTGCGCACCAACCTGCGACTGCCTTCGGGCTTGCGAACGGGCCCGTCTTGCTTGCGAACGGTCCCGTCCTGCAGGTCGTCTCAACCGTCAGAGATGGTTTTCCACTGAAGACTCGTGGACGGTCCGTCACACCTGTGACGGTCCGTCTGTCCATTTCTTACGAAGTTCAGAGAGTCGATTTCAGTAACCCAATTTCATATTTTTCCAATCTTTTGAAACGACAACCCTCCACGACGGTCCGTCGTGCCCTTGTACGGTCCGTCTGGCCTCCGTCACCTCGGCCAGTTTTCCAGAATAAAAGTCTGTTTTGGTCTCACAACGACTAACCTGTCGTTACAATAGACACCAATTTCCCATCGTTCGTCCCCGAACGATCAAAGAAGGAAAAACAATGGCGAAAAGGGAGTACCTGAATCTTTAAACAGATGTTGGTATTTTTTCTTTTCTCTTGCATATCCGCCTCTCCTTCTCCCAAGTCTTTCTTTCTTCAAACCTGTCGATTCTTCCATTGACTTTGATGGAGCAATTCTCTCGATCCTCAACTGCTAACTCTGCTCTATCTAAAATAGCACCCGGTTCCCCCTCATAAGACAATCCATCAGCAAAACTGAAATCCCAATGGATATGGTAATTTCCATCCCATTGTATCATTTTTAACATGGACACATGAAATACCGGATGCACTCCCGACAACCCTGGGGGGCAAGGCTAATTCATAAGCCAAAGCCCCTCCCCATTCGCTTTCAGTACCATCAAATGGTTCCCCATAGAACCTTGGCCTTAGTCTTAACCTCTTTTGCCAAACCGCATCACACCCCTTTCATGGTTGAAACCTCAACAAGACTCTTCACCTCCATAGCTCCCCTCTCTACCTTCCGGTCGCATACTCCTTTTGTCTACTTTGCGCCGCTAGAAGCTTTTCTTGATGATGCCCTTCACCTTTTCTAACGAATCCCCTCATGATCGGTACCCTTCCCTGCTATCCACGGTCTAAACCTCGAATGCATCAAACCAACCATGGGAGATATACACTCTCGCCAGTACATGCTTCAAGGGGCCTATCAAAACTGGGTGTAGCTATTATTGTACTAAAACTCCGCCAAGGTAAGAATCTATCCCAATGGCCACCAAACTCATCACGCATTGGCGAAGCATATCATATCCTCTCCCCAACACTCTGATCGTTCGCTTCAGACTGACCAAGCGTCCTGAGGATGGAACGCGGTACTGGTCCAACCTAGTACCCAATTCCTGCATGCAATGTTTTCCAAAACTTAGAAGTAAACCGCGTACCATCTATCTGTATAATGGATATTTGAACCCCATGCAACGAACGATTTCTGAGATGTAGATTTTGCTAACTTCTCTGCATTTGTCAGTCACCTTAACACGTAATGTAATGAGCATGACTTAGTAACTTTCCACAATCACCCACAAATGAGTCGAACTTGCCCAATGTCTTTGGCAAACCAACCACAGTTCCATTGCAATTCTGCTCCCTTCCACTCTGGAATGGGCATTCCTTTGAAGTGTTCCTGTCCGGGCCTTTGTGTTCATATTTCACTTGTTACATTTGTGAGCCTTGGCAATAAAGTCACAATATTGGCTCATTCATTCTACTCCACCAAAAGTGGTTGTTTTAGGTCGCGGATACATCTGTTTCACCCGGATGTAGAATACTTGAACTATGCTCTGCAGAAACAGTGTTTAATCACATCATCAATTCTGGGTATCACATGACCCTCCCTTATCCTCACCCACCTTCCGTCGATTGTTGCTTACTTTAGAGCCTCTCCTCGCAACACTTTATCTGCGTTTCATTCGCCTAGTTTGTCATCATCAAAGCTGTTTCCCTTAATCTTGTCCCAAGAAAAGAAGATCTTGACTCCACACTAGCCAACAATCCTCCTTCTCATTATTTCCAATCATCAAGTCGTTAAGCCAGAGTATGAACCTCTCTAGCCAATGGGCGTCTAGAGGCTTGCAAATGAGCTAGCTCCCATTCTTGTCCTTTTCCCTCCGCCTTTCTACTCAAGGCAATCTGCCCACCAAACCTTCGCCTTTCCGGATATACCGACTAGTGAGGTCGTCGTCCTTCAGTTATTCCATCCACGCCCTTGCCTTAGTTCAAATCTTTATTGGTGGATGGGTGGTAGCGTGTGGATACATACGTGGAAGGCGTAGTGATGATCCGGGTGGTTAGTACGCGTCACACTGGTAAGTGTCCCATATATTAGTGTCTCCATGGCTTCAATGCAAACACTAACGCGGGGCGCGAATTCCACAATCATAGTTTGATAGTTACGTTAATGCACTTTTCATTGTCTTTGAGCATAGCCATCACGTTCTTTCTCTTGCATTACACGGCACCCACCCCGAATGGATGCATCACAATAACAATGAATTTCTTATACCCCCTCTACCGCAGGTAGGATAGGCGCGGTAGTCAACAAGTCTTAAGCTTCTGAAGCTTTCCTCACATTCATCTGACATACCATGGCACATTCTGCTTAGTCAGTTCGTCTTGGGAAGCAATATGAATAGAATCCTTTGACAAAGAGGCGTAAGTAGCTAGCTAACCCAACCAAACTCCGTATTTCTAAACATTAGTGGGTCTTACCCAATTCTCACTGTCTCAATCTTGAAGGATCTACCATCACCCCATCCTTCGAAACCAATGCCCCAAGAAGACACTGCAATCTAGCCAAAACTCACACTTAGAGAACTTGGCGTAAGCTTTTCTTTCTCCCTCAAACATTTCCACACAACCCTCAAATCTCCTCATGTTCCTTCTTACTTTAGAATATACCAGTATAAATCATCTATGCATACGATCACAAGAGGTCAAATACGGCTAAATATCCCGGTCATCAATCTCATGAACGCAGCAGTGGGCGTTCGTAAGACCAAAAGACATCACCACAAATTCGTAATGCCATATACTCGTTCTGAAAAGCAGTCTTTGGCAATCCTTTGCCCGTATTTTTCAATTGAATGATACCCGGATCTCAATTCAATCTTAGAGAGACAACACTCATCCTTGTAATTGATCGAATTAAGTCATCAATGCGAGGAAGAGGATACTTGTTTCTTATATTTACCGGGGGGGGTTGTTCAACTGTCGGTAGTCTATGCACATCCGAAACTCCCATCCCGTCTTCTTCACAAACAAAACCGGAAGCACCCCAAGGATATGCACTGGTCCTAATGAATGCCCTTGCTCAACAACTCCTTGAAGTTGAGCCCTGTCACTCTCTTACCTCCCGCGGGAGCCATTCTATAGGGAGAGGGGTATAGAAATGGGTGCGTTTGCCCGTTCAAGATCCGAACCGAAGTCCAATATCCCTACTTGGGGCATACCAGGAAGATCTGCAGGGACACTCCAAAATCGCGGACTACCAAACGACCAATCGAAGTACTTGGGTAGTGTCATCCTGAGATGGGCCCAAGAAAGCTAAACACCCTTTACTAACCATTTTCTTAGCCGAAGAAATTAGATTAACGCACCACCGGACGTGGAAGTGTACCATCCCTCCCACTAGACGTCTGTCCAATGCTTGGCCAATGTCAGCAGTTTTAGCATTTACGTCCAGATTCGCAAAATTTTGAAAAGCCAAGTCTAACCCAGAATTACAACTCAAAGCACCCCATTTCTAAAATAACCAACTCTACATAAGTGTATGCTCCCGCACAAGTTCACCAAACAAGACCTAGTACCTTTTCAACTACCACAAGACTCACGCCACCGGTGTAAGAAACACGAATGGCATTTCAAGTACTCCACAATGCAATTTTAGACATTACAAATGATGAAGATACATATTAAAACGTGGAGCCAGGGTCAATAATACTCTCCATGCAATCACAACCAAAAATATTACCCTGGATAACATCATCAGAAACGCCTCCGCTTCAGATCTCCCAGGGAAAGCGTAACTGGGGCCCTATCGTTTGTTCTGTTCCATTGCCCCTACCACCCATGTTGCTTAGTACGTGGCTCCATTTTTGGCCCATCACCTCGCCGTTGTATACCAACGCATTCCTCGACCAAGCCACGGCCTCCAGAAAAGCGGCCATCTACCATGACCACCTCTACCTCTAGCTAGTGGGTTCGGTAACTCTGGTTTGGATATACCTCTTGATTGTCCAACCTCCCACAATCCTAACACTCTCTCGGGGTTCAGCATAGGCGCGTCCTCGGAGTATGTTGACCGTTCTGAGGTGGGTGACCGACCCAACTACAGTCTGTATTGACGACTGAATTGGTCGACTTGAGTAACCTCCGTACTCTTCCTCTAGAGTAGACCATTAACGACCGCCTCCCCTTGAAACCTTTTCAATGTCGATGTGTCGTGGTGAAGTCGTCTGGCTTCCTTCCTTCCACCGCTCTCACAAGTCTACCACCTCTTGAATGATGTTGCCAGTAGCCGCTACCTGTAAGGCTGATCCGCAACTCTGACCTCACCCCTTCCAACGTCGAATCCGTTCTTGTGGACCTGAAACAAATTTGGGTGGCGTATCTGGATAGGCGCGAAATTTAGCCTCATACGCGTTAACTGTCAGCCTCACCCTTCTCTAGACGTCAGAACTCGTCCCTTTTTCTTTTCTATCTCTCAAAGTCCTTGGGGATATCCTTCTCCATAAACAGGGTAGAAGAATGATTCCAAGTCTTCGTGGTGCCCTGTTGGTTGAACACTCACCATGTACCGCCACTACGTTTTGGCGTTCCCTTGAACTGATAGCTTTCACGAAGCTCACTAACTCAACGCCAAACCATTCTACATAATACATCTTGTGTAGATATCTCATGAACGAATCAACCAGAAATCTTAGGCTCCTCGATTCTGGCCTTAAAACTGGAGGTTCATTTCAAGAACTTACTGAACAGTTTCATGCTGATCATTTGTTCATAAAGCCCAGTAGTCAGACGTGGAAATGTCCTATTCCAATATCATCCATGCGGGAGCCATAGTACCGCAGTCGTACCTCTGAAACCGGATGTGTTTGGTGCAGAAGAACACTGGAGGTGGCCTGACCCTGATCGGTAAAACCCCACTAAATACCAAGTACCTGGTTGATCATCTCTGGTGGTAGTTTGGGGTGGCATTCCCTCATTTTTTTTTTTTTTTCCTTCTCTGCCCTTGTTCATTCTCCATGTCTCCCTTTCCTTCCTCCCCCTCTTTATCACCTTCCTCGGTCGGTGGATGAGTCCACCGCCCTAGTACAGAATGGGCTAGGTGCTTGTCCTCTTCCTCTAGAGACGTCCTCCCACTACTCTCCCAACGGCAAAATCTTGCCGTTAGCTCTTCCTTGATCTACGGCCCATTAGCTGCTCAGTCTTTTTAGTCTTTCCGTTGTTGCTTTGCTGTCGGTGGCTGTCGTGCTTAGTTCTAAACCATCTGCGAAATAGAGTGAAGAAGGGGTCAATACAATTCTCTCGCCCCATACCAATTGGACTCAATCTTAGCACGAAAGAAGAATGAAAGAGTGGAAATTTTCCTAAAGTCCCCTTATCTCCATCCTTCAAGGAAAAGTGAGAAGGCGTCCCCCCCCCCTACCGTTCCTTATACTCTACTAGACTGTTTTCTTGTTGATGAGGACCAATGAACCTATGTCTGATAACCCAATTTTGTCACGACCCAAATCAGGGACGCGACTGCACCCACCTTTACCGCTCCTATGTTGAGCGAACCAACCCACTAACCTTAATATTTTCAAGATATATCACAGAAAATAATGCGGAAGACTACACTCATTATAAACAATTCAATACTAATTATTATTATCCCCAAAATCTGGAAGTCATCATTACCCGAACTCTATCTCAAATTACTTACCTAGGAATGCCAGACACAAAATAACTAACAATCTAGTCCATGCCGTAAGTTCAGCATCAGACTTGAATAAGAAGACCCAGTCCAAGCGAGACGCATTAGCTCACCCTGTTTCCGATGAAGTGAGACTGGCTAGATCTGCTGTTGAGAATTGAAGTTGACAGAAACTTTTGCTGCATTACACAATAACCAAGAGGAAAACATGAAATAGGTGGTCTACAACCACACGTTACTGAGTGAGATATCCTCGGCAACTCAAAATAGGGAACAGTATTATAATAATATGTAAATCAACTATAACAATACTCAACAGTACCCAAGCAATAACAACATGAAATTCCTCATAACTACAAACTACAACCGAGTTTCACACCTGAGGACTCAAGCCTCACTAACCATACTATTTGGGAAATTAAGTTTCATTAGATTGAGTATATTCTATCTTTCAAGATTCATTATCTTCTCTCCTCTTTTGTCGGTACGCCGACACCCCGATCCTCTATTTCTACTATTTCTCATCCTGGTGCAGAACGTGGCACCCGATCATATTCCTTATCCTGGTGTCGAACTGACCTCCGATCTCATTTCATTCTATCGCTGGTACCGGACCGTGGCACCTGATCCATATTCTATCCTGTGGTCGGAACGTGACACTCTACTCCAATCCTCATTCTATCCTTTATCCAGAACTTGGCACCCGATCCCCTAAAGTCGATCAAGCCTTCTTTACACTAAGGCATTAGCATCTCCTTATAATAATTTATCAGCCTCTTTCCTAGCTAGCATCATCATTCGCATTATATAATATATTAAGTGTAATTAGGGTTCTTTCAAGATTGGGATTCATAGCTTCATCATGCTTTGTTTATGCCATCACAATTTTATAATCCTAATCATGCAAGCATACAACTTTAAGCACATGCAGGGTTTACAATATTATCAACCACATAATATTCACTATTAAGAGTTCACTACGAATATCGTCCAAACCATAACCTACCTCCACCGCAGAATGAATCAACAAGCTATCTCTTCGTTTCTCTCTCTCTACTTCGTATCGTTTCCCTTTTCTCTTTCTCTCGTCTTTCTGTTCCTTTTTCTTTTGTTTTTGTTTTATTCAAACCCTCCTTCTTTTAACCCCTAAGTAATATATAATTAAGAATCAAAGATGGCAATAATAACCCTAATTAACTTGAGTTTACCTCTTTTAACCCCCAAGTATTAGACTTATTAACAGTAGCCCTCTAACTTTAATAATTAAACGCAGGAATAGTCACAAAAAACGTCCCCTTAAAACTTGTCAAGAATCCGACCCAAACTGGGATTGCGCACCTGCTACGGCCGTCTTGCTTGCGACGGTCCTTCCTGCAGGTCGTCGCAACCTCAGAGA
This sequence comes from Solanum habrochaites, assembly GCA_027704765.1. Lineage (NCBI taxonomy): Eukaryota > Viridiplantae > Streptophyta > Magnoliopsida > Solanales > Solanaceae > Solanum > Solanum habrochaites. The sequence continues at coordinate 41,541,608 of JAKWJA010002496.1, forward strand.
GGTGGTTTTCCACTGAAGCTCTGTGCCTGTCCTTGCCCCTGTGACGGGTCCGTCCCTGCCATTTCGTTAGCGAAGTCAGAGAGTCGATTCATTCTACCCAATTTATCAGATTTTTCCAAGTAATTTTGTAACGCACCCTCCACGACGGTCCGTCGTCCCTTGACGGTCCTTCTGCCTCCGTCACCTCTGGCCAGTTTTTCCGAATAAAAGTCTGTTGCTCAAAACCTAAAGGTCGTTACAGAGATAATTCTCCAATATTATTTGGAAAGAATGTCCATCTGTTAATAGTATACATCAATATATTATTTACATGTTAACATATAAAAGAATATCAACAACACCTTATTAAAATCTAAGAATACACTTTAAAATGTGTTGTTTGCCTGTCAGTGGTAAACATAAACATAGTTCAAAAAGAGAGAATTTGTGGTGTTTGTATATATATAAATTATTAAATAAAATATTAATTTTATTACTAATTTTTTTTTCTCACTTTCACACACTTTTTAAGATATATTTGACTCTTTTAATTTATTTTCCTATTATTTGGAGGGTTAAAGACTACTAAAATAATAAGCTAAGTTACTAACTTACTACCAACATTTTGTGTTGGGGTGGTAACGTGTATGTACTTTTTCATGCTTCATTAGATTTTTCGAATTTGTATTGTGAGAATAAAATTATTTTTGATAAGAAGTGTTGAATTCTCAACATAGTACTTTTCAATGTGAATCGAATTATCGGACTCCATGGCAAGTATCATATATCGAGTGAACATTTTTTTAAAAGTACGTAGATCAATTACTACTAAAGTTTAGGGTGGAGTTTGAATTGATATCCATCCATTATAAATTCAGACATTTAAAATTTGATGGATGAGTATTAAATTTTCTTTTGTAGAAAGTGTTTAATCTCCAAGATAAAACTTCTCGATGCAAGGATTTTAATGACTGCGAAAATATAAACAATCTTAACATTTTGAAATCCTATAAATTATTCAGGATTGTAGAACCATATGATTTTAAGATAAATATATTATTATGATAATTCAATCAAGAATATATACATGAATCAGTCATTATAATTCTTGACATGATTAGGTGGAAGTCTTTTCTTTTTTTTTCTTCAGAATTTGGTTCTCTCTCTTACCTTATAATTTTATGAATAGTTTTGATGGATAACACCATATATTTATGGTAGAGAGAGGACCCTTTAAATAGAGTGTGTTTAACATCATTCCCACCGTTCTATCATAGTGAGTAGTGGAGGTAATGGGTAGTTTTGAAATTATAAAGTAACTCCCCACTTAATGGATAGTTGGAAGAGGTAATGGGTAAAGTGGAAGACTTGATGGGTAGTTGGAGCAATTCTCCACTTCCCGACTTCTCCACACATGTAAGTAACTTCTCCACTTATCCAATTAGTATTTGAATTTAGTTAGTAAATAAATATTTAACCAAAATAATATTAATGTGAGTGGGTCATAAAACTAACATTCTCCCACTTGATACACGTAACATCATTTACTTAATGGTTTAATAAATATTTCAATTAGAGTGTGCACATAGACTATATTCAACATTAATTTTTGTTAGACCAAATCAACTAATAGGAGTCATGGCGGTCATACATAACTTCTCGACATAATACTTTCCATTTACTACAATATTAGCATATTGCCCAACACAACCTTTGAATGATAATGGTCCAACATTAATGCTTAGAATATATTTATCTAAAACAAAACTTGTCACTATCATTCTAAACATAATGTATACAAGAGAAAACATGTAATAAAAGAAATATATATATAGTTGAGCTCAAAGTGTCAATTTCATAAACATAATATAATATTTACATAAAGTCCTTCATTATTATTAATAAGACACATTCTATCAACATGTTCAACAAATGTTTTGGGTGGTAACGCTTTCGTCAAAGGATCAGCAATCAAATGTTTGGTGCTAATGTGTTCAATTGTCACTCTATGTTTCTGGGCTTCTTCCTTAAAGGAAATGTATTTCAATTTCATATATTTGCCACCCTTAGAATGCTTATCATTTTTAGAGAAGGAGACTATTGCAGTATTATCACAACAAATTTTCAGCGACTTGGAAGTATTGTCGACTAGTCCAAGTCCAGAAATAATGTTCCGAAACCAATTAGCCCTAAACTGTGGCCTCAAAGCATGAAACAAACTCAGCATCGATAGTGGATGCAGCTATAACAACATGCCTCTCACTCTTCCATTATATATATCTTCCATCTAATACGAACAAATATCCAAATGTGTATTTTCTTGTATCCACACAACCAGAATAATCTAAATCTGTAAATCCAATCACATCAAGATGACCAGAACTTTTATAAGTGATCATATGATCTTTAGTTCCTTGCAAGTATCGCAACGCTCTGTGATCCATTCATGCATTACTTTGATAACGACCCAACATTCCAAAAGCGAAACTGAAGTTTGATCTAGTACATATTTGGGCATAAATTAGACTCTCAACTATTGATGCATAAGGAATATCATTCATTTGCTTACGTTCTAATTCATTATTTGGGTATTGAATGAGATTAAATTTATCTCCTTTCTTAATTGAACTGGGTCTTTATTATCATTTTTCCATTCTAAACTCTCTAACACTTTAATAATATAGTCTTTCTGAGACAAACCTAATAATCATTGTAATATATTTCAAAATATTTCTATCCCAATCAAATAGGATTTCTCTCCCCTATCTTTCATTTCAAAATTAATAGATAAATATCTCTTGGTATAATGAAACAAACCAAGATCATTAGTAGCAAGCAATATGTCATCAATATACATGACTAACATAATAAACTTACTCCCACTAACCTTTAGATATATACAACGATCAACAATGTTTTCCTTGAATCCTAAAGTTACAATAGTGTCATTAAACTTAAGATACCACTTTCGAGAAGCTTGTTTAATTCTGTATAATGACTTCTTATGTTTACACACCATGTGTTCCTTTCCTTTTGGAATAGAACCTTTCAGGTTGATTCATATAAAATTCTTCCTCAAATTTTAAATTTAGAAAGGTTGTTTTCATATCCATTTGATGTATCTCTAAGTCATAATGAGCTACTAAAGCCATTATAATTCAGAGTAAGTCTTTTCTAGAGACAGGTGAAAATGTTTCTTTATAGTCGATGTAATCTTTTTGAGTGAAACCTTCAGCAACAAGTCTGGCCTTGTGACGTTCGATGTTGCCAGTTGAGTCACATTTGGTCTTAAAGACCCATTTAGATCAAAATCTTTTGCAACCTTTTTGGTTATTCTACAAGGTCCAATACTACATTTTGTTGAAAGATGCAATACCAAAAGGACCACATATATCATTATGTATATTTTCAAGAAGTTGTGTGCTTCTTGTGTCTCCTTTGTTTTTGTGTCTTGTTTATTTTTCTTTAATACAATCCACACAATGTTAAGGTATGTAAAATCCAAATTTAAAAGAATCTAATTCTTAACTAATCTTACAATCTTTATTTGGATATGTGACCTAAAAGTTTGTGCCACAAGAAAAAATATTGTTCATTCACCAAATTTCATTTGATTCCAATATTATGATGCAAGTTACATGGGTTTCAACAAATAGATTATTAAGATTCAGTTTGTATAAGTTATCACAAAGAGTACCAGTACCAATGAGATAATTATGTTTAAACAAACTAAAACATCCATTACCGAAATTAAAAGAGTATTCAGTCTTATCCAACTTAAACAAAGAAACTAAATTTCTTGAAAGAGAAGATACATAACAAGTTTCACGTAAATTTAAGTGACGCTCAGTATCAAGGATGAAATGGTATGTTCTTATAGCTTTAGCTGAAGCCTTCACTTTGTTCCCCATATACACATATATTTCATTATGTTTTATGGTTTTTGTTGTAAAGAATCCGTGCATCGTATTAGAAACATAACAGTACAACCATAATCAATCAACAAAGTATAAGGAACTTCAGTTAGATTTTATTCGAGACATGTAAAAGCACTAGGCTTAACTTTCATCTCGAGCCATGCCTTAAATTTCAGGCAATCTTTCTAAAAGTGTCCAGATTTTCCACAGAATCAACACTTATCATTCTTGTGTTCCTTCTTATGTACGTGAAAGGAAAACTCATTAATATTATGGTGACTCTATTTTCCTTTAGCATATTTCAATCCATTCATTCCAACTGCTTGATGAATTACAAAGTCAATGGCGTTGATTCCTTGATTCTTGAGACTTACTTCCTCCTGAACAAACATTCCGTGCAATTCATGGACATTCTATTTGTCTTTCATGGTGTTTTAGTTCATTTGGAAAGGTCATACTCAAATGGTAATCAGTTTATAAAGAATTGTACAAGGAAATTTTGTTCAACTTCCATTTCCAAAGACTTAAGTCTTGTTGCTATATTTGGCATTTCAATGACACGCTCATGTATGGTACGTGAACCATCAAACTTTATGGTAATAACGTACCCAATAGTGTCCCAGCAAGAGACTTATCTGCATTTTGAAGGGATTCTTGCACAAATTTCAGAAAATATTTTGCATTCAGTTTTGGGAAGAGTAGTCTTAATATTGCTCGCAATATTCATTCGCATAAACATTAAGTCTAATTTGTTAGATCGATTTTAGTGCTTATAATGAGACCTCTCTTCAGTACTGCTAGTTTCAGTAATAGCAGGTGGCTTCTCAATGTAAAGTGCAACATCAAGATCTAAAACTCCGAGATGGAATTTGATTTGTTCGCACCAATCTGCGAATGAAGTGCAAATGCTGCAAATATAATATATTCATTTGTTAATACATTAAGTTATGGTTTTTAACTTACTATAAATTCAGAAAGGGTTTATAAATTCATAAATGTATATTGATGTTCTCCTATGAGAGATACATAAAAATACAACTTTACACATAATGATTCTTAGATATGAATTTAATGTAATTCAATAAATTTTAGGGTGTCAATCAATGATATTTATTATCTTTGGATAAATAAATAAAACCAACGACACATTTAAATTTTCTCACTAATGTTCAATGGTTACAAAATGAAGTAATCAACCTTTGTGTCATCTGTAAATATCTTACAACCAAAAACTTCAATATGTCATTAAGTTATATCAATTATAAGCATCAAAATAATGGACAATTGAATATACATTTAATCATTATTATTTTGAATTTATTCTTGAAAGATTAGACCACTTTGGTTATTAACTAATCTCGTATACATAACTTAAAATGAAAATACATCATGATAGTGAATAATTATTTCGCATAATGCACCTATTACAATTTTCAAATAATGAAAACATTAATTCTATGAAAAATCACTAGTTCTTAAACAAGACTCTGATACTATATGTAAAGATTTTAATAATTGTGAAAACATAAACAATCTAAATATTTACAAATCCGATCAATTCTTTAGGATTGTAGAACTATAAGATTTTCACATAAACGTATTACTATGATAACTCAGTCAAGAATATATACCTGAATCAGTCATTATAATTTTTGACTTTATTGAGCGGAAGTCTTTTCTTTTTTTTTTGTTCAGAAGTTGTTTCTCTCTCTCTCTCTCTCTTGCCTTATACTTTTATGAATAACTTTTATGGATAAGACTATATCTTTATGTTAGAGAGAACCCTTTAAATAAAGTTTGTTTAGTATCATTCCCACCTTTCCATCATAGTGAGTAGTGGAGATAATGGGTGGTTTGAAAACTATCAAGTAACTCCCCACTTAATGGATAGTTGGAATAGGTAATGGATAAACTGGAAGACTTAATGGGTAGTTGGAGTAACTTCCCCACTTCTCCACTCATGTAAGTAACTTCTCCACTTATCCAATTAAATTTTGAATTTAGTTAATAATTAAATATCAAACCAAAATAATATTAATCTGAGTGGGTCATAAAACTAACACTCGATTCAAACAAAATTAATCGAACTTCAAAACAAATATAAAATATAAAATTAAAAGTTAAAAAAAGAAGAAGCTAAGTTTCAAAGTCAATTGTACTTAATTGATCTTCAATCAATTATATGGTTAAAGAGAATTGATTTTCAAACAATTATATAGTCGATACTTGCGTTTTGTATTATTCATTCAGTTTAAATTGATTTGTTTGATTTTAATTTAATATGAAATTTCCAAATAATCTTTTTTTAAAAAATTTAAATTAAAGATTTGTACCAAATGCTCTTAAGTTGTGTGGTATTATACATACAATAGGGAAAGTTAGAATAAAAGAATTGTTAAAAAAATATTTTTTAGGAGTTAAATGTCAAAAACACATCTAAAATATTCAATTTTCACACCTAAACTCTTTAGAGTGTGAGATAGACAACAAAATATTATTTGTCAAGGAAAATCATATTTTATTATTTTTAAAAAAGAGTTAGGAATTTTTTACTGTGGGTTCAAGTTTTCCTCTAACCAAGTGGCAAGTAAAAATACAGAAACTAAACTTGATTTTTTATTTTGATGAAATATACAACTAAGTTTTCAGATTTGGCATATAATATTTCAAAAAAATAACCATGGTTAGAAATCTTTTTGATATTATTCTTTTAACTTTTTTAAATCCTTTCTACTTGAATTCAGTTTTATACATGACATACGTGGTATATGATATTAAATAATTTATCGACATATCCCATTAGTCACAAAAAAATTAAATATCTAAAATTTAGTCGTCATTTAATAAACTATAATTGAATGAATATTTCAAAATGTTTAAAATAACTCCATTGAATGATCAAAATTGACTTGGGATAACAGTAAAATAATAGTATTATAAAAACTTATAAAAATGACCTTATGAATCATTACAATTCACTAAAAATCTCTTATAATCTTATATCTTTTACCCGAAACAAACAAACAAAGAATTTATTGGCAACATTTGTCTTCTAATAAAAAAATATCCAACTTCAATCGATGACATGCAATATGAGGCCTAGGAATATAACATTGGTTTCTATTACAAAACATAATAATCCATTAATCAAGAATTAGAATAAGGTTTTCTTCTTTGAGTTATATGGTTGTATGAGTAATTGGGATATGAGAATTATTAATCGAGAAGTGAACTACGTGAAAATCAAACATGAGCTTCCGGTTGATTCTTTTCTTTCTTATTAACATATACTGTCAGATGGTTTTGATAAATTCAGAATGAGAGATCAATTGAAAACATAACTTTGGCACAACCTTGCATCACAACAGACTTTCCACCGGATGTTTTTACAAGATAGCGATGGTGAAATCAGTTGCCAAAGATGAAATTTTGCACTTAATTGGAACTATTTTGCACTTGCCCATATCGAGTTTTTAACAAGATTCATTCTATTCTATTTCAGTTGGATTTTTTTTTAGTCTGAAATATTGTGACCTACGACCATGACTTACGACTAGTAGGTCAACTTACTGTAAGTAGCCTAGGGATCCTTATATCCCTTATCCAAGTCTCTGACCAAAAGTAGGAACCCACAGAATGGTCCTTCACTCAACTTATGGTCCGTAGGTTGAGGTTTCGTGGGTCACACCTGTTTCACTTGTGCAAGTCGACCAAGCCAAGGGTGGTTTGGCGAAATCCATCTTTGAACAATGCATGGGCAATTATTTACGTATTTTTACATATGTTAGGTGTATTAAAACAATTTAACTCTCATTTAGACTTCTACACCTAAATGAAAACTCTTCACTTCGAAATAGTTATCTCTAAAACACCATTGAAGGTCAAGGTGAAGGATCAAGCTAGGGTTTGGATTTCAAGAGATTTTTTCTTCAATTTCGTGTAGTATTCAACTAATAGTCATGGTTATCCTTATCTAGGGCAAGTTTCACCCTAGAGTCATCCTCAAAATAGTTTTCAAGACTTCAAAGATTGTGAAAAAACCCAATTCTTACTCAAACTCATGGTTTCTTGCATCAAACATTTTAAATTGATAAACTATGATTACATTGATTGTTAATTGTTGATTTTAAGGTGAAAAACTATATGAACTTATGATTTCACTAAATTCCTAAAGTTGAATTATAATGTGGGTCTTATGATTATGATGGGATATTGCTAGAATTGTGCTTAGATTGTATTGTACTATTGATATCGATTGCTATCTATATCTTATTATGATGAATTTTCGTAGCCTTGAGTAATTGTTATCATGGCCTGGGTGAAGGTTAAGTTGACATAATTCTCTTACTATATTGGAATTTTTCTTGTATGGTTTGATCCACCTATGGTGAAAGTGTTTACGTACTGTGTACGTATTTTGAAAATGAACTTAAAGTCATTACATGGTTTGTTGAAGTCATGTTAATGTACATGTGAATGTGTAATTTGAAATTACTCATGGGTCTCAAGAATATCTTTCATGAAGTTTTATGGTATTGTTGTTGAAGTATATTCTCTTTTAATACTCATATGTGTTGATGATAGAATGTAAAAGGTTTCTATAATGTAAAATGTATCTTAACTTTGTAGATTTAGGTGCCTCTTCTTGGATATGATCTCATGGAATTGGTACACTTTGGTGCCGCTCCTTGATCTATAAAACTTGTTGAATGTGATCTCTTGGCTAGGTAGACTTAGGTATCTTTTACTTGAGCAATGAATGAATAATTTTTTAGGAATGGAAGACCTAATATTGGTATCTTTCTATGAATGACTAATGAGTCCTCTAGGCTACTTCTTGAACCAGGAGACCTAAGACTGCTGACATCCAAGATTAGTCTAAGCCCCTAAGTGAATGGAAAACCTTGAAGAGATAGACCTAAGGGTAAAGACCTCCTTCGTAGGTGAAATGATTGACTTAGAGATGGTGGGCCAAAATAGTATAAAATGTTCTCTAAGAAAGTCAATAAGTTATCCTTAACAAACCTTTATCCTATAGACCTAAGAATGGTGCTCTTCTTGGTAGTACTATGGGTCGGTATACCCAATGTTGGTGCCCTCTCTAGTTCATACATGTGAATGTACTACCCTATGGGAACTAGGGCTAGCACTGGGTAGATATGGTTAAGATGATGTCTCTTCCTGAAAATAACACTAGAGTCCAATGGAAATCTTTGTATATCCCCTAAACCATGTGCCAACATAGGTTATGTATTAGTTGTACCCTTGGCAAGTGGAACACCTTCCATGGTGTGGGGTCTTATGGCCCCGTATTTCAGGCCTATCTAATATGGTCTATGTCCCATCATGTGGGATGTGCACTCTAGTTACTTGATAGGTTCTACAATAAGCAGGTAGTAGAATGGTATACTATCTACACGTTGCACGAGTAGTCTTAGAAGGTGTTAAAGTTGGTTCCCAAAGTATTAATGACTATTATGTTAAAGTCTTCTAAATGCATGAATGTGTCCTTAAATGTTTCTAATAAATGAAATGTGAACTAGTTTATATTGGTAGAATGAGTTTACTAGCATGTTAAGTTGTACTAGAAGGGCTCTTATATATTGTAGCCTTGAAGAAAACCTAGGTGTGGCATGAAGAGGTAGTATGGATGCCCCTACATGTATTACTTAGGTGGGTTTTACGGTAACTTTAGGTGGAGGTTCCAAGATGGTGAAATGGTCTATTTGACAAAGAGGAATGTGTTGAATATTGGAAATAGTTGAGCATGCTTATGATGTGGATATTGTCTTGTATGTGGATATTGATTTAAAATGTGTCTCTTATACATGTGGATAATGGATTTTATCATAAATAGCATGAAAAGCATATACCTCAAATAATGTCATTTTTTGCATGATCATCATACTTAGTACATAATTGTCCTAATCCCATTCTTTTCCAATGTTTTACTACAAGTGTAGATGTTTGCAAGTGAGGTGTTTTCTATAGTGAAGCTCTGGACTAGAGTTTCTCTCACGACTTATATGTCCTCATATGTCGATGACAAATATTCTATCTTGTAGTTTCTTTTGTTAAAACTTTGTAATAAACTTGTAGTGTTCCTCTTTATTGTAAAGGGTTGTCTGTGGTATATTCTATCAAATTTGGTCTAAACTGACCATGTGAGACTAGTATTCCCCATGCATATAAAGATTTTTTTAATGTTGATGATTTTTTAGTCTTATGATTTTGATTAAAAGGTTTTAATTACACACTATTTTATAGCATATGTGATGAATGAATTATAAGGACTTGTATAATACCTCTTCGAGGTCGAGTACGACGTGTTACGACTCGGAGGTGCTCCAGGGTAATGACACGCTGGGATGGGAGACACAATAGAAAGGTAGGTCTAAAGCCAAAATTTAGAAAAAAAAGTGTTATGTTTATTTAATTTTTTAAATATATTTTACCTTCATTTATCCTAAAAAACATTGTAAATGATTATAGTTAAATAATTTTTTTCAATTGTTAATATATCTCTAGTAACATTTTGCAAGAAAAGAATAAACATACTATAAATTATGGACAGTTATATCAGAGAAAAAATATTAATGCCTCTCTTATGGATATATGGTTTTAAAAATTTTTTCAATAGAATCAATCATTACATCACAATCATAAATATTCTAAAAGTATTTTAAAATAAAATATATTATTTTACTTCATTGAATATGTCAATAAGATCTAGTACTTTTTTTTACTTATATAATATTTCATAATAATTTTAATTAAAAAAATCAATATTATTAGCGATTTATTACTTTTAGAAGACATTCAAAGTTGAGACTTCACTTTTTTAAAATATAACTATTTCAAAATCTAATTATTTTTGCTTGAAAAGTTTAATAAAATATCTGATAGAATTTAAGACAATCTTACAAAACCAACACCAAAACATGATTGATTCAAATTGAAGTATATTAGACAAGTTAATAAATAAAAGTAATCGTAAGTTCTATCATCTTAATTTTTTTTTATAATAACATTAATAATAAAATTTCAATGATATGAGCATAATAATTAGTAAGAGATTAACAAGAAAATTTAAATTATAGAGAAGGGACTAACATGCCCCTCAAGTATTTGAATTGGTATAAAATTACTCTCGATCCACCTATCGCTCATAAAATACCCATGACGTTCACCTTTAGACTAAAAAAAAAATCCCCTTATGTCCAACGTATCACACTCATAGGTGGTTGGAGGGTAATAGCGTACTGAATCTCATAATGTCCCTTTTCCATAAAAATAATTTAAAATTACTTATTATATGAGCTCACGTGATTGACTTAATTTTGAATTTCATAATTAACTTAAAATTTAAAAAAGGTTTGGCATTTTACTCTCGAAACTGCTCCCTCACCAACCCTTCACTTTGTATCTCTTCCATTTTTTCTATTTGGGTATTCTCCACAATATTTTTTAAAAAAAAATTCATGAATAAAAAGAAGAGAAAAAAATGGAGGAAAATAATGAGGCATATATAAATAATTAGTTCAATAATAGACGACTTAATCTTGCAAATATGTACAACAATTACGTTTTTTTTATGTATGTAACACCTCGTAGCGAAAATAGACCAAAAATAAGTTTTTTCAGAAAAATCTGAAGGTGCAACCAACGGTGGCATCGACGGACCGCAGGACTGATGATGGTCCATCCTGCACAACTATCCATGGGATCAAAAACTCCCAAAAACTAAGACAGGAATAATGGCTAAGTCTTGATCGATCGACGGACTGCTGCTCCGTAGGACAGAGGACGGCCCGTAGTCTGTTATTGTCAATCGAGACCCCCATTCACTCACTCTCTTCCAAGAGCTATGGATGACCAGCATGGTCCGTAGGTGTGACAGTAGGTGGATAATTTGCAGACAGGTAAGGGGAAATGCAGTTGGGTCAACTTCAAATGGTCTTAACTTTTAGCAAAGAGTGAATTAGGTGTCCCATGACCTATCCACATATCGATAATTGAATTATCTTTCTATAGCGATCGACATTGCTAAAGTTAGACCTCCGAATAAAAAGTTATGACCATTTTAGTAAAGGCCTGTCGAACAAGCCCAATCGATGGACCAAACTACAGGGCATCGGTCACATGACGGGCTGTCAGTCCTGGCCGTCGTTTGGTCCGAGAAGAACTTTCCCAGAGGTCTTTTTGACCTTTTCCACTCCGTTTAAACCCTTAGTTACGTCCTTTGACCGTAAATCATGAAATTTTGGTCAATTGAAGCCTAGAAACATAATTAAAACATATCCAAGTAAAATCATTAAATCAAAACCTAGAAAATTAGAAGCAAGATTGGAGAAAAAGCTCAAGAACTCTAGTTCAAACACGCCACAAGTTCCAACAATTCTAACCCCAAAACTTAAGTATTTTTCTATGGATTTCATCACCAGGAATGTGAGATTTCACTAGTGGGTTCCTTTCACCCACTGGGTCCCTAGTTTTCAATCACGTTCTTGATTCTCTTGTCATGATTAAACCAAGGGTTTCTATAACTTTGATAGAACGTCATGAATTTATTAAATGTATGTTCCAAATCAGATTATCATGTTATTACTCAGATTATCGCATGAATTTCCGAAACCAAACTTTGTATTTCTTTAGTTCTTGAATTACACATGCTAGGTCTGATATTTCACACTTTAGATACGCATGCCTCAGTTATTAATGCATAATTATCAAATTAATTACTGCATTCTTAGTTTGCATGTTCAGTTTCGAGCTGTCCAGCGTTTACTGAAACTCAGACATAATCAATTAATTAACAAAATTCATGGGAGTAGCATAATACGGAGTTGGATTGGGGTTCAACATACCCAATTAATCCCAGAACTATTAGCCAAGTAGGTTGTAAGTCCCCTCTATGGGCAATCAGTTTAGTGATCACCCGAGCATGTCTTTATACCTTTGGCAGGGTATATAGGTTCCTCTCAATGGGGTGGATACATCAGACTCCACACTTAGCTCATGCGATTTTATTATCGGTTATTAGTAGCTCTCACAGATCAGTCAGACTCTCTGCATTAACCATTTATCAGTATATTTAGTATTCAGTTTTAGCATCATTTAATTTAGTTATTTCAGCAATTAAGTATATTATCTTAAAATTATTATACTTTCTTTTGTGCTTGTTCAGTTATGTCTTATTTCAACTTTACTCTATCCTATATGCTTATTACCTTTCAAGTTCTGAGACATACGTGCACTACAACTTCTCGGGATATAGGTTCAGGTTCTCAGCATCCATATCACACATAGATCGATTTCCGATCTCAAATTCAGCATATTTAGTGGTGAGTCCTCATTCTCCGAGGACAAAAGTCATGAGTTTCTTTTCATTCTTTAGTTATTTAGTTTCATTTCCCAGTATTTCTAGTCTAGTTTAGAGGCTTATTTATGACATATTTAGATTCAGCTTAGTATTGAGTTAATATTTCCTTTTTATTAAACTCATTGTTTTCAAATATCTCAATTATAGAATATGGGTATTCCCCATCTTTTCATATTTAATTATAATTTAGCTTCCGCATTAGTTTATTATCTTTAGTATGCTCATGATCATGCCAACAGGGTCAGCTTGAGATCACTTGTGGTTCTAAGTTCCGTCTCCGCGTCATGGGGGTAGCTAAAGGTGTGAAAAAAAACATGATATCAGAGCACTAGGTTTATGTGTCCTAGGATTTCTGAAAAGTCTCACTAAGTAGAGTCCTTTTTATGGGTGTGAAGTGCACCACATCTAATGAGAGGGAGGGTATGAAGTGTTTTAGGAAAAACATCACCATCTTGTTACTTTTATTGTGTGCAGAAGGTTCTAGTTCCTACTAATAGAAATCACTGATTAGTGGCAGCTAGAGTTTGTCATTTTGTTAGGATGAATCCGCCTAAGATTTTAGGTTCGCGAGTTGGTAAGGACCCACAAAAATTCATTGATGAGGTTAAATATATATTTGGTGTGATGTTACTAAGTAGTGATAGGTGAGATTGACATCCTACCAACTCAAGGATATGACTCAAATATGGTTCACTCAGTGGAAAGACAACAGACATGACTTTGTCTTTTGTAACTCTTTACTAGCAGTCCAATCAATTTCAGTCCAAAAACACTCTCAAAAGGTTACCCAATTACAGCTAGACGGGTATAAAAAAATTACCTCATCACAGTCTCTCTGAAAGTCACCCCAACAAATCTAGTAGTGTTAGAAATGGTTGACTTTGAAGTCGTTCTAGGCATGGATTGGTTACACTCACGCTATATCTCAGCCGATTATAGAACTAGGATTGTTTTTTTCAGTTTCCAGACGAACCAATCTTAGAATGGAAGAGTAGTAGCTTAGCGCCTATGGGTCGATGTATTTCTTACCTTAAGGCCAGAAAGATGATATCTAAAGGTTATCTCTATCTTCTACTTTGGGTTAAGGATTCTAGCCTTGAAACCCCAACTCTTGTGTCAGTTCCAGTAGTTTGTGAATTTCCAGAAGTATTTATAGAAGATCTTCCTAAAGTCCCTCTCGAAAGGGAAATCAACTTTGTAATTGATATCCTTCCAAATACCCAACCTATTTATATATCTTCTTATAGAATGACTCCCGAAGAATTTAAGGAATTGAAAGAGCAGTTGAAAGACCTTCTAGATAAAGGCTTCATCAGAACTAGTATTTCACCATGGGATGCACCTGTGTTGTTCGTAAGGAATAAAGATGGTTCTCTCAGAATGTGCATTGATTACAGACAGTTTAACATGGTCACAATTAATAATATGTATCCTATCCCCAGGATTGATGATTTGTTTGACCAACTTTAGGGTTCTAGCCATTTCTCAAAGATAGACCTCAGATCGGGTTATCATCATCTCAGAATCAGAGATAGCGACATTTTAAAAACATCCTTCAAAACTCGGCATGATCATTATGAATTTGTAGTTATGTCATTTTGACTAACAATTGCTCCTGCATATTTTATGGATTTGATGAACAGAGTTTTCAAAAAGTACTTGGACTTGTTTGTTATCGTCTTCATTGATGATATCCTCATTTACTCAAGGAATGTGGAAGAACATGGGAGTCATTCGAGAATTATATTACAGACTCTCAAAGATCACAAGTTATTCGCTAAGTTCAGTAAATTTGAGTTCTAGTTACAATCTGTTGCTATTCTTGGTCACATTATATCTAGCGAAGGGATCCGAGTGGATTCAGAGAAGATAGAAGCAGTTAAAAAAATCCAACACCTACCTCTGCTTTAGATATCGGAAGTTTCTTAGGTCTAGCGGGTTATTATTTAAGGTTCATGGAAGGATTCTCCTCCATAGCCTCACCATTGACTAGGTTAACTCAAAAGATTGTCAACTTTCAACGGTCAGATGATTGTGAGAAAAGCTTTGCATAATTGAAAACTAGATTGACTATAGCTCCTCTCTTGACTCTACCAGAGGTTTCAAATGGTTATGTGATATATTATACTGCATCTAGAGTTGGCCTAGGTTGTGTGTTGATGAAGCGAGGTAAAGTGATAGCTTCTACGTCTAGACAACTTAAGGTTCATAAGAAGAACTATCCAACTCATGACCTCGAGCTTGTTGGCCTAGGTTGTGTGTTGATGCAGCGAGGTAAGGTGATAGATTCTGCGTCTAGACAACTTAAGGTTCATGAGAAAAACTATCCAACTCATGACCTCGAGCTTTCAGCAGTGGTGTTTGCACTCAAGATCTTGAGACACCACTTGTATGGTGTTCACGTAGATGTGTTCACTGATCTTAAGATACTTCATTATGTGTTCACCTAGAAAGAGTTGAATCTTCGCCAGAAGAGATGGCTTGAATTCCTTATGGATTATGATATGAGTGTGCATTATCATCCGGATAAGGCAAATGTAGTAGCAGATGCTCTTAGTAGAATATCTATGGGTAGTGTAGACCATGTTGAGGAAGAAATTAAGGAGCTAGTGAAGGATGTTCACAGGCTTACTCGCTTGGGAGTTCGCCTTATGAGCATATCAGACAGCGTTGTAACAGTTCAGATTGGGAAAAAATCGTCTTTGGTAGTAGAGGTTAAGGAAAAGCAAGATAGTGAACCAATCTTGCTTGAACATAAGGGTGTAGTCTATAACCAGATAGTTGAGGTTTTCTCCCAAGGGGAAGATGGTGTACTTTGCTACTAGGGTAGATTATATGTTCCTGATGTGGGCGAGTAAAGATAGCATATTCTTGCCGAAGCCCATAACTCTAGGTATTCTATTCATCCAGGTGCCACAAAGATGTACCGCGATCTTGGAGAAGTCTATTGGTGGAATGACATGAAGAGGGATATAGATGATTTTGTGAGTAAGTGCCCCAATTGACAATAAGTCAAGGTAGAACATTAGAAACCAGGGAGTATCACTCAAGAGATCGATATTCCTACTTGGAAGTGGGATGTGATCAATATGGACTTCATCATAGGATTAATGAGTACTCGCAGACAGCATGACTCAATTTGGGTGATAGTTGATCGGGTGACTAAGTCTTCTCGCTTTTTGGTGGTCAAGACATCAGATTTGGCCGAGGACTATGCAAAGCTTTACATTAACAAAATTGTGAGGTTGCGTGGGGTTCCTTTTTCTATCATTTCATGGGGTTCATTTGTCTATCATCTCAGATAGAGGTCATTAGTTTACCTTTTATTTCTTGAAGTCATTTCAGAAAGGTCTTGGTACTCAAGTTAATCTTAGAAAGCATTTCATCCATAGACGGATGGGCAGGCACATCATACCATTCATACCTTAGAGGATATGTTGGGAGCTTGTGTGATCGATTTTAAAGGTAGTTGGGATGATCACCTTCCTCTTATTCAGTTTGCCTAAAATAATAGCTACCATTCCCGCATTCAGATGACCCCTTATGAAGCTTTATATGGGTGTAGATGTAGATCTCCTATTGGTTGGTTTGAAATAGGTGAAAAAGCTTTCATAGGGCCAGGTTCAATCTTTTATGCTATGGAGAAAGTGAAAATCATTAGAGGTAGATTTAAGACAGCCCAAGGTCGTCAGAAATCTTATGCATATGTAAGGATAAGGGAACTAGAGTTCCAAGTTGATGATTGGGTTTTTCTGAAAGTCTCACCTATGAAAGGGGTGATAATATTTTGAAAGAAAGCGAAGCTTAGTCCTAAATATGTAGTCCCTTACAAGATCTTGAAAAGGGTTGGCAAGGTGGCATGTGAGATAGAGTTGCCAGCAGAATTAGCAGCAGTGAATCCTGTCTTCCACATCTCACTCTTGAAGAAGTGTGTGGGTGATCCAGCCTCTATAGTGCCATGGGAGAGTGTTGCAGTGAAAGATAGTCTTTCATATGAGGATGTACCAGTTAAGATTATTGATCGTCAGGTCAAAAGGTTGAGAAACAAAGAAGTCACTTAAGTCAAGGTTTGTAGAGAAGTCAGTTCGTAGAGGGAGCTACTTGGGAAGCAGAAGCAGCCATCAAAGCCAAGTATCCTCACCTTTTTCCTTCCGATTCCACACCAGCTTGAGGCAATAGTTCCTCTTCAGTTTTCCAGCCATTCATGTATAAATTTAGCCTTACAATAATGTTCCCTCATTTTGTACTAACATTTTTAGCGTATTTGCATGTAATCAAACTAAATTCATTCCAGAAACCCAGTTCTCCGTGTTTAGTAGTGGGGTTTACAACTCTCTCCCTCTATTTCATCTAGTTTAGTCTTCATTTGAGGATGAATGTTCCCAAGGGGCAGATAATGTATTACCCCGTAGCCAAAATAAACCAACAATCAGTTTTTTCAGAAAAATCAACAGGTGCAACTAATGGTTGCATCGACTGTCCAAAGGAGAGACGACGGTCCATAATGTACAACCGTCGATGGGATCAGAAACTCCCAAAACTCAGCAAGGAAAAATTGGCTAGGTCTTGATCGACGGACAGACCGACGGTCTGTAGGTCAAAAAACGGTCCATAGTCTGTGACCATCGATTGAGACCCCCATTCACCCTCTCTCTGATAAGAGCTACGGATGACCAGTACGGTCCTAGGTGGATCTATGGATTGTAGGTGTAACCGTAGGTGGAAAATTTGCAGACACTTCAGGGAAAATTCAGTTGGGTCAACTTCACATGATCTTAACTATTAGCACAAAGTAAATTAGGTTTCCCATGACCTACCCACAAATATATAAATAAATTATGTTTCCATATCCACCTACAATGCGAAAATCAAACCTCCGAGTAAAATATTATGCCCATTTTAGTAAAGTCCTGTCAAACAGGACCAGTCGGCGGACCCAATGATGGGGTGTTGGTCATACGACAAACCTTCAGTCTTGGTTGTTGTTTCGTCCGACAATAAATTTGCCAGGGGCTTTTTCACCTTTCCCACTCCGCTTAAACCCTAAGTTAGATCCTTAAGACCCTAAATTTTAGTCAGTTTAAACCTATAAACATAAATAAAACATATCCAAGTCAAATCATTAAATTAAAACCTAGAAAATTTAAAACAAGAGAGGAGAAAAAGCTCAAGAACCCTAGTTCAAGAACGCCACAAGTTACAGCAGTTCCAGCCCCGAAACTTAAGTATTTTTCTGTGGGTTTCATCACCAAGTATGTGAGATTTCAGTAATGGGTTCATTTTAGTTAGGTTCTTGATTCTCTTGTCATTATTAATCCTAGAATTTATCGAACTTTGATAGAACTTCATGAATTTATTAATTATATGTTCCAAATCAGATTATCATGTTATTACTCAGATTATTGGATTAATTTCAGAACCCTGGCTTTGTATTTCTTTAGTTCTTTAATTACACATGCTAGGTCGGATATTTTAGACACTTCAGATATACATGCCTCTGTTATATATGTATAATTACCAGATTAATTGTTGCATTCTTAGTTTGCATGTTCAGTTTTGAGCTATCCAGTATTTACAGAAACTTAGACATAATCTATTAATTTACAGAATTCATGGGATTCAAATAATACCGAGTTGGAATAGGGTTCAACATACCCAATTAGTCCGAGAACTACTATCCAAGTACATCATAAGTGCCCTCTGTGGGCAATCAGTTTAGTGATCACTCCTGCATGCCTTTATACCTTTGGCAGGGTAGATTGGGTCCTCTCGATGGGGTGTATACATGCACTCCACATGTATCTCATGTGCTTTTATTATCGGTTATTAGTAACTCCCACAAATCAGTCAGACTCTCTGAATTGACCATTTATCAGTATATTCAGTATTCAGTTTTAGCATGTTATAAATTTGTCATTGCATTGAGTTATCTTTGAAATTCAGTATATTATGTTCAGATTATTATACTTGCGTTTGTGCTTGTTCAGTTATGTATTATTTTAGCTTTAATCTACCCTACATGCTCATTGCCTTACAACTACTGACGCATACGTGCACTACATCTTCTCGTGATGTAGGTTCATGTTCTTAGCATCCAGATCACACATAGATCGATTTCTGATCTCTCATTCAGCAAATTCAGTGGTGAGTCCTCATTCTGCGAGGACAACAGTAATGAATGTCATTTCAGTTTTTAGTCATTTAGTTTCTATTTTTGCTAGATTTAGTTGGGGGCTTGTCCCAGTATTTCTAGTCAAGTTTAGAGGCTTATTTTAAACATAGTTAGATTCATCTTACTATTGAGTTAAAATTTCCTTCATATTAAACTCATTGTTTTAAAATATCTCTGTTATAGATTATGGTTATTCCCCATCTTTTCAGATTTAATTATGATTTAGCTTCGGCATCAGTTTATTTTCTTTAGTATGCTCATGATCATGACAGTAGGTTTATCTTGTGATCACTTGTGGTTCTAAGTTTCGTGTCCATGTCTCGGGGGTAGCTCGGGGAGTGACAGTATATATCCAAAATTAAAAATAAAAAATTAATATAATTATTTCTTTTATCGCCATCCTAATCCCATATCATGAAAATAACACTAACTAAAAGAATATAATATGTGAATTCATTTCAAAGTTGAGTCCCGAATATCCTAATTAAGAGTAAGAGGTTAAAAAAAAGAATAAAAGAGAAATGAACAAGAGAATGTGATAATTGAGAGAAAAATTTATGTTAATGAATATAAAAATATCTTTAGATGGACAATCAATCGGGGTAAGCATGGATAACAGTTGGATCTCAATTTATGAGTTGAATTATGCTATAATATTTTGGGGTTTATTTAAAATAGGTCAATAGATAGATATAATGAATTTACTTTTTCTATATTATTAGCAAATGGGTCGAAATATAAATCATAAATGATTTTATTGAAAAATAGAATTATCTGAAAGATAATTTTTATTATTTATTTGATAAGAGTTTAAATTTGAACCAACCACATTAAACAATATAATAAATAAATACTTAACAGTTTTACTTTAAGGGAGCTATTAAAAATATGGGTATATATGAGTCAGAAGATTAACATCGAGGGTATTATTTTAGCCAAATAGGTGGATAGAGGGTAGTTTTGTATCCATTCAAATACTTGGGGGACATTTTATACACATATCCTTTTAGATTAATAAAAATAATAAATACATAATTCTTTTATAATGTACTTTAGGATATTTGGTTTCTTCCAAGTGTTAATAAGGTGCTTAACCCTGGTTGTCTCTTTAAGGTATGTATCTCCTTCATCTTTTTTCTGCTCATTCATACGTGTGGGATTTCAAGTCCTCTTTGGATGGATTATGTTTGAACTCGTGATGTGTATCTAATTCAGACATCCCTTTCTTATCACTAGAACAGAGTATGTAATCACTATAATGATCAATATATTTGTAAAGCGGTCGTGTCAAGTAAATAACCCAACTAATGAGGTTGGGATCGTTCCCACGGGGAAAAAGTTTAGACATAAATTCAATCTATAGTACTTGTTCAGTCAATTACTCCTTGGAAAGCAAAAATATAAAAGGGGGGTTTTCTATTTTTATATAATAAGAAACAAACTAGCGAAATTAAAAGAGACAACTAACACTTCACATGTGGAGTTTAGTCAATTAATAAAAAGTAACTATGGTTTACGTGTTCCCCACAGTTCATAACTTGATAATTCAACTAGACAATTTTTTCCTAGTATCTTGCATGCAAAGTGATAAGTTATGTATTCCACAAAATCATTGGTCGGCATCTAGAAAATCACTTATGCACCTTGGTCCAGCTACGCGTGTTGACCTATATAACCCTTACCTGTAGCTCATATAAGCACGTATTCGATATTTGACTAAGTTATTACCTCGTTACCAATCATACTAGCCTCTTAGATAATATACACTAAATTTATGTTGATAATTCTTTTTCCTATTATCTCCTCTTGGCAGCAAGTAGCATTAAGGGAGTTTTCTAACGTTGGCCATCCGTTAAAAAGACTTATAAGGAAAGAATTATTAATACATGCAAGACACTATTCTAGAAATGTTATTTTAGTTAGGTTTTACCTAATTATTCTCCTATGGTCCACAACCCTAGTAATGCGTTTAAGTTACCATAGTTCATAATCAAAATATTCAAATATTGTAATATAACAATGCATGCAATACATCATGAGAACGATAAAATCTAGAAGTTCACTTGATTAATCAACAAAAGTCACCAACAATCAACTACAGAGAAAAGTCTAACAATAATCACAAAGTCTAATCCACAAAAAAAGCTAAAATAACCAAGAGTGTAACCCCAAAAATGAGGTTTTTTGAACTATTTATAAAAAATAAAAACCTAATAAAATAAGGACACTATTTGCTGGAAATCTGTCAAAACGCGGCTGGGTCGACGGACCTCGCGACGGATCATCGTGGTCACGACGGGCCGTCATGGACTCCGTCGTCCCATACTTTTGCAATTTCTTCTGCTGCTTTCTTTATCACCCTCGACGGCAGGAATGACGTACCGTCACAGGCACAACGCTCCGTCGGGGATCTCCATACATAACAATTGAACTCTTGAAAATTGGATACTAGGTCTACTTCTCTGAACTTTATGACGATCCAGCAGGACGGACTCTCATTGCTACGACGGTCCGTCATGCATTCCGTAACTCCACACTTGATCAGACTTCCCCATCTTCCTTCAGCAGCTGCACTACCATGCCACCTACGGACCGTCACGGGAACGACGGACCGTCACAAGCTCCGTAGGTGGTACTTCTCTGCATTTCTTGCTCAAAAACCTCCGCATTCATTTTTTAGACAGATTTACTGCAAATAAAGAGAAACTTAAATAAAAATTAATACAAAAAGACTTTTTAACACACTAAACTTAAGGAAAAAGCATTAAAAATAACGTGAAACCACAGTATATCTAAGGCACATAAACTATTTTTGGTAAAAAAACATTTAACCCTGAAGGTAGAGCTTTTCAATGTGCACAGGATTATCGCACCGAAAAACGAATTTCATATATCAAGTGAAAGAAAGTATGTTTATCAATTACTACAAATATTTGAGATGGAGTGGTAACTGATAAATATCATCCATTATTAATAATAGGAGGGTTGGTAGATTTTTATAAGGATAAATAATGTATGCATTAACTGTATGCATTAAAAGTATCTTTATAGTATAATTTTCAACATATATATAAAAAATACTTGCAATATTAAAATATATTTTATTGTATATTAAAGTGTGTATTACTAATACATTGATTTTTTGGGTATTGGTAATATAAGACTCAATTACGTAAACTTCAAAACTCTATTTATTGTTAACCAATCTGTGTTAGCAAAACCAGAAATTACTTATTGTAATAGATTGTTCAGAAACACGAAGTAACTGAAATTTATAGAATCAGTAAGCAAGAAGAACAAAAATTTATTTCACAAAATACTTAAAACGAACGTACCAAAACAAGAAACAATCTTTTAGTTTAAAAGAAGATCAAGTCCACTGAACTAACAGTGTCCCCTTAATGAAATTATTCCCCTCTAGTATTGGGTTTGATTGGAATATAACCTCCTAGGGTGTAAAATGATCTTTTAATCAGCAGAGTGTAGGTGTAGATACAAACAAAAACTCTATGTCGCGGAATCAATCCAAAAAAGGAAAGTACACAAAGAAAAATGTGTTAGAAGAGGGAAGGAAGATAGAAAAATTCGTGAAAAATATTCTGAAATAGTGAGTGGTAGTGGTATTTATAGGCAAGAAGAATCCGTTCTAAAAGGTTTGCCAAACTCTTTAAGAATGACACTACCATAATTGAAATGCGGGAATGAATTTACTTGATACTGCCCATCGACACACCACCGGTTGGGCTGGTCGACAATCGGGGTGAGAGCATAAGTCGGTGAACCGAGTGTGGATTCCAATTTGTCAGCCTCATCAGACGAGGCAGACTGTGCAGCGGTGGCGGGTGCAGGGACCTCAGCTGATCCAGAGGCTTCCTCCGACCACGAAACTCTTAAGGAGCCAGACGCTCCTTCTTAATTAGTTGTTGACCAAGAACGTGTGCCGGACAGTGTGCGCTCCTCATCAGACTGGGAGCCAGTGACTATGCCGGACGCCACCTTTTTTGGTGTGGCTTTGGCGGCACGTGCAGGTGGGGATGGGGTGGAAATACCTGGGGGCACGTACTCAGGGTCACGCTCATCATCAGATCCAATGACCAGGCGGGCAGATGGGGCGACAGACTTCGATCGCCCACATGCATAGACTCGATCTTGTTTTAGTTCCATAATAGACAGTACCTGTAACGAATGATTATTAGTACTATAAGGAGCAAACAAGACAAGAAAAATGATACAAAATAAATAAAAGAGTTAAGTTGTAATGACATTTTTATAGTTACAGTGAAACACGACGGACCAGGTGACGGCTCGTCGTGACTACGACGGACCGTCATGGGGTCCATCATGTTTACTTTAAAATATGTTTATGTGGAGACCCTTGAAGGGAAGTTCCTGACAAGTATGAAGGCAGGACGGACCTTTATGATTATGAAAGTCCATCATCGATGTTCGTCGTGGGACACTTAGAAAAAAGTATGGAGACCCTTAGGAGAGGGGTCTCTGACCGTCATGACAGTTATGCAGGACAGACCGTCGAGGGTATGACGGTCCGTCACAGGTGTCCGTCAGAGGATACTTGGAAAAAGTATGAAGACCCTTGTGAGAGGGGTCTCTGACCGTCATAACGGTTATGCAGGACGGACAGTCGAGGGTATGAAGATCCATCGTAGATGTCCGTTCAATGACACTTAGAAAAAGTGAGAGACCCTTAGGAATAGGGTCTCTGCCCTTCATGAAGGTATGTGTAGAACGGACCGTCGTGGGAATGACGGTCCGTCGCATGTGTCCGTTAGAGGACACTTGCAAAAAGTGAGAGACCCTTAGGAACAGGGTCTCTGACAACCAGAACGGTTGTGCAGGACAGACCGTCGTGGGAACGACGGTCCGTTGCCATATGTTCCGTGGGGACAGTTGGCGAAAATTAGACAGGGGGGGGTGTTTGGGGGGGGAATTTTTGAAAGGACCCAATGACGGTCTGTGTCGTGCATACGACGGTCCGTATTGGGGGTCTCGTTCGGTATTCAGTGATAGAACTGGGGATGCCCATTCCATCCCTTATGACCCAAATGGAATGTTAGTGTTTTAACCTACATTTGTCTAACACAAAACCTATAAACTATCATGACTAAAGCACCTATTGCTTAGAGTTTAACAATTGGCATTTTAAGATTCCAAACATAGGTCAGACAAAATATGTATTAAAGAAGGAACCCATCCATAAGAAATAGGCTAATACTAATTGATAAACGATAATGAAATGTAAATGTGTAGAAATTAGAGACACTTACATAAGACTATGAGAAAAACAATCAAGGAAGGTACTTGGTGATCAAGTAAAGAACTACAGCAGCAGATTCCGACTAGTAGGAAGTGGATTTTAGAAATTGGGAATTTTGGAAAATGATCGGTTGAAAGAAAGACAGGTAGGAAATTGGAAGTTGAAAAGGGAGGGAAATGGGAGGAATGAAGGAAATGGGTGAAATGAAGGGGGTGGGGGGTTTAAATGTTAAGAATTTTTAAAACCCCCAGTCGGTTCGGGTTGGGTACGCTTCATTAATGATGCGATGAGTCCCCAATGATGATCTTTCGCTGTTGTGACGGTCTATCGTTGGGTCCGTCCTGTGTGCCCTAGTTTTGAAAATAACAGAAAGACGTACCTGGCACGACAGATTCATGCGACGGTTCGTCGCGGTCGTGACGGGCCGTCGATGTATCCGTCAGTGACTATTAAAGAGTGATTTTCTGCTGAATTTCCTAGTGATGTGCCTACAAATTCAAAACCCATTAGTAGAAAACACTACCATGACTAAAAAGAAAAACTAATAATATGGGTGCTCCCAACAGCTCTGATTTAACGTCGCGGGCACGATTGGGACACTTTGACTTACTCAGCCTTCATCAAGATTGGTATGCCTCTATCACTTCATTCACCGATGCAGTATGCCCAAAAATAGAGTTATTTCAGTCTTATTCACCTTAAAACGCACCTCATCATTGGTTTTTCTAACTCAACTGACTCCATGAGGGAATACTGGGTAGGTAATCAAAAAAGTAAGGGCCAAGTCCGTTTGGACTTGAGCTGCCCGGGAAGCCAACTCAAACTAGAACGGTCTAAAAGAAAAAAGCTCCAACATAAACTCTCATGTTCAATTTTTAGGGTCATTATCTTCTTCATCTTTCTTGGTAGGATACAACAAATTACCGATTGGAGCTCACCTCTCGCCTCATGGACCTACAAAGTTGAAGGTCGCTTCTTCATTGTTCAGCTCAAAATTTAATCGCCCCTTTTCATATCAAAACTAAGGCTCTACCCGTAGCAAGAATGGCCTCCCCTAAGAATAATAGGGCACTTAAAATTTGACTCACAACAGAGTAACCAAAAAATTTGCCGGAAAAATAAACGACTCCACGTTTACTAGCACATCGGGAGTATTCTATGCCTTTTCATGTTCGCTAAGCCATTAATACCGCATCGCAGGTGG
The DNA here is from genome assembly GCA_027704765.1 of Solanum habrochaites. Classification (NCBI taxonomy): domain Eukaryota; kingdom Viridiplantae; phylum Streptophyta; class Magnoliopsida; order Solanales; family Solanaceae; genus Solanum; species Solanum habrochaites. Next base: position 41,567,537 of record JAKWJA010002496.1, read on the forward strand.
GATTTGGGTCACAAACCAACTTATGGTAAATTCTAGGGGGCACGAGATTTATGCTTGCCCCCAGATAACATAATGCTTTCGCAAAAAAAATGTAATGACCTGGAATGTACAAGGCATAGTGGAACGCACCCGGATCTTCTTCTTTGTACGAGAGATCTTATAGAATAGCATTACAAGTGCATTTTCTAGCATCATCCTCGAAGGTAACGATCGTTTCTTTGTAACCAGATCTTTCATAAACTTGGCATAACCGGGCATTTGTTCTAGAGCTTCTACCAAAGGGACATTGATAGAAAGCAGTTTCAAATTGTTATGCCGATATTTATCATCCTCGGTCTTTTTCACTAATCTCTGAGGAAAAGGGGTGGGTCTAGGCATGGGAATTACCTTTACCAGGACTTCTGCATCTTTTCCAATTCTATCTTCTTCTTCACCACTACCCTCTACCACCTTATCATTATCCTTTTTCACCTTTTCCTCCTTAGACAGCATAGGTGGGTCAATGGTTTGCTTACAACACCGAGTAGAAATTGCAATACAGTGTGCATAATTTTTTAGATTTTGCATAGTGTTGCTAGGAAGAGTGCTCGGTTGCCGTGTGTTCACAGTCTTAGATAATTGGGCCATTTGCAACTTGATATTCTTAATCGATATTGCATGTGTATCGAATTTCTGACCAATACCCGCTAAATCACTCCTTAGCTATTTAATATTCTTATCATTAACATCGAACCTCCTCATCATTTTGGGAAACATATACTCAACTCGTGCCATACTACCTCCACCATCCCTAGGAGTAACTTCACGATTTTGAGGAGGAATATAGGGTCAATTCCTATAATTTCTATTACCATTGTTACCCCTGTTGAAGTTTTTGTCACGGTTGTAGTTTCCATCTCGTACACAATGACCCTGATGGTTATAGTTACCATAGATCCGACCTTGGCGCCAATTATCCTGATATGGAGCCTGGGGCAACTCGGTCGGAAACCCCCCCCCCCCCCGTCTGGTCATTAAAAAACCCGACCATAGGAATCGTATATAATATCCTAATTCATTTTGTGGCGGTGGTTTCGACAAGGGTTGACTGCATTTATCTTTTCTGCACTCCAGGGACTGTTTTAATTACCAACCCAAGCTCAGGTTATCATCTAAGTATTCTTCGCGAACATCTCATTTGTGGCCGGGTGTGAGTTGGCTTCACTGCGAAGGTATTTCACCCTGTATCGACTTCCTAGTACTCCAAGCTTTATTGTACGGGAGATATTCGCTAACTTTTAAGCAATCTCAGCCTAAAGGACACATCTTCCATGAGAACACCCGCTTAGTATCCAACACCGCTTTATTATTATATCTTGCCCCGAAGAAGTATTCCTTAAGTGACTCATCATCTATGCGGTGAACTGAAATGCTCTTAAAAATGAGGTGAGGGTGATTGAGGTGATGAATCTATCACAAGAACTACTAACTAACTCTGATGGTAGTGCCAACAAATTGTTCACTCTTGTTGTGTGGTTTAGTTATTAGAGCCGCGATAGTAGCGTGCTAAATAACGTCCCTTAGTTGGTCCAAGTGAAAATTGAGTTGTAAGAGAGCTCAAGGGAACCAAATAGCAGCCCCTCCCGCAAATAATAGAGGAAACAACTCTAAGCCCTATTACATCCAAGTCCCAAGTCAGGCTTCCTACACTACTTTTACCACACTGCCTCTACCTTAGCTATATGGGGCATGTAAGATTATCAGAAGATAGCCCTGATGAAAACAACCTCTGGCAGTTGGCAGAGTTAGAATTTTCCATCAGGTACTGTACACCCAAAGGTGTGGCCTGGTGTAGAGGGGGAAGACAAGCGGGCCACGGAGCTGCGTATATTGTCATAGCCTCTGTAGTATTCTTGGGGACGTGAGCGGGGTTTTGTCCCCTCTGTTTGTTCCTCACCCGGATCATCGGGTAACAACTGACCATGAACATCAACCGGAGCTGGATGTTCTGGTATGGATAATATCATTCAATAACCAAGTTCGATTTCAGTTGACGAAGTGTACGCTCTAAGTGGTTGATCGTAGAGGAAACAAGGGTTTTTCTCTCCGTGTATTGGCATACAAGAAAGATGAATTACGCAAAAATCAAAAATAATAAAACAAAGTAAAATCAGAAATATTAGACTAAACTATAATAATAAGTTTAAGTTAATTAAACGCTACTTTCCTCGGCAGTGGCCCGCCAAAATTTGATACGCTCAACTTATTCTCAAAGTAAGAAGTAAAAGAGAGTATCAAGTTAAATAATCCAACTAATGAGGTTGGGATCGTTCCCACGAGGGAAAATAGTTTAGGATTAACTTCAATCTATTATATTTTGTTCAGTCAATACTTTACTGGAAAGCAAAAAATAAAATAAAGGGGGGGGGGTTTCTATTTTTTAAAATAAATGAGAAACAACTAGGGCGAAATTAAAGATAAAACTAATAGCTTAAAATGTTGGATTTTAATCAAATAATAAAAGTAACTAGGGGTTACGTGTCCCCATAGGTTTATAACTTGTTAATTCTAACTATAACAATTTTTTCCGAGTATCTTGCATGCAAAGTGAACAAAGTTATGTATTTCTTAAATCCTTGGCCGGCCCATCTAGAAAATTTCACTCCGCACCTTGGTTCGGCTTACGGTGTTGTTGCTATACAACCTTACCTTTACCATATTTAAGCAATGTTATTCGATATTTGAATAAGGTTATTACCTCGCACCAATCAAGACTAGCCTATAGATAGTATACACTAAATATATGGTTGATAATTCTTTTCCTCTTATTTTACCTCCTTGGTCCGACAAGGAGCATTAGGCGAGTTTCTAACGTGGCCGTCCGTTATAAAAAGACTTCTAGCGAAAGAATTATTAATTACATGCCAAAAGACACTGATTCTAGAATTGTTATTTTTAGTTAGGTTTTACCTCATTATTTGGTCTATGGTTCCCACAACCTATTTATGGAGTTTAGTTACCCATATTCATAATCACAATATTCAAATATATAAGATAAGAATTACTCACTTACTTCAATGAAAAGAATAAATCCAGCCGTTCACTTGATTAATCAACAAAAGGCACCAACAATCAATACTGAAATTAATTGAAGACTAAAGATTCTCCAAAAGTCTAACAATAATCACAAAGTCTAATCCACAAAAGAAGCTCAAATGACGAGGAGTCTAACCCCAAAAATGAGGTTTTTTGAACTATTTATAAAAATAAAAACCTAATTAAATAAGTACTCTATTTGTTGGAAATCTGTCAAAACGCGACTAGGTCGACGGATCTCGCGACGGATAGTCGCGGTCATGACGGGTCGTCATGAACTCCGTCATCCCATACTTTTGCAATTTCTTCTGCTGCTCTCTTAATCACCCTCGACGGCAGGTATGACGTACCGTCACAGGCACAACGCTCCATCGAAGATCTCCGTTTCATAACACTTGAACTCTTGAAAATTGGGTAATGGGACTACTTCTCTGATCTTCATGACGAACCAACAGGACGGAACGGAAAAGGAAGACGACGGGTCGTTCACGCATTCCGTAACCCCACAATTGGTCAGACTTCCCCATCTTCCTTCAGCAGCTGCACTACGATCCACATACGGACCGTCACGGGACGATAGGACCCCGTCACAAGCTCTTAGGTTGGTACTTCCTCTGCATTTCTTGCTCAAAAACCTCCGCATTCATCTTTTAGACAGATTTCCTGCAAATAAAGAGAAAAATTGCATAAAAATTAATACAAAAAGGTTTTTGGACACACTAAACTTAAGGAAAAAGCATTAAAAATACCGTGAAACCACAGTATCTCAAAGGCACAAAAACTATTTTTGGTAAAAAAACATTTGACCCTCAAGGTAAAGCTTTTCAATGTGCACGGGATTATCGCACCTAAAACCGAACTTCATATATCAAGTGAAAGAAAGTAAGTTTATCAATTACTACAAATATTTGAGATGGAGTGGTAACTGATAAATATCAATCCATTAATAATAATAGGTGGTTTGGCAGATTTTTATAAGGATAAATAATGTATGCATTAACTCTATGTACTAAAAGTATCTTTTCTGGTATAATTTTTCAATATATATATAAAAAATACTTGCAATATTAAAAAACATTCTACTGTATATTAAGGTGTGTATTACTAATGCAATGATTTTTTGGGTATTAGTAATATAAGAATCAATTATGTACCCCTCAAAACTCTATGTACTGTTAACCAATCTATGTTATCAAAACCAGAAATTACTGATTGTAATAAATTGTTAAGAAACACGAAGTAACTGGAATTTATAGAATCAGTAAGCAAGATGGACAGAAATTTATTTCACAAAATACTTAAAACGAACGTACAATAATCAGAATTAATCTTTTAGTTTGGAAGAAGATCAAGTCCACTGAACTAACAGTGTCCCCTTACGGAAATTATTCCCCTCTAGTATCCGAGGTTTGGTTTGGAATATAACCTCCCAGGGTAAAATGATCTTCATCAGCAGGGTATAGATACCAAAAAATCTAATGTCAGCGAATCAATCCACAACAGGAAAGTACACAAAGAAAAAAAGGTTTAAAAGAAAATGGAAGATCAAAAAATTCGTTGAAAAATATCCTGAAGACTGAGCGGTATTTATAGGCAAGAAGAATACGTTCTGAAAGGTTGCAACCCTTTAAGAATTGACACGACCATTATTGAAAGTTTGAAACCTTTCAAATGGTATTGACTGTTCCTAAAGTTTCAACCTTTTAGAACAGTCATGACGGGAATTTTTAATAAAACGGAAAATAAAACTGGTCACGCGCGCGGATCCGAGTCTGGTCGGGTTAACTTAAAAGTTGAAAACATTTTGGTTAACTTCTGTTATCAACTAATTTATTGAAAAAAAAAATTTGGCCATTTAATTAATTTAATAAATAATTAAAACAAATTTTGTCCAAAAAATAATCTCTCGGTCGATCATTTTCCAAAGCCAAGGCCAAAGCCGAAGCTAGCGACGACGACGACGGCGCGAGGGGAGTTCCTTTTTCCAACCATTCTTACAATTAATAGGAGTTTTTATGTATTTAATCTCTTTTATTTTCCTTTCCATTACCGATGAGGGACAATTGCCTTTTCAGTAAAGCATAAGAGGACTTTTCAAGTTTTCAACTTTTCAAATTCCTCTCCTTCTCTCCATTTCTCATCAATTCTTCTACATACCCAACAATCCCCCACATTGATGGGGAATGGTTATAATATCGGAATGCACGGACAATTGTGTACTTTACAATCAAGGATTAATTCCATCTGGATAAGTAGGTTTCGCCTTGGACTTTCACTAGTGAACATATGTCGGATATACTCGGTCAATCGGTAGATGTAATATCTTTGAACCGTCGAGCTTTGGTGTATTACCTAGGACAACCATTGTACCACAATTAACCCTTATGTATTGATGATATTACGGTTGTGATTCGTTTCAGCCCATTCACACCTCCTGGTTCATGAGTGTATAGAGAATAGGCTTTTACATAAAATTCTCTTTCAACAACTTCCACTCACACTTAACATAGGTGAGTTTCTAACAGTGTCTCATCTGTGTAGATACCACTATTTGGTCAAATCTACAACTTAGCACTCATTAAAAACTTTAAGCTTTATTACCTCATAAACAAGCCTCTTTGCCATTCTTAACCTTTCCTAACATTGCTTTATCATGAAATAGATTGAGTTAATTGACAATGTCGACCTCAAACCACAACTTTGTTTTTCTCCTGAATCTGGCTCTTGGGATCTCCAGGTCTGCTAGATAGATTGCCTTTCATTGATGAATTTTCCTATGTCGTAAACCCATTCCCTTAGATGATCTTTCAACTGCCTCTTCACTGAGGCCTTTCGTTTGTGGATCTGACCATTCATCGCTGACTTTACATAGTCAATTGTGATTTAATTCACTAGAGAGCAATTGTCTTATGGTTCGTTATGTCTCCGTCGGTATATGACGAGGACTTCCCATTGTACAAACACTCCTGCCCTTACCTAGTGCTGTTGACCTAATCGCAATGTATGCAAATTGATCCAAAATGGTTTGGGGACAGAAGGAATATCCTCTAGGAAATTCCGCGAGCCATGCCTCTGCTTCACCAGCTTTTATCCAAAGCAAGAATTCAGATTCCATTATGGAGAAAGAAAGAGTTACAACTCTGATGTTTGGACCGATTTCCAAGAGACTAATCTCCACCAAGTATGAACACATGAACACTAGTGGATTGTTTTACAGCATTTGACCCGGTGATCAAATTTGCATCACTAATCCTCAATCACGAAGGATATTGATGATAAGCAAAGCATAATGTTGTTGTATATTTTGATAATCCCAAACACACAGAATTTCATATCCATCCACTGAGTTTTGTATTCAGATTACTATTGTACCAACTCAGTTTTACTTAATCGACACATGTGATATCTTTGTCGCGTGCAAATTCACATATACATCAAAACTTCCCACACACTCTGGCATATTCCAATTGAGAGTCACTTTGACCTTCATTCTTTTAAATGTACAGCTAAAATCAATGGAGTTTTGACAACATTGAAATTCAAGTATTTGAACTTATCCAATATTTTACAATATATGAGATTTTAAATAAGTAGTCCCTGGGGAGTTTGATAATCCTGGAACCCACCTAAGGCAAATCAACAATCCCTATGTTCTTTCATAGCGACTGCTGGACAAGATGCGCTTAGTAGATTTATTATCGTCAATTCTTTACTTCATTATTAAAAAGTTCATCAACATACAAACAAAACAAATTGACTTCATGATTCAAACATTTTTAAAGTTTAAAAACATTATTCACATTCGTTAATCGTGAATCTTTGCCAACATTGTTTTGGTCCAAATTTAGCATGTCATGTTGGGTGCTGCTTGAGTCCATAAAGGAATTCACAAGTCCTGCACACGTTTTTCCTACAAGTAACTATAAACCTTGAGGTTGTTCCATGTAAATTTCTTCCTCAAACTCTCCATTTAAGAAGGTGTCTTACATCCATTTGGTGAATTTTAAGACATGCACTGTGCAATGCATTAACATCCTAATGATGTTATCATGATACTGCAGAGTGCGATGTGTCAAACTAGTCAGACTTTCCTTTTGTTTGTACCCTTTAACTACCATGATAGCTTTTTTCGATGGTCAATAGTCCAATGGTTCATTTTCCTTTTAAAAGATCCACTTTGATTCTAAAAGTTATTTCCTGGAGGAGATCAGACAAATTCCCAAGTGTGATTGCTTAAAATGATTCAATCTCACTGTTGAGTGCTCTTTCCAGTACAGTGACTTGACGAAGACATAGTTGCTTCAATGTTTTAGGATCATTTCAAGCAATAGTGCCAACAAAATTTTGTCCGAAGAACGATTTTCGTTGTCGAGTACTACGCCTAGGTTACTCACTAGTTAGAATATTTTCCAGTGATCTTCTCGTGGTCGTTTAGGTATTTCACTTGTTGACTCACTTGCACTTTTATAGGATAAATAATGTTTTCAAAAAACTCTGCAGTATCTGATGCAATTATCATATTAAACATGAATCTAAGGAGTAATCATATTGTGAACAAAAAATTCAAAAGCTCTTTACTATTCACAGCATGCCCAATAAAGACCACAATCTTATTGTTTGGGTCCATTTTAACCCCTCTTCCTTTTTTTGCGTAAATGAACCATACCTTAGATAAACACCACCACACTTTGAAATTATTTCAAGTTGGGTTTTCTTCCTTTACAAAACTCTAGGAATGATTGGTTTTTCGATTGGGGACTCTATTGAGTATTTTATTACTGTAGGATTGTCTTCCCCCAAAGGTTTCGCGAGTGTGAACCAGAATGATCATTAAGCATCATTCCATTCCTTTCATGTTCTATTCTTCCGTCTGCCAAACCATTGACTGTGGTTATACACAAGGTGCAGTAGGTTGATGAATATTATATTCCAAACAATCTCTAACAAAGGAGATTACTATTCTCCACCCCATCACTCCGAATCATTTTTAATCTTTATATTCAATTAGTTTTCTACTCATTTTTGTATGCTAAATGAATCAATTGAGTTATCCTTATATAAGCAAAATACATAACAAATTTGGTGCAGTCATCAATAAAAAGTTATAAAATACTTTTCCACCACGATATGGGTTGACTTCATACGCATATATCTGTGTTAATTACGTCTAAATTTTTAGGATTTCTTCAACATACTATAGGATGTTTTTTAAACAAACTTACTTCCACACAAATTTCGCATTTGGACTCATACGCATTTTTTTTAAAATCAGGCAATACTTCTAGCTCAACCAATTTTCTCAAGGCTTTGTTATTTACATGTCCCACAAACGGGCAATACCATAAATCACTAAACTCCAATAAGTAAACAGAAGGAGAATATTAAATATGTCAACACATACCTTAGTTTGGAAAGACCACAATGGGTAAAGCCCTTTCCTATGAACAATTTCATTCTTACTATTACAGCTTTATCACTAACTAGGACACACTTTTTAAAACCCGTTCTAACTAGTAGGGCAGCAGAAACAAATTTTTCCTATCGTAGGGACAGCAGAACATTGTCAAAGTCAACCCCTTGTCGGATGTCATTTTCCACATTAATTTTCCCAGTTCTGCATGCAAATCCTGTGTTGTGTTGTGTTTCCCATGAAGAAATCTTCATTGTACATTAGCAGGAAGTGAGTGTACGTGCCAAAGGATTTTTCGCAGAACAAATATGTTTAGTTGACACCTGCGTCGAGAACCACTCCTTTGGATTTCAAAATAGTACATCCGATATCATTACAAACAAGTCATCTGCATCTTCCGCTTTTCCACGATGTTTGCTGACTTTTGCTTTACCTTTGTTTTTTTCTCTATGGAGTTAGACAATCAGAAGACCTATGACCAGTCTTTGCCACATTGAACAGTTTCTTTTGAATTCTCTTGACCGGTTTGACTTTTGCCCGTTGGACTTCTTTCTCTTTGTCTTTGGTAGGAAGGAGCTTCTTCAACAATATTGTTCCAACTGATGTTGAACTCTTAGCAACTGCTTTTCGGAGGTGTTTTTATTCTTCCTCAATCTTGAGCAGATCACAAGATCTTCAAGCTTCATTTGTTACGCTTATGCTTAAGATAATTCTGGAAATCGTTCCACGGAAGGGGGAACCTTATCGGTCATTGTAAGCCACTTGAAAAGCTTCATTACTAACCATAATCTTCAACAATCAGATCATGGGAATAAGGTGAAGTTCATCACTTCAGGTGTGATCCAACAGTTTCTTATTAAACCCCCCCCCCCATTTTATAGTCTAAAAACTTTGCGACCACAACTTTTTAAAGCATGCACTTCTGTCTTATTATTTCTGCTCAAGTGCTTCTACAACCGTTTGAAGTTGTTCTTGCACTATCGACATTATATAAGTCATCCTCAAAATGTAGCCTTTAATAGGAAGTCTGCCTGTTTTCCATGCATTCAATAATCAGAATTTTTCCTTTTCGGCATATCATCGCAGAAAATTGGAGTATCTTCACTGTAAATTTCGGCAGACAAGAGTGGCGTAAGCCAGAAAAATACGCGTTGCTTATCATCCTTGAAATTCACTCATGTGGAATTTACCCAGGTTTCTTTGCTTGTGAGTACAAGGAGTTCGCGTGGTGCCCAGTAACAGCCACTATAAACACAGTATTAGGCATTTGTGATAAACACAAATTGTACAATCTAAGTAAGCAAAAACTATAATTGCAGACTTAACGGAGTATAAAATAACTAAGATGTTTTTCTCACAAGAACACAGATTTTAAAAATTAATTCCTTAAGATTGTTAACCAACTGGGTTATCAAAAAACCAGAATTACTGATGTAATAAATGTTTCAAAAAACACGAAGAGTAAGTAACTGAAATTTATATAATCAGTAAGCAGAGTGAAAAGAAATTTATTTCACAAAATACTTAAAACGAACGTACCAGAATCTGAAACAATGTTTAGTCGGAAGAAGATGAAGGTCCGCTGAAACTAACAGTTATCCCCGTCCCCCCCCCCAGGAATTATTACCCTTAGTTCCGAAGTCTGATTTGAATATTACCCTCCAGGGTTGTAAGGTTGTAAAATGATATTAATTAGTTGAGTTAGAACCAAAAACTCTAATGTCATCCGACTCAATCCCAACAGGAAAGTACAAGGAAGAAAAATGTGTTTAGAAGAAGAAGGACAGGAAGATCAGAAAATTCGTTGAAAATATTCTCAAGGACTGAGTGGTATTTAGGCAAGAAGAATAGGTTGTTTGAAAGGGGCAACCCTTTCAGAATTAACTCGACCATTAATGAAATTTTGCACTTTCAAATGGTATTGACAGTTCGTGAAGTTGCAATCTTTCTGAACAGTCATGGCGAGAATTTCAAATAAAACGAGTCACGCGGCGCCGCATCTGAGTCGTGTTGGGTTTCACTAAAAAGTTGGTAAAACACATTTTCCGGTTAATTGGTATCAACTCATTAATTGAATATTTTTTTTGGCCCATTAATTAATTTAATAAAAAAAAAAAAAAAAAATAATTAAAAAAATTTGTGTCCAAAAAATACGGCTCCGATCGATATGACAAGCCGAAGACGAGCGACGGCGACGACGGCGTGAGGGGGGTCCCTCATTCAAACCCTTTAACAATTAATAGAAGTGTTAATTCCATTTAAACTCTCCTATGTTCCTTTCCATGACGATGAGGGACAGTTGCTGTCCTTAGAGCATAAGAAGAACTTTCAAGTTCCACTCGTCAAGTTCTCAACTTTTAAAATTCCTCCCCTTCCCTCTATCTCCCATCAATTCTTGCTACATACCCAACATTTACATCCTTTCCATCATAGATGTGGAGAGTATTTCTCTTAAATTACTCCATCTGTCCCATTTTATGTGGCATCATTTCATTTTTGCTCAGTCCCAAAAAGAATCTTACATTTCTTTAGAAGGTAAGTATTTAAAGGTACAATTCATTTTTTACACTTGTTTGTCTCATGTAATTTTAAAAATAATACCTAATACATTTATAAGGAAAGAGAACAGTGAGTTTACTTTTTTGAAGGACACTTTAGAAAATATTTCAAAGTCTTCATTATTTCCTAAACATCGTGCCCGGTCAAATGTTGTCATTTAATTCACCAAACTAAATAATACATAATTAATGAAAGTATGAGTAATGCACTCTATCTAACGTTATTCTTATACACCAAAAAACTCCTTAGACATTTAGAATTTGAACTCAATTGATTTAAAATTACTTCCAAATAAAAAAATATTAAATGTAAAATAAAATAATAATAAAAAACTAATCTTCAAAGTCAATTGATTAATATAGGTGTGACTATAAAATTTTATTATTCAATAGAGATATTATTTAATTGATAAATAATATTTTTAATTTAAAGAATAGTTTGAGATTCAACGAATGTTAATTTTGATTATATTAAAATCATTATATGTATCATATTTATCGAATTGTCACTATCGCACAAACACAAAAAATATATGATGGCAAGTGTGCTTTTGGGTGAATATATTCGTTTGTTTGGCCACAAAAATCATGGTAGGCAAGTTTTTCTTATGACAGATATTGACAAGCCGATGATAGACATATTGAAGGACTACAAAATTTTGAATTGTTTTTCTTCCACCCAACATGATATCCAGAATTCAACTTTGTGATGCAGTGATATTAAGAACTTTCAAGGTGTATTATCGTAACAAATTTTATCAAAGGATATTAGAAGGTCATGAAGTGGGACAAATTGATCCAACAAAGATTAATGTTTAGATTCTATCAATTTTGCAATCCTTGTTTGGACAACAAATATTTAGCAAGAAACAATGAAAAAATTATTTTCGACACTGTAAAATTTTTTGGGGGATGCAATCTTAGAGAATTTTAATGAACCCACTTGTGAAAACGTCATTCATGAACCTGAGGTCATTATTGATCTCGATTATCAAGATAAAATGAATATCAATAACATGTTGGATTATCCTGGTGAAAGTGGTACATGTTCAAAGGTGAAGCTCTTAGTCTAATGGAGAAACAACTCATATATGGCCTAGAATTGCTCCATGTGTGATTTGTTCCGTTATCTACGTTTATCAAAATTTACACTCTCTATCCCTAATTATTTGTCTTCATTTTAATTTTTAGTTGTTCCTCATTATTTGTTCATGTTGACAAATAATGAAATGACGGGTTTATTTTACCTACAATATCATCAATAATTATTTTGAAATAGCTAAAACTTTTTAAAAATCTCAAAAATTTTAATTCATCTACTTCATAATTAATAGGGTAAAATGGTAAATTCGCTATGTTTATTGTTGTTTTCTTAATAGGTATATCAATGTAAAAGTGAACAAGTAATTAGCAATTTTATGTTGCAGTTCGAAAAAACAATACCAGAGCTATAGGATGCAATAAAAAATTAGAGATGAATTTCAACTAGATTAAAATTTTAAGAAAAAAAACACAACAGAGTTATATTTCTTTAAATTGTCTTTGATATATTTGTACTTTTGATCAATTATTAATTCATAATATTAATGGGACCAGATATTCATATAGGGTGTTCTGGAAGTATATCATCTTACTATCTTATCTAAATTGGTGATTTTTTTTCATTGGACCAAGCAGGGACCGGAGGAAAATATTATTTTAGAGAGATTATTAATTTATTGAGTATTAATTTATGAAGGTTTTATCGTAACAGATATTCAACTTTACGCAGTAGAAAGAAATATTAAATATAAACAAATATTGATTTTATAATTTTTTTAATATATATGAATTAAACATATTTCTCATAATTATTTTTAATTTGTGAATCTTTACATTATTTGTAGAATATGTGTGAACATCAACATAAATATAAATTTATTTATTTAAATCAATATATACTAACTGAAATAAAAAAAAATATGTTAAAATTGATAATGCAAACTTAAGAAATAGTATGTTTGATCTAAGTATTCATAAACAACAAATTGTAAAAGTATTTAATCATTCCAATGAACTTTTTAATAAAATAGACTACTCAAAACGATATTCATGTCAAGTGATCATTAATTATAATACTTCAAACCTCTCCATATTATGAAAGAAAATTAACACTCTACATCTTAAGTTCCTGCTCAGAAACAATATAAAATATCAATAACTAATTTACAGAATGAGAAGCTTAAAAGAGTAAAATTATACACAATATCTTTTACATTAAATATTATTTTAGTGCACAATGAAATATGCACAGGTACACAACAATTAGAGAATTTATACCCAAAAGAGAAAGAATAAAAAAAATATAAAAAGTGAATTAAGATATCAATATGTACATATAACTAATACAGTAATTAAGTATTCATTGAAAAGTGTGAGCTTTAATTAAACTTTATTGCAAAGTTACGTGGGTTACATTTTTTTAATGAATTAAATAATAAATTATTAAGAAAAAAATGACTCAGGAATATATTTAGATGTTTTCATTATTTTGATATATCAAATGAAGAAAAGAATTTTTTAAATAAAAGATTAACCATATATAAATAATAAAAAAAAATAATCCATTTACGTATACTCATACACATAAATTAAGAAGCATATATATAATCTCTCAAATAAAACTTCATTCGCCAAATTTGAAACGTAGAATTATAAAGAAATAAAATTAAAATAAATTCTTATCATGCAAATATAATATATCAATAACTTACTTAAAAGAAAAAAAGGTAAATAGTATTACATCATAACAAAATAATAATAATTATGAGAAAATGAAAAATAAATAAAAGCATAGATTGGATGTTGGAATTATTGTGGTATTACATGCGTAGTAATTAAGAGCAAAAAAAGTAGTATTTATAGGTTGATGTATTTTCCAAACGGAAATGAAAATAATTTCAAAAGTGGTAGACAAAGATCTCCAATATGACGAGGAACCGATTGCTATTCTTGATCATGTTGTTCGTAAGTTTAGGACCAAGTAGATTAAGTCTGTGAAGGTTCAAGGGAAACATCGTACAGTTAAGGAAGCTACTTGTTGGATTGAGAAGGACATGAGACACAAGTATCCCCAATTGTTCGTCGAATCAGGTATTACCTTGTTTCCTTTTGGTCAGCCTTTCTAAGTTGATCACTGGGGGACGAGTGATGGTTAAATTGGTATCTTTTGTAAAGACTGCGTTTTGTCATTATATAAATACCAACGAGGAAAAATCGGGACCGGAAAAACTTTTTCTTATTATTAGTATTTCCAAACTTTGTCCACATTTGGAAGAAATCAAAGTCATTTAGGTATAGGAAAATCTTGTAGCTATCTGGTGGAGTAAATAGGAATTTGATTACATAATTGGTTAGATAACTCCTACCTCGGGATGGGTGCCGCTATAGCGGACGAGGCATAAATAAATTTATAGAATTTTTGTGATTTATTAAGACGGAGATCAATAGTTTAAAAAGTGTCGCTGCAGCAGGATGGGCGCCGTTCTAGAGGGATAACATGTTTTAAATTCGTAAATAAAACTCCTAGTCGTTCTTATTTGAAACTTTTCGACTTTTAGAGCTAAGAAATAAATTTCGGGCGATTTCAACTCGTTTTCCATCATTCTTAAGGATAAAGGTAAGGTTTTAACTCCCCGTTTTTGTTTTTCAGTCCGTAGAATGTTTTTAAATTGGTCATAATTGTTGGGGATGAGCTTCTGGATAGAATTCATCGTGGAAACAACCCTTGTTCGGCTAGTTGGGGTCATGAGTTTGACCTAGGGTTCATTAATTTGTTAGAATTACAGGAAATTGGTGATTTATTTTTTGATTGTCGTATATTGTTATTGTTTGTAGACCAATAAAAGCGGAACGAATCCAAAAAATGAAATGATCACGTTTCTTTGTTTTCCAAGCTTGTTTCGAGGTAATCTATACACATCCTCATGCTACCATATTTCTTCTTAACAAATAAAATCAGAGCACTCGACGAGGAAGCACTAGGACGAATAAAACACTTATCAAAGAGCTCTAGGATTAGAGACTTAAGAACTCCCAATACTGCTGGAGCCATGCGATATGGAGGAACTGAAATGGGACATGTACCAGGATCTAATTCAATAAGAAAATCTATGTCTCTATCCGGAGGCATTCCCGACAAATCATTTGAGAATACTTCATTTAACTCATTGCAACACCCTAAAATAAACTAACGTGATCTAGAGATTCGTAATTTTTTCTTGAGTTAATTTTATAATAAAACAAGATATATTAGTGTCCTTAGGCAGTGTGTGAAGTTTGTTTAAGTTTGGAGGTCAAATGTCCGAGAACGTCCATCACGTTCACGAAGTGTGCCTTAAAGAGTGCATGTGTGTCTTGGTGTGTTTGAGTGAGTTTACGTGCTCGTTTGATTTGAAATTGGTGCGAGATGTTTTTAAGACCTAGAAGACTGTTCTTAGGGGTTTAACGTAAGGGAAAGACCCCACAAGGGGCCCTAGAGAAGGGCCCAAGACTTAGGACCAAAAACTGATTTGCCAGTGTCCACCAACAAGACCAAACAACGGCCAGTGGTCAAACCAACGGCCCGTCGATTGGACCTCACACGACTGCATGTTTCTAAGTTGCAGGCTCAACTAATGAACCACCACAAATGGACCTTCGATGGACAAATGGTCAGTTGGTTGGTCCCGTCTGTGATCTGCCAAAAAGTTGTTAGCAGGCTGCCTTGGCTTGGGGTGTTTGGTAAATTCACTCCAAGTCTTTTAATAAACTTGGACGATTAGGTATATTAAAGATTTACAAACCCTTATACCTAATTTTAGACTCCATTTCCTAAAACCCAAAACCCCTCTCTCTTAGAAGACTCTCTCAAGTCACCATGGAAGCTAGAAGTCAAGAAGGGCTAGAAGGGGTTGTTGGTTGTCGAGTTCCTTATAAAAAATCTGTGGGGTTTCTTCTATGTGAGGTATGGTAGTAATCCTTGAACCCCCTTTCATTCAAAGAGTCATTTCTAATAGATTTCAAAAAGGGTTTTCAAACTCTATCTTCTCCTAGTTTTTATTCTAAGCATGGGTCTTTATGTAAAAGTGTTTTAATTATTAAAATAGGTTTCTTCTAGTATTAATTGTTTATTTTAATGTCAAAACCCTAATGAATTCATGTTTATGCATATTTTCAACTTTTAACTTAAGAAATGGGTTAAATGAACATGTTTATGTAGTATTTGAGCATTGGTTTCTTTTCGTTGTTTATATGGTCTACCTACGACCTAGGGCCTTATTATGATGAATTATTGAGTAATTGGTTATAGATAGTGAAAGCTTGGTTAAATAGGGAGTTACTTATATTGTATAATTCTTATTATGAATTTATCTTGAGTGGTATGGTCCACCTTCTTGGTGGCGATGTTTACTTGATGTATTTGATATATATTTTTGGTATGTATTGTCAATATGGCTTTGAAGGATTCATGTGTGAAATGTAGTTAAATTGATTATATTCATGTTGATGTGCTTTATGAAGCTTCAATTGTATGTCTTGTTTAGATTATGCCTAAATGAAGTATGTGTATATCTTAAGCATGCTAGTATGTGAGAAATGATGAATGAAAGTGTAAACATGCCTAGAATTCAATGTTAATGAAAGCAATGATTTATGTCAAAAGGAGTTCCCTCATGTACAAACGCACACTTTGAATGAATGAATGATTCAAATTAAGGAATGTGAATGAAAAAGGAGATTTTTTGGGTGAGCACTCATTTTGAGTTGAGATGAAGTGTTTAGTAGCAACCTCACTACCTCCCAAGAGCTTTCTAATGTAGGTTAGAGGATGGTTTCCGATTGTGAGTTGAGATGGGATGTCAAAAAGTTATCCTTGATCTTAGTAATGAATGCTTAAGACTCGTTGGGGAAGTTATTCTTAGCACCGAGAGGATCTGAAGAAGGGGTGGGTGCACATTGTGAGTAGAGATGTTGTACCCAATGTACCTCTTAAGATGAGTACTCCTTGTTAGTAGAGAGTTAGTTACTTAGTAGCAACCTCCTTAGCCCTTAACATTGCGCCCTCATAGGTGTAGATATAGGAAAATTCATGTAAAAGCTAAGATAAAGACCCCACCCTAGGCAAGTGGGGAGCCCTCATTCGATAAGGGTACTATCGGGATTTTATGTCTAGATCTCATAGTCTATGTTGGTTAAAGTTATTTCCCCACAAAAAAATGACAGAACTAAGTCTTCTAGAAGAACGTACTACTTAGAATAGGTGGTGGTATGAGGCGATATATATCCATTGCACTAAGTAGACCTTCTAAAGGGGAGTCTTGGTGTTCTTTATATGAAAAGTATGAACTAAGTCTCCTAAAAGAACGTACAACTTAGGGTAGGTGGTGGTATGAGACGTTATCTATCCATTGCACTAAGTAGACCTCTCGAAAGGGGAGTCTTGGTGGGTTCTATCATGTGTTGTAAATGAAGTTAGATAACTTAATGTATAATGTTAAGGAAGTATGTTAAAACTAAGTTCTATGTGATGAAGTTAGAACTGACTAATGTAGGGTGCTTAATCTAAGGGAATCCTCATGGAGCACTAAGTGGAAGTAGTAGTATAAGATGCTACTCTAACTTTGCACTTAGTGTAACTTATAGGTTCAATTGGAGAAGGGTACTTACATGAAATCCTTCTTTTATGAATGTCTTTCAAATATCTAACCAAGAGTGTGGATTTGTTCTCCCGATAGAAGTAAGCCTATGGTAGGTAGTCATAAGGATTGCTTTGGTGTGTCATGAAGGGGGTGTATGGGCGGTCTCGTCTTGTCTCACCTTAGGGAGTCTTAGGATAACTTTGTTAGGGAAACCTCACTGGAAAATGAGTTCACTATGCATGAGAGAAAATGTTCACTGTAGTGTTATTCACTGTAAAGTTTCACTGTGTTCACTGTAAGATTTCTTAATGTTGCTGTAAGTTGAGTTTTGCTTCTAAAATAATGTGAGTTCTACTTTATGTGATAAAATAATGATTCTTATACTATTTCAACTCTTAAATCATAAAAGTTTTATCAATTTGACATGAAAGCTTATTTTGTTAAAATGTCCCTTTTCACATGTTTTTGCATATTTGCATACTTAGTATATTATTTGTACTCATCCCATACTTTTCTATACTCTATAAGAATAGGTTTGGAATCAAGAATAAGTCTAGACGCAAAGCTTAGTAAATCTATTCTCTCAAGATTTGGTATGTCGTCATATATTCAAGGACATATTCTATACTTCTTAGTTTTGTTATTAAGACTTATTACGTATTTTCTTTAAATCTAAAGGGGTCCCTATGATATTATGTCGTTTCTTTAAGTTTGCTTGTGTAGACGAGATCAAATCCTTAGCTTTTCTGTAAGATATTTGCCGTATTAATTTATTTAGGAAAAGTTTTAATTCCACACTACTTTTCATGTCTTATGTAATGAATGATAGCTAAGGCTTGTTCAAGACCTCCGAAAGGTCAAGTACGCAACTGTTCCGACCTATGGGTGCTCCTTTCTTCTAAGGGGTCTTTCGGATCGTTAAACTCAGACAGCGCATAAATAGACCCAATGGATGGAGCTTTAAACAACCTTGCTCTACTAGTTCAGTATCACGTACGTAAGATATAATCATAACTTTCTTAAGCTTGTACACCCCATCCCACTCTAATTTTTTCCCTTCCCGAAATTTCTAGAGTCACGGACTTAGTATTAAAACCAATAATATAATAATAGGAAGACAACTATGCATGCCTAAGATAATATCAAAATTAGTTAGCTCCAAAATCACCAAATCACCCCAAGTCTGAAATCCAATAGACAATATTGGGCAAGAACAATAGACATTGGTGACTATGACTAACTCTCCATCTGGGGTAGAATCACATATAGGGGCATCAAGTTCATCACATAGCATTTCAAAATCAGATGTAAAACTCATGGACACATAAGAATAGGTAGAACCCGGATCAAACTACACAGTAGCCATTGATCTTATGCGTATTTATATGAAAAACAACCATTTTTATTCCATACATATAGCCGAATGATGACATTTTGATGGTTTAGTCAAGTATTTAGAGTTGTTTTGAATCAGCATCATCTAACCAATATGATTGGAAAAAGAGCTGAATTTGGGCACCAGATTACAAGTTGGAAAGTAGAAGAAGAAGTGGCAAAAGAGAAGAACCAAGAAGTTTGAAATGGCACTGTCAAGAAGAACCCCGACGTCACGGAGGCACTCCCCCCAATCAGTGAAGGAGTCCGCATTAGAGTCAAGTCACGAAGACCAGTCCACCGATGAAGAAAAAGAATTCCCAATAACAGGTGAGTCTGTGATTGATTCGCATCGCGAGGGAGTTCCTCCTATGAGAAGAATTCAGCGATGGAACACCTCCACATCGTGGACCTGGATAAGAAAATCGTCATATGTGTTTATTTTTTGGACTATAAATAGTTTAAGTGTGTCTTATTGCACACTACACTTTTTTAAAAACGGGAGCTAAAGCTAAGGATGATTATTATGCAAAATTCTAGATTTTTTCTTCTCCTTCTTCATTTTGGTAAAGACTTGTATGATGCTAAGACATTTTATCTTGTTTTTTTGTATTATGGGTAGCTAAAATCCCTTTTCATAGGGTTGTGACTATTAGTGATGGTTTAATGTGAATTTATTCCTTGTGTGAAACGGGTTGGTGCTTATTTTGTGCTTGCATTCTCATTTATTATTTTCATGTTTGATCTACATTAGAATATACTTAGTGTTAATTCTTGAACTCAGAAGATGAATAGAGGGATAGACCAAAGAATGCAAGAGGTTTGTACAATCTAGAGTAAGCTGGATTGTTTTGTGTATAGGATAGCTTTATACATATGCACAACATCTTGTAAAAATGCAAGATGAATACTTAGTGCACTATTATTGATTCATACCTAACCCCACTCGATAATGTAGTTAGGTTATCAATAATGATATGCGATTAGATGTCGGAAGATTATGATCATAAAATGAACCTTGCCAACCCACAATAAGTTAACCCTTTACACCTTGGAATAAAAGCACATTGAACCGGAATTCGAGTTATGCTACACCCTGGGATGTCTTTCCAATTTGTGAAATTTAAATCATTTACTTAAAGTAGCTAATTCTTGTTAAGGTTGAATTAGCAATTAAACAAATTTCTAAATTTAATTAATACTTGATTGAATTTAGATAGTCATTATAAATTGGTATCGCCGATTTGAATTCCCTTGGGTACGAACATTAGACTCGAAAGAGTATATTTACTACTTGAGTGACCACGCGCACTTGTGTGCGTTTTTGGATGCAACAAATTTTTTGTGCCGCTGCAGGGGACTTCTAAATCGGCAGATACCTAGTTTCTGAGTGTCTCAATTATTCCTACAAGTGTTTACATTACAAATAACATCGAAATGGCAACAAATTTCTAGCAACAATTATGAAGTTGTTGTCTAAATTAAATAAATGGCAACATCATAATTTTTTTGTTGGCATATATCAAACTTATAACAATAAATTTTGTTCTTGTTACAAAATCTTTTAATATTGTGGCAATATATTTTGAGTTGCTAATATAATAAATTTGAAGATATTAATAAATTAATTTAAAAATAATTATAATTATTAAAAATATTTCTATTGTTGGTAAAAATCATTATTCTTTCTTAAATTTGAGGAAACGATATCGAGGCAAAATTTCACTTATTTGTTTTCTTTTTACAATTTTCCCCAAATCTTTCTCCCTCTTATTTTTTCATGACCTATAGTTTTTTTAATTGAAAGCCGACCTTTGTTTCTCTCATTAGATTCAGTGTTCCAGTCGTCGGAGCTTCAAGTTCGGCTTGAAGGAGTAATGTCTTCTACAAATCAGAATTAGGGTTTCAAACTGTTAGATCCTTCCTCCATAGTTTCAATAGTCTGTATATAATGTGGATCTTATTATATACTTTCGAAATATTAGTTACGTGGCAGTCGTTCAACCTGCAACATCAATATTTACATTCATATATATTTTGATAAGGTATGTAAGAAATCAACCACCTTTATATATGATTCAGGTTGTATTCGTGTATATTATGTACTCCATTGGCTCATAAGATAGGTACCAAAGCAGATTAAGAAAATCTTAAATTTCTTGTGTTGAATTAAATTAGTAAGACCTAGAACGAAAACCATGATTACCATCAATATGATAGTGTGTTTACATGTGTACAACAATGACTTTAAAACTTATGTTGTTTATGAGTAGTTTTTCTTAGGCATCCAATAACTGTTATTAAGAATTAGGTGATAGAAAATAAAAAGATAATAGTACGTGCATTGGATGAGATTTCTCTGCCTTCAAAGTAATATATTATATTAGGTGTTTATATGGAGTTACACTAATTAATATAAGTAAAGTCATTCAGTAATATCTAAAGATGATGGATATCAACATAACCTTTAGTTATCTATGACTTTATTAAAAAATATGAACATAATTACCGAAAAGGTTGCTAAACCCTTTCTTTGTCTATTGTTGCACAAAAAGAAAGTTCTAGTCAGAGGTCTTGGCTTAAAGCAACTGCAAAAAAGATATGCTTAGTATTAAAAATAACTCGAATGAAATAAAAAAAGCTATAAGTCTTACTTCTGATACTAGTATTTGGAGTACTAAAAATTAAGCCAATACCTAATTGTATGTTTTCATTGGTACTCAAAAAAATTGAACTTTAAATCTATAGAAAAAAAGATCGAACACAAGAAGGAGAATAGTAAGTGGTTGATGGTAAATTGAAAGGACGAGATCATCATTGCTAGTCGGTCAATTGATAACAAAGATCCATTGAAAGCGGAAGAAGATGAAATTTTAACAGTTATATTTTAAGAAGTGGAGGGTAAGGGCTGGTTGTCACGCCCCAAGCTTACACCCTGGACATGGCCGGCACTCGAAAACCATTGATGCACCCAAGAGAACCCTTGACCTGACTTACTTGACTCACAGGAAGACTATGCTCATCTAAATTAAACAATTAAAATGCATTCTTATCAAATAAGTTAACTAATTGTCATGGCCAAAATGACACTATGTTTCACAAATTCAACATAAAAAATATAAGATAAATTTAACTCCAAGACTGAATTACTAACTGTCTATGAAGCCTCTAAACTCACTGAGATGGATATTGGGACATACGCCACAACATCCTAATGGACTAAGCTAAAAAAATAAAAGGGATTTCCTCTGGAATGCGAGGAGGCTCACAAAATGACTGCGGAGTGCTCAACTGGATCAACGGTGCGATGTGTTCTGATCCTGGTTACATGCGTCTGCATCATGAAATGATATAGGCCAAACGACGACTTAAACTTGAGGGGATTAAGATGAACTTACCTTGGATCTCCTCAACTCAAGAATGTGCTTTACTCAAATTATGTTTATAAAGCAATTTAAAACATATGCAATATATAAAGCTTGTAATACAATAAAACAACTTAGTTCGTTAAACAAATACAATAACAAACTCAACTTTACTTATATATGAAAGTAATATAACTTTAGTGGGAAATTCTCTAACCGACAACCATTACTTTGAGGCTAAGTGATGATACAACGCATTACCTCACGTTTCCCAAGGACCATCATATACATTGACATCAGTAAATAACCTTACTTAACTTAGTGGATCCACTATCTCTTCTTACGAGATCATCTAAAAAGTATGACCCGCCAATTCTCATGATGGCTACATGGTTTACACGGCGACTTGAGTTAATATGAAATTTAATCCCCACATCGGTGCTCAATACTACTCCCAAAATATACTTTAGCTCATACTTTTAACAAAACTTCCTTCCTTTCGGTTTAGATAATTTACTTAACCCTTTAGCTTTAAAAAGATCTTTTTGAAATCAGTGTTCCCCTTTTTGTTCAAGACTCTTTTGGAAATGTTAGTTTCCTTTTAACTTAAATGTGAAATATTTGTAAACCATTAGGGAATACTTAGTTACCTTATAACCTTCGAGAAATCAACTCAACCCTTGATCTTTACTTAACTTAAAACCTAACTCTTAGTGAATAATTATTCCCCTTATAGTTTTTGAGAATTTAACTCAACTCTTTTCTCTTTGCTCGACTTGAAACATGAGCCCTAAATCAAAGTTAAAATGATAAGTTAAGACTTTTTGAAAACTTTAAGAACTCACTTCAACTTGCTTCTTAACTTTTAAACATGACTTTTCACTTCTTTCACTTAGATCTTAGCTTCCCTTGAATTGAATTATGGATTCAAGGATCATGATCTCATGTTTAGGGATGATTTCATGATTTTTAGATGTAATTTAGAGTGTTGGAATAAAATAGGATGAAAGGTACATAACTTAGTAACTAGTACGAAGACATAGGGAATGAACGGGGTCTACAGGGGGTCTTGGCGCTCTAAAAGGTGTGGGGTGCTAGGGCCTACCAAACAAAGGCTGCCCTGAGCCGCTCTGGCAGGTACGGCTCCACAAAGGTTACCTAAAAGTACCTTCACCTTTTCTTCTCTCTTTTTGATATCTAAATATCCTAAGCTTGCATGGATCCAACCCCAAACACTTAGGATCCCTAAATACCTCAAATAGGCTGAATCGAATCAAGTTAGAGTGTGGGCTAAAGTAACCAATACCAAATGATCTCACATACCTTGATAGGGATCACCCCCGATGAAATTCACTCAACGATCTTTGAGTTCTTGCTTCTTCTTCTCCTTTCTCCTCTTTTCTCCTCTTCTTTTCTCTTCTCTCAAAATCATTAATTGTTTTCTAAATGCAAAAAACATAATGGGATAGGCTGAACCCCAACTTATTACCCAAAAATGAAATTAAATAATTGGGTAAGAAAAAGACTAAAACACCTTTAACAAATCCAGGTTGAACTTTTCTCTGTCAAAAAACCCAACTTTAAAAAGTCATATCTCCCTCGTACGACCTCTAAATTTCGCAAAGTCAGCGTTGTTGGAAAGAGCTTCCCAAGAGATTTCCATACATATAAAGTACTCACCCTAACTTCTCATGAGATGGAAGTTATTGCCGTTTGAAAATTACCAAAACTCACTTTTGAAATCTAGATATTTTCCAGATTTATTTATTTAATCCCAAAAAAATATTTTTCTTGGTTTCTTTGCTTATTCTTAGATGTTTCAAGTTACGAGATGTTACAGTATCTCCCCCTAGGTAGAATTCGTCCTCGAATGAGAATTATTTTACTAAGCTAAGGGTAGTAACACCATTTCAACACTCAACAAAACAAAAGCAAGTAATAAAATGCTTACACATAGTCTTAGACAGTGCTTATATGAGAATTTAGTACCTTGATCTGCATTCTCCCTGGTCTCAAAGAGATGTACATATATCTTTCTAATATCCTCCTCAGATTTTGAAGTCCTTCTTTAACGAATTGGTTCCTCCGAAGGACCTTGACTGAAGAAACTCCCATTGTCCTCAATTTGCAAGCTTGATGATCCAAAATCTAAAGCGGAACTTCTTTATAGGACATGTTATCCTTAATACCAACATTCTTTGTTGGTACTATCAATGAAGGATTACCCAAGAACTTCTTCAACATAGAAATATAGAATACCAGATAAACCGCTTCTAGCTCTTGGGGTAGCTTCAACTCATAAGCCACATTGCCCACTCTCTTGGAAATTCTATAAGGTCAAATATGTTGGTACTAAGTTTCCCCTTCTTACCAAACCTCATAACTCCTTTTATAATGAAACCTTAATGTACACCCAATCATCCACCTCAAACTCTATTGGCCTTCTCTTAACATCTGTAAAGTACTTTTGGTGACTTTGTATCGTCTTAAATCTTTCTTGAATTAATTTCACCTTCTTCATAGCTTGGTAAACTAGATCTTGTTCTATCAACCCTTCTTCGCCAACTTCGAACCACCCAATAGGAGATCTGCACCTTTTCCCATAAAAAGCTTCATATTGAGCCATTTGGATGCTCGAATGATAATAATTGTTGTAAGCAAAATCAATGAGAGGTATGTGATCATCCCAATTTCCCTTGAAGTCGATCACAAAGCCCTCAACATATATTCTAAGGTACGTATAGTACGCTCTGCTTGTCCATCTATCTGAGGATGAAAAGTCGTACTCAAATTCACTTTTGAACCTAAATCTTTCTAGAAAGATTTCCCGAATTATGAAGTAAATTGTGCACCTCTATCTAAAATAATGGAGATCGGAACTCCATGAAGTCTTACCACTTCTTAAATGTAGAACTTAGCATAACCCTCGGCCGAATAGGTAATCTTTACCGGCAAGAAATGGGCTGACTTTTTCATTCTATCGACAATCACCTAAATAGCATCATGTTGCCTTGAATATCTTGGCAAGCCTGTGATGAAGTATTTATTAATCATCTACCACTTCCACTCCAGAAGTTCTATATTCTGATCTAAACCTCTACGCCTTTGATGTTCTACTTTCACTTGCTGGCAATTTGAGCACTTGGCTACAAAATCAGTAATATCTTTCTTCATGACTTCCCACCAATATACCTCTCTTAAGTCGTGGTACCTCTTGGTGGTGAAATATATTAAGATATGAGTCTCCTCTGAGATCCTTTATTGGATTCCATCCACCTCAGGTACACAAAATCTTCCTGGTACTTCAGTACGCCATCTCCCCCTTGTTCAAAAGCCAATACCCTTTGTTTATGGAAAGTTGCCTTCAAATCAAGAAAAATAGGGGCTTGGTCTTGATTTTCTTTCACCTTTTACACTAAAGATATTTCAACCCCAATTATGACCACTATGTCTCCTTTTGTGGAATCCATAGGTCTCACTCCCAAACGTGCAAGTCTGTGCACATCTTTAGCCCAACTCTCTATTTTTTTCATAAACATGGGGTGTACTACCCTTGGACAACCTGCTTAAGGCATCAACAACCACATTAGCCTTACCTGGGTGGTAAAAGAAATACTCATGTCATGATCCTTGAGTAATTCCAACTACCTTCTCTGTTGGAGGTTGAGCTCTTTCTAGGTGAACACATATTGGAAGCTCTTATGATCAGTGAATATATCAACATGAACACCATACAAGTAGTGGCAACATATCTTCAATGCAAACACTACAACAGTCAATTCTAAGTCTTGAGTTGGATAATTCTTCTCATGAACCTTCTACTATCTAGAGGCATAAGATATGGTGTTACCATTCTTCATCAATACACAACCCAAGACAATTCTTGATGCATCACAATACACCACAAAGACGTGAGTACCCTCTGGAAAGGTCAAAACTGGAGCAGTAGTCAGTCTCTTTTTCAACTCCTAAAAGCTTTTCTCACAAGATTCAGACTATTGAAACTTGACCATATTGTGAGTTAGCTTGGTCAAAGGAGAAAAGATAGATGAGAATCCTTCAACCAATCTCCTATAATTTCCAGCCAAGCCCAAGAAACTCCTTATATCTTTCGGAGATTTGGGTCTAAGCCAACTCTTAACCACTTCAATCTTCTATGTGTCAACTGTATTCCCTTCACTAGAAACAATATGGCGTAAGAATGCCACCTACTTAAGCCAAAACGCGCACTTGGAGAACTTGACATATAGCTCTTTATCTCTCAAAGTCTGAAGAACAATATTAAAGTGACGAGCATGATCTTCTTCGTTCCTCGAATAAATCAGTATGTCATCAATGAAGACGATAACAAACAGATCTAAATAAGGTTTGAAGACTCTATTCAAAAGATCCATGAACACTACGGGTGCATTTGTAAAACCAAAGGACATAACAAGAAATTCATAATACCCATACCTTGTTTTAAAAGTTGTCTTGAGAATATCACATTCACTTACGTTCAACTAATGATAGCCTGATCTAAAGTCAATCTTGGAAAAGCAAGAAGCAGATTGTGTAATAACGTCGGATCATCTAATTTACTGGTACACCTTTGATCTGGTATTTGCATATGATTATTTGTGTGAACCCTTAAAATAGAGAAAATGATGTCTTTGAACATGTGTTGGCTAAATTTTGTAATCTACTCATTATTTTTAAATTTATCATGATGAATAGTAAATTAAGTTTTTTTTGTTTAACATGTTTGAAGATACTTTAGGTTCAGTGTCTATCCCTTTGATATCAAATTTAACTGCTTATGATTTATTCTTCTAATTAGTATTACTTAGTTGATCAACAAAAATTTTGTGATGAAGGTCCTAGCACCAATAACAAAAATTTTGTGATGAAGGTCCTAGTACCAATAACTAGTGGTGATTATTTGTGCTAGAGACGAGGATGAGCACTTGGTATCATGGATAAAATTGTCTCCTGTTGTGTGTGCATGTATATATACATTCATACACAGACACAGACACACACACACACACACATAGATTTTTATTTTCTTCTATTTTTGTCTTATTATTAATTATTCGTGTATTTTTTGTCTAATTTTACCTTTAAACTCACTATTTGTCATTCAGAGTATAAATTGTCTTACCTATTATTGGGTTATTGTATGTTCCATCACAACTCAACAAACTGGGTAGATGAAAAAAATCTCTAATATAAATAAAAAAGAATGGTGGGGAAAGGCGTCAAACTAGTCATAAAAGAAATCAAAAATAAGTAGAAATTCAACTAAACCATGTCCCTGAATAAGGACACACCAACTAAAAACTATGAGAAAACTTTGAGACTAAGAATGTTCATTTTAAGCTATATCACATGAAAATAATTGCACATAAGAGGTATATGATAAGTACAATGAAAGTACTAAGTAGTTATAAACCAAACAAAATAACAAAGTGCATATTTATCATAAGTTTTGAGTAAGTGGAGTTTATCAATAAATATATACCATTGTGTTCATAGAATCTAGAAAGATAGAATCATTGAACGTCTAGACAAATTTGATTCACAACTTATAGAATGATATCATCGCTGAAGGTCTAGACAAATATGATTATGA
This sequence comes from Solanum habrochaites, assembly GCA_027704765.1. Lineage (NCBI taxonomy): Eukaryota > Viridiplantae > Streptophyta > Magnoliopsida > Solanales > Solanaceae > Solanum > Solanum habrochaites. Next base: position 41,595,592 of record JAKWJA010002496.1, read on the forward strand.
ATTTTTTTTAACCCAACGTATTGTTAATATTCAAAATGTTTGGTGGTGCTTTGTAGGTAGAAAATATATGATACAAAAATTTATTCATAATTATAAAAGAAAATGAAAAGTTTCTTAATTGATGTATGTTTGTATAAAATGTGATTTTTCATAAACTCTTATCCTTTAATTTATATATCCCATAAATGTAAATTAAGTAAGGTTATGAATGATTTCATAAACTCTTATCCTTAAGATTATCTAACATTAAAAGGTAACTCAGATAAGGATATGAATGATTTGATAAACTAATTAGACAAGGATATGAATGGTTTCATAAAGTTTTATCCTTTTATTTATCTAATCTAAAATGGTAAATGAAATAAGAATATGAATTATTTTAGGAAAATGTACAAGTATCCCCCTTAACCTATGCCCGAAACCACATAGACAGACTTATACTATACTAAGATCCTATTACTCCCCTGAACTTATTTTATAAGTAATTTTCTACTTCTTTTTGGCCTACGTGGCACTAGTTTTAAAGAAAAAGTCAACCAGCATTGGGCCAACAATATAGTTCCACGTAGGTCGAAAAGGGGTAGAAAATTATTTATAAAATTAGTTCAGGGGGGTAATAGGACCTTAGTATATTATAAGTGTGTCTCTGAGATATCGGGCATAGGTTGAGGCGGTACTTGTGCATTATTCCATTATTTTATAAAGTAGGTAACTTTCACAATCTTCGTGCGGTAAAAAATAATAATTTTGCATTGAATTTGCAAATTTTTTTTTTATGAATATCCATACATTAAGCATAATGGGAAAATAGGTTCTTACAAAAATATTAGTAGTATTCCTACATGAATTTTATTATTTGTTATTATCACATAACCCAAGAACCTTTAATGAGTGAATTATTCATGAAATAATAAATCATTTGTTCTTTAATCAACAATAAAAGGAGAATAAAGAATAAAATAAAAATATATGTTCAAAGATATTTCGTAATAAAAAGAAACATTTAAGTTTCCCAGATATACAATTGTGATTTACGTCTGAGGAGAAAATTCAAAAAGTTGTTAACATAATCAAAAAATAAATCACGCTTGAACATAAAAACAGTTATAACTTTTTAACTTGCAAAATGAATTTCTTCAATTGATAAGTGAGAATGTTCATATCTATGTAAAATTAGATAATATGTAAGCTTATGTATAGTACTTTTAAATTATAGAATATCAAAGCATATTTCTTGGAAGTGAATACAATAATTATTTTCTACACAACAAATATACGTACTATATGTGTATATGTTCAGTAAAACCAGAGCCAATAACTTTGCAGAACATAAACAACAGAGTTTAAAACTTGTACTCAAAAGCAACAATTAATATCATATGGATTAATTAATGATTTTAAACAAACCATACCAAGATATGTAAAAATAGAATGAATAGAAAGGAAAAAATTGAGTCAACTAAATGTATAATGTTCCCTTAAGAAAACTTTTCCCCTCCAATACCAGAAAGTTAAAGAATGACATTATCTCAAGATGGAAGGATTTTATTCACAAACTTATCAAAAAAAACAATGGTGTCAGTAAGTCACTAAACAGGAGCAAAAGACATGAATTTTTTATTTTGCAGAAGTAGAAGAAGAAGATAAAAATATTTGTTGTTCCACAATGAGAAAAAATTCCTCTATTTATAGACAACAAAGAGTAGCGTGACAAATTTTATGGTGCCTAATCATAAAGGTTACAACTATTTGAAAAAATTGCCACCCTTCGAAAAGTTCACAACCTTTCACAAAACTCGCAACTCTTCATTAATGTTGCAACTTTTCATAAAAGTTGCAACTTATGAAAGTAGTCGTAACTCTTCATTAAAGTCACAACTTTTCATAAAAGTCACAACTTTTGATAAAAGTCATAAGTCTTCATTAAAGTGGCAACTTTTCATAAAAGTCACATTATTTTATGAACGAGAAAGATTAGTTTTGGAAATAAATAATTTTAAAAGGAAATTCTTGTTTGTGGTGGCGCGACGTAGGCGGGCCTAGGATTCTCTTATATATAAATACTATATAATTTAATCTTTCTATGATTTTGAACAACCTTTCAAATAATTGATTGATATAACAAAAAAAGAAGTAAATTTTAGTAGGTTTTTAGAATATTCAAGAGAAATAAATGATTTGACATTATCACATATCACAATAAAATATATATTTAATGATTAAAAATTTCTTAATGTCTAATATTTATATGATGATTATATGTGAAAGGTAGTTCACACCATGCTGAATCCATGACCTTTGTATGAGTTGGGTATAATGAAAGGTAATGTACTTCTGCACATATGAAATTATAATTCACCTTAACTATGTATAAGTTTGAGAATAATGCTTAGCACTGAGCGAATATGGCAAATGAGGAAGAGACATTCTCGTTAGTTTAGGTCGGATAGTCTAAATATGCTTTAATAAGATGGAAACTCTCCCGCTAGTTCAATAGGTTGGGTTTCTAGAAGCAATCTTCCTATCCCATAGTTATGTGCTGCACAGGTCTTAGCTAGTGGATCCACATTATAGCTATATATGATAAGTTCTACCTTAATCAAGTAGGACTCCTTCTTTTGGTGTGGGGTTATATGACACCAGAGTCATGTAGCTTACATGGTCTATGTCAGTTTAGGCAATTCTCCTTATATAATTAGATAAGGAATATGACTTGAACCATACTTGTGATTTCTTGATAAGTCTACTTAGTAGGAGTGGGGGTATGGGACTTCACTTTTTACATTACACAAGTAGTCTTTGAAGGAAATTATGGGTAGGTCCATGATTGCTATTGTAAGACATGAAAGTATGATATACGTTTATTGGGTTGTTGTTAAGATATGACTCTCTTAATAATATGTGACGAATATGGTTATTCATTTATGTATGAAAGTAGATTATTATGGGATTTAAAGTTTATATGTGTAACTAAGGTTATTCTTAATGGATACTTAGTATAGTTATATTATGGGAAGCCAACTATGCATCGCGCAAGTATCTTTTAGGGTTGCTAAAGGTGATGGTCCTACTATGTTATGAAAAATCGTATGAGAATGCTACTATTACTTCTCTCATGTCCTTATTCACTCCCAGATCCTACACTTTAGACGTGACCAGCACTCAAAGATTATTGCTGACCCCAAACGAACACTTGGCCTGAGTTTCTTAACTCAGCAGAAGACTTAATCAATAATGAAACAACTCAAAGAGAATGTCTTTAATTTAATACTCAACCAAAATGGCAACTCAAGTTTTATCATTAACAAAATAAATTAAAAGACTAAATAAATTAACTCTATCTCTCTATGAAGCCTCTTAAATTAGGAGGGATGTTTGGGAAGAACCCCCAATCATCCTAGCAATTGAAAACAAGAAAAACATTAACTTTAATGATAAATATGTCCTCCGGAATAAATGGAGGATCACCAATTGACTATGGAGTTCTCAACAAGATCAACGATGCGCTGGATGTCGATCCACATTACCTGCGTCAGCATCATGGTACGATGAAGGCCAACCGACATTAGTACATTGAATGTATGAGTATCCGAGTTGGATTGTTACACAACACTTATGTTTGAAATTGAGTAAGTAAGAGCTTATCCTGGCTCTGCTCAAATCGTGAATTAATGATCATATAACTTTCTCATTTCATTATAGAGCAGTTTAAAGACATGAGAAATATAAAGAAAACATGTTTAAATCATGGTTTTCAACTCTGTATATGCAAAAATACAATGGACTCTGAGATTGATGTATAAACACAAAATAATATGATGTAAACTCATAATCTTAATAATAAAGAAAATATATCATGCTTCCTATAAACGTCTACTAGTGCAATACATGAATGAAATCTCATATCCCCGTTCATACTAAGAAGAACCTCTTGAGCAACCATGCAACTACTTCTATGGTAGTTTCTCTAACCGAAGACAATCACTTAATAATTATAGTAATTATACAACGTTTTATCTCACGCTGCCAAGAATCATCCTAAACTTACCAGAGTATAAGACCTGAACTACCTAATGGATCCACTAGTAAACTGTGAGAAGGGTTCATCTAAAAAATATGACCCTTTTCTACCCATTATGGCTACATGGTTTTCATGGAGACTTGATTTCATATGAACTCACATCCCCACATCGGTGCTCAACACTACTCCCAACAATATATTTACTATTATGTTTATAAAATATATTGATTTTGTGGTTTGAGATTAGTGCTCAAAACTTAACTTTAAAAGATGTCTTTGAATTCATAGTTTCCCTGTTTGCTTTATTTTATAAAGTTATAACTCTTTTGGGAAACTAGCCCGAAGGCTCTTTGAAAAACATAGCATCCTTAATTGTGTAAATGTGAAAACATTTCAAAATTTCTTTTGGGATACTTACTCCTTCTTACTTTGAAGAAAAGAAATTAAACTTAACTCTTTACTGTTTAGTCTTTACTTAGCTTAAAACTCGACTCTTATGAAATATTTATTTCCCTTATAGATTTTGAGAAATGCACTCACTCTTTGCTCTTTGCTTTACTTGTAACTTAACTCTTCGGAAATACTTAATTCCCCTATAACTTTTGAGATTAAAACTCAACTCGTTGCCTTTGCTCAAGTTGTAGCTTAATCCTTAAAACAAAGTTAAAAATATTTGTTTAAGACTTTGAAAACTTTAAGAAGTTACTTTGACTTGCTTCTTAACTTTTAGACTTGACTCTTAACTTCTTTAGATTTGATCTTAACTTTTCTTGAATTGGATTATGGATTGAAGGATCATGATATCATTTTTATGGATGATTTCATGATATTTAGATATATACCTTAGAGTGATGGAATCAACTAGGAAATGAGGGTACATCACTTAAGAACTAGTACAAAAAGATAGGGAATGAATGGGGTAAACTGGCGTCCTTGGCTCTCTGAGAGCCGTGGGGCGCCATGCCCCACACCTCGGAGGCAAAGTTAGAGTGCTCTTGCTGGCGTGCCTCCCCATGTCCCAACGGACAGACACTGTCTTGTGGGGATATGGGAGGTGGGGCGCCCCAAGGACCTACGGACGCACATTTCGACTTTTCTTCTCCATTTTTCATTTTTACAGCTTCTAATCTTCCATGGATCTTTCCCTAAACACTTAGAATCACTAAATTCTCCTATACCCAATAGTTTAGACTCGTAAAATTTCCCAGAAACACAAATCCAATCAACTAGAACATGCTACAACCCATTCAATAAAGAATTCAATAATTGTTCATCAAAATATCAATGTTCATCATCCAATCTACTCTAACTTGTCGAATTGAATCTAATGGTGTGTGGGTGGAAGAACCTAACACATAAAGATCTAATATACCTTTATAGGGATCACCCCCGACAAGTTTCACAAGTCGGACTTCGACAATCTTGAATGTTTTTGCTTCCGCTTCTCTTTTCTCCTCTTCTTTTCTCTTCTTTCAAAACCCTAACTTGTTTTCTAAAAGTGTGAACTGAATAGGATTATTTTATTCCCCAATTTATTACAAAAAGACGAAATAATATAAAAGGGTAAGGAAACTACCAAAGCCCCCTTTTTAAAATCTGGATTGAACTTTCCTTGTTCCAACAGCCCAACTTCCTAAAGGTATATCCAAGGTCTTTCCAACCATATAAAGAATAGACCCTAAATCATCTTGAGCTAGAAGTTATGACTGTTTTAAAATGACCAAAACTCACTTTTCAACTTCGTGAATTTTCTGTCTTTTTCTTATTCTTTCCAAAATAAATATTTCTACATTTTAACCTCTTCTCCAGTAATTTGTATTTGCGAGACGTTACAATATCTCCTCCATAAAATATTTGTCCTCGAATGAGATTACTCTTGCTAGGCTAGGGTTTAACATCTGACATTCAGCACATACACCCAACAACAAAATATAAACACAACGTGCTAATTCAATATCAACGCCAAGAAAAAAGATTAGTACCTCAATTTGGAACTTCTCCGGATTCGAAGATATGTGAGTATCTCTTCTTCCTGTCCTCTTTTGCTTCTCAAGTATCATCTCTACAAACTGATTTCCCTTAATACCAAATCTCGTAACACCCTTCATGGGTGAAACTTCAAAGTAATTCAATCCTCTACCATTGGTACAAACAACCTACCTTAATACCTCTATAAATCATCTCCCCCTTGTTCAAAACTAATTACTCTTTCATTATTAAAGCTTTCCATTAATTCAAGACATATAAGGTCTTATTCTTTTTTTGTCTTTTACATCTTACACTAATGACGATTTAGACCCATTCATCACCACTACTCCTCATTTTGTGTAATTAATTAATCAAACTGCTAATCGTGCAAGTCTATGCACCTCATTTGATAACTCTTTCTTATCTTCTTCAAGATGGGCAATACTACCCATAGACAATTTTCTTTGCGTGAGACTAAGCTCTTTCTAACTTATAACATGCCAAAAACCCTTGTGATCGGTGAACACTTCTCAATGAACACCATAATAATAATTTCATCATCTTCCTAAGAAAATATTAATACAACCAACTCTAATTCATGGGTTTAGTAAATGTTTTCTCGTGAAGTTCAACTTTCTAGAGGCATAAGCTATAACTTTGCCATTCTTTATTTAACACAATACCAAAACAAACTCTATATACATCACAATACACCAAAAAACTTGAGTAAAGTCAAAACAAGGCAATAGTCAACTTCTTTTACAATTCCTGAAAGCTTTTCTCATAAGCTTCAAACTATTTAAACTTAACTGTCTTCTAAATTAATTTGGTCAATCCTTCTCTAGAAAAATTTTCAACTGCACTTTCAACTCTAAACTTCTTTTCTAATTTGAGGAATAGAGATCGAACGAGTATCCGGAATGATGTCTATGCCGAAGTCTATTTCTGTTTCAGGAAAAACTCTAGGTTGATCATCAGGAAAGACTTTCAGAAACTCTTTTACTACTGAAGCTGAAACTTACTAAATAGGAGGTATCTCAGCACTTGAGTCATTACGGGCTAAGTGATAGACAAACCCCTTGTAGAATAACTTCTTTTCCATATGGTACGAATTGGAAAAACCTATAGACACTATTGAACTTTTTTTCAACTCTATAACTAATTTACTTGAAAGTGAAACTTGACTACTCGACTCTGAAATCTATTGATGCATACTATGAATGAAACAATCCATTCCTAGAATGTTATCAAACTCTAACATATCTAACTAAACTATATCATCCATGGTAATCTTGTGATTGATAGGAAATGGTACAATAACAATAGAGTTTGCCTACTTGAATAGAATCACTAATTGGTGTAGAAACTTTGAATGGTTCACTAAGTTGCTCAGGAAAAACATGAAAATTCATAGCAACATATGATTGTTATAAAACATAACTTGCTCCTGGTCTGGCAAAGCATAAACATTAAAGTCACAGACTTATCTGGCAAATCCTTTTGCTCTTGGCAATTTTTGATAGCATAAAATTGGTTTGTACCTCTTCCAGTTCCATTTCCTTGCATGTTATTTGGACACTCTTTCATGAAGTGACCGATTTGTCCACACTTGAAGCAACCTGTCTGGACTTAATGACACTTTCCTGGGTGAGTTCTACCACACCTAGCACATGTAGGAGCCAAGTTAGCTCCTTGCACCTCACTACCTTGAGACTTGGCGCGTCTATATCTATAAGGTTGTGAAATCCTACAATTTAGCTCACCTTTGTTTCAAGGGGCAAGGGTACTAGGAGATGTTGGAGCAGATCCATTATTTTTTTTGGAAGGAAGAACTTGTACTACTCTTTATCTGCCTAAACTCATTGTCTCACGTATTAGCCTCTTATTCTTAAACCCTTATAGGTCCTTCAGCTTATCCTTCTCAACTTGTTGCACATTGATCATTAGCCTTGCTAAGTACATATCCCCTACCAACATTGTTGTGTTGCTATCCTTGCTTGGCTGACGAGACAATCCAGCAACATATGAACTAATCATGCTCCTCATCTCAACAACCTTCTCCGAAGCATAGCGGGAAAGTTGTACAAACTTTAAACTTTACTCATGAACACTCATAGACTCAAGATTATGGGTTAGGAACTCTTTAATCTTTGCCTTTTGCAACTCACGAGGAATGAAACGTCCCATGAGAGCATTCTCAAATACAACCTAACTTACTATTGGCGCATCTCGACCCTATTCCTTTTCCATTGGTCGAACCAGACTCTAGTGATACGCTTTGGTTGGTATGCAACTACTTCTACCCTTTTAGCATCAACAACATGCAATATCTCAATAATTTTTTGATGTACTTCGACAAAGTTCTTGGGATCCTATGTGACACTTGAACCTGTGAAGCTTGGTGGATTCATCGCAAAAAAACTCATGAATCCTTCAGGTATCGGCCCCTCCTATTGATTACCTCTCTGTCCAACTTGATGAGTCACAAATTGACTTAACATTCGTATAGAATCACGGCATTGAGCATGTGTAACTTTTACTTGAGGTTGCAATTCAAGTGCATTTAGCAACTCTTTTTCCAAAACTATCTTTCTAGCTTTTAGACCACTAACTGCTCTTCGTAGACGCATTATTCTTTTAAAACACGCGCATTCACGAATTGAAGGATACTTTTTAGAGATAAACTCCAACGCAAGAAAGGAATATGAAATAAATGAGAAGTTCCTAAATTATGTAACCTTCTGAGAATAGATGTGGTGTGCTTCGCATCAATGACTAAGATTTTACAGACACAGTTGTATAGACTCACTAAAACTGTTGAACTTTCTGCTCTGATACAATGTTTTTCACGCCCTGAGCCTACACCCTGGACGTGGTCGACACTCGAACACCATTGTTGGCCCCAAGAGACCCCTTGGCCTTCCATTCTCAACTCAGCAGAAGACTTAAACACTACAGAACCAACTCAAAGAGAATATAATAAAATTAATGCTTAGCAAAAATGGCAAATCAGTCTTATCCTTTACAAAAGAAATCAAAAGACTAAATAAATTAATTCTATTTGTCTATGAAGCCTCTAATATAAGGATGGATGTTTAGATAGAACCCCCAATCATCTTAACAACTATAAACAAGAAAAATAACAACTTGAATGATAAATATGTCCTCCGAAATGAAAGGAGGCTCACCAACTGACTCTGGAGTGCTCAACTAGATCAATGATGAGATTGATGTCGATCCTCATAATCTGCATATGCATCATGATATTATGCAAGCCAACTGACATTAGTACATTGAATGTACGAGTATCTGAGTTTGAATGCTAAACAACACTAAATCTTTAAAAGGAGTAAGAAAGAACTTACCTTTGCTCTGCTTATTTTATTATATAGCAGTTTAAAGACAAAAGCAATATATAGAAAAGTTGTTTAGAACATGGTTTTAAACTCTATATATGCAAAAATACAATTGACTCTAAGATGTATGTGAAATATAAAATAATCTGATGTACAGTCATAATCTTAATAATACAGAAAATATATCATGCTTCCTCTCAACGTCGACTCTGCAATGCATGAATAAAGTCTCATACCCTTATTCATACTAAGTAGAACCTCTAAGGAACCATGAAACTATTATTGTGGTAGTTTTTCTAACCGACAATCATTACCTAATAGTTATAGTAATGATACAACGTTTTACCTCACGCTGCCAAGGACCATCCTAAATCTACCAGAGTATAAGACCTGAACTGCCTAATATATCCACTAGTAAATTGTGAGAAGGGTTCATCTAAAAAGTATGACCCTTTTCTACCCATGATGGCTACTTAGTTTTCATGGATACTTGAGTTAATATGAACAGGCAACCCCACATCGCTGCTCAAATCTACTCCCAAAAATATATTGACTCTTATGTTTATAAAACATACTGACTCTGTGGTTTGAGATTAGTACTCAAAACTTCAAAGCTCTGTTAGAAATCATAGTTTCCCTACTTGCTTCATTTATAAAGCTATAAATCTTTTGCGAAAGCTAGCCCGGAGGCTTTTTGGAAAACATAGCTTCCGTACTTGTTTAAATGTGAAAACATTTTAAAATATCTTTGGGGATACTTAGTCCACCTATACTTTTGAAAAAAAGAATTTCAACTTAAGTCTTTACTCTTTACTCAATACTTAGCTTAAAACTTGATCTTAGGGAACTACTTAGTTCCATTATAGATTTTGAGAAATGCACTCACTCTTGGATCTTTGCTTTACTTGAAACTTAGCTCTTAGAGAATACTTAGTTCCTTTATAACTTTTGAGAATTAAACTCAACTCATTACTCTTTGTTAAACTTGTAACTTGATCCTCAAAATAAACTAAAAATATTTGTTTAAGACTCTTGAAAACTTTAAGAACTTACTTTTAACTTTTAGACTTGACTCTTAACTTCTTTGTCTTTCATCTTAACTTTCCGTGAATTGGATTATGAATTCAAGGTTAATTATCACATGTTCATGGCTGATTTAATGATGTTTAGATGTACCTTAGAGTGTTTGAATCACTAGGAAATGTGGGTACATCACTTAGGAACTAGTACAAAAAGATGTGGAATTAATGGGGTGAACTAACATCCTTGGCTCTCTAAAAGGTGTGGGGCGCCGGCCCTAAACTTCAGAGGCCAAGTTTTGTCACTTTGGCTGGTGCGGCACCCCAAGCCCCTATGGACATACACTTTCCCGTGGCACTATGGGAGGCGTGGTGCCCCAAGTCCCTACGAACTTGCATTTCGACTTTTCTTCTCTGTTTTTTATCCTTAAACCTTCTATTATTCCATGGATCTTTCTCCAAAAACTTAGAAACACTAATATCCTCAATATATAATAGTTTAGACTCATAAAACAGCCTAGAAACACGAATCCAATCAACTAGAACATGCTACAACCAATTCAGTAAATAATTTTATAATTGTTCATAAAAATATCAATGTTCGTCATCCAATCTACCTCTAACTCAATGAATCAAATAAAATTGGTGTGTTCGTGGAAGATCCCAACACAGAAATATCTCACATACCTTGATAGGGATCAACCCCGATGATTTCCACAAGCCGAACTTCAATGATCTTGAACGTTCTTTCTTCCTCTTCTCTTTTCTCCTATTTTCTCCTATTCTTTTCTGTTCTCTCATGACCCTCACTTTTTTTTGAAAAGCGTGAACTGAATAAGATCAGTTAGACCCCAATTTATTACCCAAAGATAAAATAACATAAAAGGATAAGGAAAAGACCAGAAGACCCTTTTAAACTCCGCATTGGACTTTCCTTGTTCCAATAGCCCAACTTCCGAAGGCATATCTCGCTCATACGATATGGAAATTTAGCAAACTTGCAGAGCTAGAAAGATCTTTCCAAGAGCCTTGAAACCATTTAAATAACTTACTCTAACTCCTCTTGAGCTAGAAATAATGGCCATTTGAAAATGGCCAAAACTCTCCTTTTCAACTTAGTTAATTTTCAAGATTTTTCTTATTTTTTCCAAAATAAATATTTGTAGATTTTAACCTCTTTTATAGTCATTTATATTTGTGAGATTTTACACCTTATGTGCATAAATGTTTTTCCAACTTAATAAATGAATTATTTTCACTAGAACGTCTTTTTTTAGCATAATTAAGTATTTTTATGCATGTTTCCGTACTTCGTGCTTTTGTACTAAGTACTAAGTCCTTCTCTTCTACATCTCTTATAAGTGTATGTTCGTGCCGTTTAGGTGCTGCTAGTCTATTCATGAAGAAAACTTGGTTTTCTACGTCTAAGTTTTGGTGAACCCTCAATTCCGAGTACGCGATGTTATTGATTCTAGTTCTAGTTTACTTTCCTTGTTAAGGACTATATTGTATTTCCGTATGATAAAAATTACTATGAAAGCTAAGTTTCGTGCTCTTATGTTTAGATAGAGTAATGAGACAAGTCTATCTTCCTATTTTTCATATATGAAGAAAGTTGTACTTCTAATGTAAAAGTTTTAAGTTTCCGCATTGTTCTTATGTCGTATGTAATGACAATTAAGAGCTTGGATGAGACCCCTTCGTAGTCAAGTACGTTGTGTCACTCCTAGAGGGTAGCCTCGGTCGAGACATATATACCATGGAAATGAGATTTCTATTATTGAAAAAAAAAAGACCTTTTTAGAAAATAAAATATCTCTTATTTATATAAATGAAATTATGAGGAATAGGGTTTGTAAATGGATAGGAAATCATTTCTCCATACAATACCCATAATCCCACTAAATTCATATCTATCCTAAAAAACTCCAACATTAGTTTATGAATCGTCTTAACAAAGATGAATTTGTATCACCAGAAAACCTCTAGTAAAGGATGAGTATCAGCGCTACAAAGAATAATTTGTGAATTAATAATAACAAAAAGAGGCAGTTCTATATAGAAATAGGGGAGAGAAAATGAGAGTTACAAAACTGTAGATGGTCTTGACACTACTTTTAATAAGAATTATTCCAACAAAGGGTTTATTAGAAAGTGGCAAAAATTCATAATTACTGATAATTGTTCTTCAAGTGCTTTCATTCATGATGAATTCACCTTTTCGGCTTGAAACTTGTTCAGGAGATGAACCACCCTAAAAATAATAATGAAAGAGCATATAAGTTCTATAATCAATAACGAATGTTTGAGATAAAGAGAAGTAGAAACATATAATTTTTTATAAAAGTTTGGTATGTACCTCCATTGCCGACTGATCAGATAAATTGAACTCTTGTTCTGTTTGGATTCACATTATTGAGAGTACATAAAAACCTTTGAACTTTCAAAAAGGGATAATTTATGATTTTGGGGGTGGTGGTTGGGTTTTAGTGTATTTAAAAAATATTTCAAAACATTTTTTTAAGTTAAAAGTCCTATTTACTTGTTTATATAATGTGATACTTCGTTTCAAAAAGAAGTGTCTACATTCGAGATTGTTTTGACTTAAAGAATTACAAAATCAAATATCATAATGATTTTGCAAGAGTTTTTTTTTTTATTTTAACACAAATAATGTGGATCACTTTGTCTGCTTTTGAAGCATTTAGCATAAATAATGTGGTGGTGTTCATATCTACTTTTGAAGTTTCTAAGCTATGCGAGTTAATTGTATTAAGGATGTACAATTAATTTTCATAGCTTAGAAACGTTAAAAGTAGATATAAACCCCACATTATTTATGCTAAATGCTAAAAAAGAAGAGAAAGTTATCCACAAATAGGACTAATTGTTTTATTTCAAAAATATTTTTGAGTTATTTTTTAAAACCACTGAAACCCTACCGCCACCCCCACAATCTTAAATTATCCCCTTTTGAATATTCAATGGTTTTTATGTACTCTCGATAAATCGAATCAAACTAGAACAAGAGATCCATTTATCTAATCAATCTGCAATGGAGGTACATCAAATCATTCTTAACAAATTTATATGTTTCTACTTTTCTTTCTCTCAAACCCCCGTTGTTGATTACAGAACTTATCTGCTCTTTTCATTATTAAATTTTACGGTGGTTTGTCTTATGATCAGGTTTCAAACCAGAAAGGTGAATTCATCATGAATAAAAGCACTGAAATAATAGAAATCAATAATGATGAATGTTTATCACTTTCTAATAAACCCTATGTTGGTATGATTCTTACTAAGAGTAGTGTCAAGCCCAGCTACAGTTTTATAATTGTCATTTTCTCCCTCCCATTTCTATATAAAACTCCATATTTTTGTTAATATTAAATCACAACTTATTCTTTGTAGTGCTGATTCTCATCCTTTACTAGAGGTTTTCTAGTAATAAAAAATCGTCTTTGCTAAGACGCTTCATAAACTAGTGTTGGGGTTTTCAGGGTGCATATGGATTTAGTGGGACTATGGGTGGAGAAATGATTTCCTATCCTCTTAGGAACTTTATTAGTCTGCATTTCACTTTTATAAATAAGAGATATTTCATTTTCTAAAAAGTTCTTTTTATTTTTTCAATTGTAGAAATATCATTTAAATGGTATTCAATACGTCATGATTCGGGCTACCCTCTAAGTGTGAAACAACATACTTCACTCTGAAGAGGTCTCATACAAGTCCTTAACGTATCATCATTACATAAGACATAAGAATAATGCGAAAAAATTAAGACTTTTACAATAAAAATACAACTTTCTTCATATATGAAAAATAGAAAGCTAGACTTGTCTAATTATACCATCTAAACATAAGAGCACGGATGTTAGGACTCAGTCCTTACATAAATAGAAAGTCTTATCATAAGGAAATACTATATAGTCCTTAACAAGGAAAGTAAGTTAGAATTAAAATCAATAACATCCCATACTCAAAATTGAGGACTCACCAAAACTTGGAGGTAGCAACCCAAGTTTTCTTCAAGAATGTACTAGGAGCACCTAAACAGACCGAACCTACACTTATAGGAGATGTAGAAGAGATCGGGTTCATACAAAAACACTATGAAAACATGCATTAAATACGCAATATGCTAAAATGACATTTTAGTGAAAATAATGCATTATAAAGTTGGAAAAACATTTATGCACATAAGGACATAATACAAGTCATAATAGCCTTCTCATATGATTTTTCGTAACATAGTAGGGTCATCATTTTAGAAAACCTAAAAGCATACTTGTGCAATACATAGTTGGCATCCCATAATACAAACTATACTAAGTATCCATTTAGAATCACCTTAGTTATACGTATCCACTTTAAATCCCATCATAATCCACAATCATACATAAGTGAATAACTATGTTCATCCCACATATACATAAGAAGAGTCATATCTTAACAAGAACCAATCACCGTATATCATACCTTCACGTCTTACCATAGCATCATGGATCCACCCATAATTTCCTTCAAAGACTACTTGTGTAATGTAAAAAGTTAAGTGGCATACACCAATCCTACTAAGTAGAATCATCACGAAATAACAAGTATGCTTCAAGTCATATTCATTATCTTATTACATAGGTAGAATTTCCTTAACCGACATAGACCATGTGAGCTACATGGAATCCGGTGTCATATAACACACACCAAGAGAAGGCGTCCTACTTGCCTAAGTTAGAACAAAACATATATAACTATAATGTGGATCCACTAGCTAAGACCTATGCGGGCACATAGTTATGGGATAGGAAGATTGATTCTAGAAAACCTTGCATATTAAACTAGAGGGAGAGTTTCCATCTTAGTAGAGAATATTTATAAGACGCGGACTAAACTAGAGCAAAGGTCTCTACCTCATTTGCCATATCCTCTCGGTGCTAAGAATTATTCTCCAACTTATACATAGTTAAGGTGAATTGTAATTTTAAATGTGAAGGAGTACATTACCCTTCATTCAACCCAGCTCATACATTATTCATGGATTCAACATGGTGAGAACTACGTTTTACTTTAGAATCATTAATGGATCATAGTCATGTGTAATTGTAAAGGAAACTAGTCTTTCAGCAATTCCAAATCTCACACCTTAGTCATTGGATCTTCACCATTAAGGTGGAACATAACTTCATACATAAATACATTAAATTAAGAACCCCCACCTTTCAAGTGGATCAAAAAATTCATATATAAGAATCTTGGACATAGGATTACCTTCATACATTGCTTTCAAAGCCATCATTCAAGATTCAATACTTACAATTTACCCTTCAAGGGTCATAGATCATATCTTAAAATTACACTTAGAATTACTACTATAAGCATGGAATAAACACGATTAGTTACTAATTCCACATACATACAATTTCCAAATTTACATAATTCATTAAGAAATCCATCATAATTTTCATAAAGTTGAGGGAATGGTAAAACACATGGGTTCAAGGGAAATTTAGAAATAAAAAGGCTAATTAGACGTCAATTTTATTATAATACACGATAACTAACATAAAGAAAATGTTTTTGAGAAGAACCCATGTTTAACTCAAAACCCTAATGTTGAACAAATTTCCAATATCAAAAAGAGTAGAGGAAGGGATAAATAGGGAAAGAAATCCCATGAATGAAAGTTGCCAGACCTTGTTTGAAGCTTTACCATGAAATTCATATGAAAATATCGGATCTTGAACCCTATCCTTGAAGATTTCGGTGTTCTTCAATAGAGGAAATCTGTCAAGAGATATTTTTTAGAGAACTGGGCTTGGGAGAATATTTTGGGTTTTTGAGTTTGAATCTTGTAAATGTATGAAAAAGACTAAAAACACTTATTTATATTTTAACGCTGGGGGCTATCCAAAACACCTCATCATTAATTGGACTTAAAAGTAAAATAACAAACTAACTTTATTAAAAGAACCCATCCAAGTTCACGAGTCGTAAGGAGCACCACGACTCATAGTGCTTGTCGTGAACATTGAGGCAGTATCCTCTTCAAGCTTGCCAATGCCTACAAAAACTAAGTCAAGTTCTTAAGTGTCACGACCCAAATCAGGGACGCGACTGGCACCCACATTTACCCTCCTATGTGAGCGAACCAACCCATCTAAAACCTTAACATCAAGATATATCACGGAAATAATGCGGAAACTTAAACTCATTACTAAAAAACAATTCAATACTATTATTATAATTACCCCAAAATCTGGAAGTCATCATCACAAGAACATCTATCTCAATTACTTAACTAAGAATGTCCTAAGAACAAATAACCTAAAAAGCTGTTCCATGCGGAAGTTTCAAGGCATCAGACTGTGAAGAAGAAGACCCATCAGCAGAACGCATTAGCTCACCCTGAATTTCCGATGAAGTGAGACTGCTAGATCTCTGTTGAGTTGAAGTTGGACGAAACGTTTGGCTGGCATTACACAAATAACAAAGAGGAAAAACATAAAAGGTATGGTCATACAACCACACTTACTGAGTAGATAACTCATCGCTACTCAAAATAGGGAACATTGATATATCATAAGAATGTAAATCAACTACCATACTCAACATGTACAATAACAACATGAAATTCTCACTAACTACAAACCAGTTCACACGTGAAGGACTCAGCTAAATACCATAACTCTTTTGGGGAATTAGTTCATTAGATTGATATATTCATATCTTTCAAGATCATTATCTTTCTTCCCGCTCTTTTGTCGGTACGTGACCTCCGATCTCTTTATTTCTATCCTTCTATCCGGGTGCCCGGAACTTGCCACTCCCGATCCTCATTCCTATCCGGTACCCTGGACGTGGCACCCGATCCATATACTTCCAGGTGTCGGAACGTGAATCATCGATCCCATATCCTATCCTGGTACCTGAAACTGCAGACCCCCGATTCCTCATATCTATCCTGGTGTGCCGGAACGTGGCCCTCCGATCCTCATTCGATCCTGGTACCGAATTGCACCCGATCCATATACTATCCTGGT
Source organism: Solanum habrochaites (assembly GCA_027704765.1). Lineage (NCBI taxonomy): Eukaryota > Viridiplantae > Streptophyta > Magnoliopsida > Solanales > Solanaceae > Solanum > Solanum habrochaites. The sequence goes on from JAKWJA010002496.1 coordinate 41,613,002, forward strand.
GTCGAACGTGACACTTCCGATCTCATATTCTATCCTGTTACTCGAACGTGGCACCCCGATGCCATTACTATCCTTGTGTCGGAACGTGACACTCCGATCCTCATATGCTCCTGGTACCGCGGAACGTGGCACGGCGTCGATCCTCATATTCTCCTATCCTGGTGCCGGAACGTGGCCACGTCCGATCCCTCATTCTATCGTGTTACCGGAAACTTGGCACCCGATCCATATACTATCCTGGTGTCGGAACGTGCACTCCGATCCTCATATTCTAAAAAAAACAAAAAACTCCTGGGACCCCGGAACCTGGCACCGCTCCCCTATTCATCAGCCTTCTCTTACACTAGGCATCAGCATCATCATTCTTCAGTAATATAATTTTATTAAGCCTTCTTTCATCCTAATGCATCATCATTCTCATTATATAATTTATCAAGCCTTCTTTCATACTAAGTCATCGATCATCCATTATATAATATAATCAAGTGAATTAGGGTTCTTTCAAGATTTGGATTCAATAACTCATCATGCTTTGTTACATTCGCACAATTTAATAATCATAATAATCAGGCACAGCTATACAATTAAGAGCACATAGCAGGTGTTGACAATATTATCAACACATAATATTCACTATTAAAGTTCACTCTCACTACGAATATCGTAACATAAACCATAACCTACCTCCACCGAAGAATTGAATCAACAAGCTATCGTCTCAAATCCTTGCTATCCTCTTCGTCTCTCTCTCTTGATCGATTCTCTCTATCTCTTGCTGTTCTTTCTATTTTTCTTTATTCAAACCCTCTTTCTTTTCCCCTAATTAATAGATAATTAAGAATAAAGATTGCAACTAATACCCACTAATTACTTACGTTACCCTTCTTTAACCCCCAAGTAATTAGACTTATTACATTAACCCTTCTTAACTTTATAATTAAAAGCAGGAATAGTCAAAACGTCCCTTAAAACGTGTAAAGAAATCCGACCCGAACTGGGATGCGTATCCCGTGACGCGTCGCGCCTGCGAGTCCGTCGTATGCCACACAAAACTCATTTTTTGAGTGGATGGCCTGTGCTGGCCGTCGGCGCCTGCGACGGTCCTTCCTGCCACTTTTCTTTATACTCCTCCCGTCACGCACGACGTTCAGAGAGTCGATTTTCGTACCAATTTTCATATTTTTCTTTTTCTAAGTGGTTTTGAAACGACAACCCTCCGACGGTCCGTCGGCCTGCGGTCCGTCGTGGCCTCCCGTCACCTCTGCCAGTTTTTCCAGAATAAAATCTGTTGCTCAAAACGACTAAACAGGTCGTTACATTAAGCCCCCCTTCCCTTCGTCAAGTGCACCACGACCAATTATGGTGCCCATGGTTCTTGGGCAGTAGCTCCCCTAAATGCCCCATTTCCTACAAAAATTAAATGAGTCTCATGCCCGACCTCACTAGTCGTGGAGTGGACCATGAACCATGGTCTCCTCGTGAGGGTTGGCGCAACGTCTAAGACACTTTGGACTCATCTATCTTTGCGAAGTAAACTCCGCAAAGCCTTCCATTGACCATGGTTTTGACCACGAGCCGTGGTGGTGGCTGTGGAGCCTTGAGGAAGTAGCTCCAAGTTTGGGGAACCTTGGATTGCAACTTTTTCTTGACACTCCTCTATTAAACCTTGACTCCTAAACCCTCTAATATGAATGGATGTTCTACTAACTTAGGGGAAATCTTTTTATTAAATTTCACTTTATGTTTAGGCTCTAGTTCAACCTAGCATTTTCTGGAGTGTTACAGAATACCGTGAGGGCGGGGGGGGGGGGGGGGGGGGGAATTTTTAATTTTGGAGTGGTGCATTAAAGAATATATGTTATTGGTTATAGGCTTAATGTTTATGTTCAAATTTATATAAATTTATACGGTTAGCGCTAGACATTTTGGGTTTTTCCGAATTCTTGACTTTTATTTTACTAAATTTCTTTGAATGTTTGACGGTACTTACCCAAGAAACTGAACAAAGAACTTCCTTTTGCTGGAGCCCCTGCAATCCTTACTTGTGGTGGAAAGAAGTGGAACTTGTTTTAATGGGTGGCAGCCAAAAGCTATACCAATTTAGTACTTAGATGGAAAAAATTTGCGATGAGTAAAAATCGAAAATACGGGGGATGACTGAGTTTTGAACTCTCAGAGTAACAACCTCTAAACTCTAACAAAATCGAATTAAAAATTCAGATTCTAACAAAAGATTTTCTAGCTGAATTGCTTCCTGAAGGTGTGGAGCGCATAAACACTGACAACCCAATAATGATTGATTAAAAAATTTATCATTTCTTGTAGAAATTTAATTTTCACGTAAGAAACTTTATCAATTACACTAGTTTCAATTTCAAACAAATAAAACTTTATGAATTCCAATAGTATTATGTATGATGTATGCCTCATTTTATCGATAGTGCTTTTTTGGTTATTTCGTTTAATAATGGTGATATTATTTATAAAAATATGTAGAATCAATTTTGAGTCCATTCTCTCCAATTTAAAAGTGTTAACCTAAAATTCCATACAAGAACAAAATTACAATCAGAAACCTTAGATTATTACGCAACACATGTTCGATATAGTAATATATTAAATACTAATATTCAATGCATTTAATTTTGAAATTTCCTTTTTTAAAAGCTTGCAAATCTAAAATTCCATTTTACATTAACTAATTCAAATATCAAATATTAAGAAAGATTTGCATCTGAAATTGAATGATTATGCCTAAGAAAGTACCTATCATTAAAATTGATAGGTACTTGCATCCGATGTGAATTTATGATTATATGTTTTTATCACATTTAGACATTGAATATATAGTCATTTAATTTTGAAATATCGTCACATGAGATTTGTTTTTGTTGTCTTCAACTGGTAGGAAGTTTGTCCATGTCAATATTAAAAATTCAATTTAATAAAATTAAAGTTATAAAGTTAACAATTTATAGAAATTTAAGAGAGATGTGAAGAAGGGGTAGCCAATTATATATTTTAAAAATTTAATTGGGAGATTAAGAATGCGGTGAGGGTTAGTTTTAAATATTTTAAAAAAGGAAAATAACGGCAAAATTTTTAAATATGATCGATTGAGCTTTTAATAATGTTATGACAACGGCGAAACAAATTTAAAATCAAATTCTTAAAAAAAATTGAGAGTTGAATTAATTTGTCTAATCATTTATAAGTTATAAATTAATTTGATACTATCAAATTGTATTTCTGCAATTGATAATCTTACTCAATCCATGTGGATCCCTAGTAAGCTATGCTCTATTTTTTGTTGGGCTCTAAAGGTCTAACAGAAAATGAAGGGTTGTAAATTTGCCGAAAGGCTGTGATCTTTATGAAAAGTTTTGTATCTATAAAGTGTTGTGACCATTTGAAAGGTTGTGACTTCTCCAAATGGTTGTGACCTTTCTGAAAGGTTGTCTTATTCCCAATGAATTGTTTTACCTTTTGTTGGCTATAAATAGAGAGGGTTTTTTCCATTTTTCTATATTAAGTTCTTCCCTTCTCTTTCATACATTTCTTACAAAATAAAATTGATCGACCGATGATGTCTGTTAGTGTGATTCGTTTCTGTCATTTTGAGTTCGTTCAAATTATCAAAAGTTGAGGCATCGCTAGTTCTTTAATGGTTAATCCATTTTATATTGGGAGGAATTAATCTACAACCTTGTATACTTGAGAGGATTAAATTTCTTAAGGACACGAAGTGGGTTCTGTGGACTCGGATAGTTCTTGTGTTTTTTTTTCTCTTCATTTATTGTTTCTAGTTTTATAATCTGAATACAGGAGATAACAAGCTTAAGACATTTTATATTGATGGTATTTTTTGTGGTAACGAAATTACTTCTAATTTTTGTGTAATTTTTGTTTGAAAGAAGAAAAAAAAGAAAATTATTTTATCATATGATAAAAGAGATTTGAGATGAATTAATACTTTTTTAATGTGTTCAAGTATATTTTCTGTAGTACGTTTTTCTTGGATCGATAAGATTAAACTCATTTTCTTCCCAAGTTCTTTAAATATTGCACCCCTTGAGTTTTCTTTTCAATGAGAAAATTATTTATGCATAAAGGCTAAAATGAGCACTTTAATGAACATATGTTGTATCCTAACAATATTTGAACATGAGTGTAGTTTGTCGTTGAAATCTAATGTCTTCTAACGAAATTTGAATATCATAAAAACTTGGAAAGAAAGAAATAATTTGCAAGAAATGTGACTTGCATGAAATCATTGCTGACAAATAGAATATCATTCAATGAGAGGAAAAACCAGGTTCTATTTTTGTTTCCCTTGGTTATTATTTATTCTATCCTTTATAAGTTATGAAATTTATTTCATAAATGTTAGGATTGATTGTCATTATGTGATGATCTAAGAATGTATCTTTATTATTATTAATATGTATCCTGTTTAGAAGAGAGAAAAAACTTTTGTAGTTTTCTACTTCATGTTAAATTTTATTGTGTCTTATTTTTAGAGACTAAAATCTTCTGGTTTTTACTCCGTTTGTATGAAGAATATCAGAACTTCATGAACAAATCAAATTTTGCATTGGTCCGAAGAATATAGAAACTTCTTCAATTTGTTAAAAACTCTGTTTGAATGAATATTCTGACTTGAAGAGCATCAAATCTTCATCAGAAATATTAAGGTTAAAGAATTTGAAAAAAAAAGATAAAATCTTCTTCATTATCTAGAAGAAGTGTTGTAGTTGAGATTTTCGGAGATTAAAACCTTTTTAGTTTACTACTATGTCTAAATATGAAACTAATTAAAAGAGTATAAAATTTCATCAACATTCAAGGTTCATTCGGTCAACAATTAAAAGAATATAAAATTTCATTGTTAAGCTAGAAACAAGATGTATAAAGATTGAAACTTTATTGTTAGTATTCTAAATAGTAAGTGGTTTGTCTAATTGTGACAGAAAGGAAAAAATACTAGTAACAGAAAATTAGTGATTTTTGTGTGTGTAATGGGTCTCTATGGATTAAATCTTCAAAAAAAAAAAGTTTTCGTGTTACCAATGAGTATTTGATGGTATACAATTAGAAAGTTTGAAAAAAGAATGTGAAAAATAATTTCAAATACTTGAAAAATATTTTTGAGAATGTATTTCAAATGTCAGAGTTTTTTAACTTGTGATAACAATTAGACTTACGATCTAATTAAATTTTTAAAGAACTAGATATGAAATATAATGACATTCTTGTAATATGTAAGGCCCTCAAGATTCTTGGATTATATTTGATATTGTGGTCAATGAGTCTCTCTGTACAAGTATATATGATATGACTAGTATAAAACCATAAAATTATACTACTCGTTTGAAATAATTGTATTCTTAGATAAAACAATGTCACTTCAAATATTGTGATTTTTCAAGAAAGGATATGTCTATCAAAATAAATTTATTTGTATAGACATGAACATTGGTGAAAGGGATCTTTTATCTTTGTGTTGTAAAACAAACATTTGGATCATATTGCCCTTATTAGACCTATAAGACTGTGGTCATGGGTAATTTCTCTAACAAATTTAATGTTATGGAAAGGTCTTTCTGAAAAGGTCATCCAGCAAGATGTTGATTTTGAAACAGTATATGTATTTGACAAAGTTATAATAAGTAAAGAACAAAATATTTTTAAGAAAAAGTTACCTCACGGAAGGTCTTTTCAAATTCAGTATTTCTGTCTATTCCTACTTTTTGGAATTAAATTGTTTGTGACTTGAACCATTGAGACATTTCAATTACAGAACTTTTGAAAAGTTGATCAACTTAGAAGTTTTGCCTAACTTCTAGTGCAATAAATCAAAATGACAAGCGTCTGTTGTTGAAAAGAATTTTAATTCCTTAGAATGGATTTACACTGACATTTGTGATATGAAGTTCACATCATCTCGTGGTGGGAAAAAAATGCTTCATAGATTTTATTGACAATTGCACTATATATTGTCATGTATATTTATTGAATGATAAGGATAAATAAATACAAACATATAGGTATTATAAAACCGTCACGACCTAGACCTTCAAAATTGACACCCACACTAACTACTCGATGGGAGAACTGTTACTACCATCCACCCAAAACAAGCAATATGAAACTAAGGCATTTAAGTTACGGAAGCAAGTTAAATAACTAAGTTAAGTTCCATTACAAAAACCAGATCTAACGACTAACTAATAACGTGAAAGATAAACCTAGAATCTGAAAGTCAATGTACAAAAACTAGAAACGACAATCAAGTCTAACAAATAATTATGTTGAACTACTTAAAATAAAAGTATATGTCCATAAAGATTGGACATAAACAAGGAGAATTTCAGGACAGCCAAAAGAAAGTGTCTTACCCTTGAACTCGAAGCGGTTATTGATTTGCTAAGCGAGGGTTGTCAATAGTCATGTGAAGATGTCTATACTCAAAAAAAATATGAAAAAGTGCAAGATCAGTACACAACCACCATTTACTGGTAGGATCACACAACTATCCCACTAGTGTAGTTTAACAAGTCAAGATACATTATAATATCATTCATATATATCAACATATTCAATATCATCATAAGGAGTCAACAACACATTTAACATGCTAAATCACATAGTTGGTCCTCTCATCGAACCCAAACCCAAACTGTTAGCATGCTGGAACGTGGAAATCCAATCCAAAAGTTAGCATGTCGGAACGTGGCAATCCGATCCTAATCACACATCACAATAATACATCAAGCTCACACATTTAAAGTAATGATTCATTTCAACTTCTATGATCAATATTGCAACATGCACACATATACAAGTATAACAATGACTAGAGAAGAAGTATATATCACACTATGATATAATCACAACCATCCCTACCTCGAAACATGCTTGGAACCCTAATAAACTTGATCCTTCCTTTTCGGATTCGTTCGGTTTGTTCTTGGTCTACAAACAATCAACAATATACGACAATCAAAAAATAAATCACTAATTTCCTAGAATTATAACAAATTCATGAACCCTAGGTCAAAGGCATGACCCGAACTAGCCAAACTAGGGTAGTATCCACTATGAATTCTATCAAGAAACCCTTCCCCATCAATTATGACCATTCAAAAATATTCTACGGATTGAAAAACAAAAACAAAGAGTGAAAACCTTACCATTAGCCTTAATAATTGTGTAAAACAAAGTTAAATCGCCCAAGGTTCGTTTCTTAGCTCTAAAAGTCAAAAAGTGCCAAATAAGGTCGACTAGGGGGTTTATTTACGAATTAAAAACCCGTCATCCCAGTACAGCGGGAGCCTATCCCACTATAGAGGCATCGCTACAGTTGCACCTATCACGCTGCAGCGCCACTTTTTTTAACATGTGATCTTCGTCTTAACAAATCTAAAAAATCCTATAAATCAATCTTTGCCTCATCCACTATAGCGGCAGCCATCCCGTTATAGCGGTGTCGTTGAGTCGACAATAATACCGCTGCAGCGGCATGAAGTGAGGCAGTGAGCTCATAAGGGATTTTAAATTCCCCCCTTTCACGAGATACTCATAACTTGCTACTCTTTGAACATATCCTTCAAGCTACGATTGATTACCGGAGATCTATTTATCCAAATTTATTTTCGTAAGGTCATCTGGGTTCCTTAACGAGTTATCTAAATGATTATGCAATTAAATTCCTTTTTACTCCACCCAATTGATACCAGATTTCCCTACACCTGTATGACTTCGATTTTCTCCAAATCTGGATAAGGTTGGGAAAATCCTAATACTACAAAAAAGTTTTTCGGCCCCGAACTTTCGTTGTTTGTATTTCTATAATGACGAAACTCGGTCGTTATAATAGATATAAATTTACCCATCACTCCTCCCCGAGTGATCAACTTAGGAAGGTAGGCTAAAAAGGAACAATGTAGTACCTGATTCGAGGAACAATTGGGGGTACTTGTCTCGCATGTCCTTCTCGGTCTACCAAGAAGCATCCTTAATTGTACGATGTTTCCATTGAACCTTCACGGACATAATCTCCTTGAACATCAACTTACGAACATCATGATCAAGAATAGCAATCAGTTCCTCCTCATATAAGAGTTCTTTGTCTAGTAATATTGAGTCTCACTTAATGATATTTTCTCCGTCGCCATGATATCTCTTCAACATAGACATGTGAAATACGAGAGGTACACTTGACAAGTTAAATTCTCCATCCAATACCCATAGTCCCGCTAAATTTATATCCACCCCAAAAAAATCCAACACTAGTTTATGAAGAGTCATAACAAAGATGATTTTGTATCACCACAAAACCTCTAGTTAAGGATGAGAATCACCACTACAAAGAATAATTTGTGAATAAATACAAACAAAAAGAGAAAGTTTTATCTAGAAATAGGAGGGAGAAAATGAGAGTTACAAAATTGTAGATGGGCTTGACACTGTTCTTAGTAAGAATCTTACCAACATAGGATTTTCTGAAAGTGGCAAACATTCATCATTATTGATTTATGAACGAAACTTGTTTAGAAGATGATCCACCCTAAAATTAAATAATGAAAAGAGCAGGTAAGTTTTATATTCAACAGCATGTGTTTGAAAGAAAGAAAATTAGAAACATGTAAATTTGTTAAGAATGATTGGGATGTACCCAATTGCAGACTGATAAGATAAATGGAGCTCTTGTTTCGATTTGATTCAGTTTATCGAGAGTACATGGAAACCGTTCAACTTTCCAAAGGGGATAATTTATGATTTTAGAGGTGGTGTTAGGGTTCCAGCGTTTTTATAACTCGAAAGTATTTTTTAAGTTAAACAATAAGTCCATTTTACTAGTTATGATACTTCGTTTAAAAAAATGATGGTTGCATTCGAGATTGTTTTTACATAAAGAATTTCAAAATTAAACTACATAAAGATTTTTCAAGATTGTTTTTGAATTTTTACACAAATAATGTGGATCACTTTGTCTGCTTTTGAAACATTTAGCATAAATAATGTGGTGGTGTTAATATCTACTTTTGAAGTTTCTAACCTATGCGAATTAATGTAAATCATTAACCCAATTATAATTTAATATCTCCTAAAACTTTTGAAGTAGTATTTAAGGATCGTCAGAAAAAGGAAAATATTATACATTGTAAATATTAAAAAATCATGATCTAGAAACTATTTTTTCATCGATCGAAATTCAATTTATGTCACATAAAATCTACATATATAATAAAGCTAAATGTACAGGGGTGATATGACATGATCCTAAAACCAAAAATGGCTTTATATTTTTTTTTCCTTAATCTTTTCATATTTTTTCAATTATTTCCATTTATATATGATCTATTACTAATTTTTTAAAACTTTTATTAATTAAATTTTTTAATCATTAACACTTCAAATCAATATACGTCTTTTACTTAATCTTAATTACCAATGATTGTGTTTCACTCTATTTAGAAACCTTTGAAATTATTTTCATTTCCTTTTGGAAAATGCACCAACCTATGAATACTACTTTTTTGTTCTTAGTTCTAACGTGTGTAATACCACAGGCATTCCAACAAACAATCTTTATTTTTATCTATTCTTCATTTGTCTTATAAGTATAATTTTTTTGCTATGAAGTAATATTATTTTCCCCTTTTTTTTTTTGCTTTTTAGTAATTTATTGATATATTATATTTTCATGATATGAATTTATTTAAATGTTCTTTCTTTATATCTTCTACGTGTCAAATTTGGTGAATGATGTTTTATTTGACAGATTATATATATGCTTCTTAATTTATGAGTATGAGTATACATAAATAGATAATTTTTTGTTATTATTTATATATGGTTAATCTTTTATTTCAAAAACTATTTTCTTCATTTGATTCAAAATAATGAAAATATCAAATTGTATTCCTGACTCATTTTTTCTAAATAATTTATTATTTGATCTGGATTTAACAATACCTCATACATGAAATATTCATTAACAAAATTTAACCACATAATGTGCCTATAGCTTAATTAAAGCTCCGCTTTTCAATGAATATACTAATTATGTAATAGTTATATGTACATTTGATATCCTCGATTTACTTTTATATTTTTTTTATTCTTTTTTTGGGTAATGGCGAATTTCAAATTGTTGTGTCCCTTGTGCATATTTCATTGTGCACTAAAAGAATATTTATAACAAGAGATGGGTGTATAATTTTTAAACCCGTTTAAATTGCTCTTCTTAAAATTAGTATTGTTATTTATACTGATTCTGAGAAAGAATGTAATATATAGAATTTTAATTTACTTTATTATAATTCTCATTTTGTTGTGCATCAATTTTTGTAATGTAGTATTCCTTGCAGGGGTGTAGAGAAAAATCAAATAGTGTATAAAAATAGAAGAAAAATAGAAAATTATGATGGAGAGGTTTGAAGTATTATAATTAATGATCACTTGACATGAATATCCTTTTTAGTAATCTATAATTAAAAAAAGTTCAGTGAAATAATTCAATACTTTTAAATTAAGTTATTTCTAAATACTTAGATCAAACATACTATTTCTTAAGTTTGTGTTATCAATTTTTACATATTTTTTTTATTTCAGTTACTACATATTGATTTAAGTAAATAAAGTCATATTTATCTTGATGTTCACCCATAGTCTATAAAATATATAAAAATTCATAAACAAAAAAGAATAATGAGAAATATGTTTAATTAATATATATATTTCAAAAATTATAATATTAATTTTTGTTCGTATTTTATATTTTTTTCAACCGCGCAAAGTAGAATATCTATTAGAGTAAAAGCTTCATAAATTAATACTCAGTAAATTAATAATCTCTATAAAATAATATTTTTCTCCAGTATCGACTTGGGTCAATTTCGATAAGATAATAATATAATATAATTCCAGATTACCCTATATAAATATATGGTCTCATTAATATCGTAAATTAATAACTGTTCAAAAGTAGAAATGCATCTAAGACAATTTAGTGAAATAATTTTGTTGTGTTCTATTTTTCTTTTTCTTAAAATTTAAATCTTGTTGAAGTTCATTTCTAACTTTTCTTATTGCATCCAAAAGCTATGGTGTTGTCTTTTATAACTGCACCATAAAATTGTGAAGAATTGTAGATTCGGTAAGTGCTTCCTTACAGATACTGGTTCCAAAGATATAGTATCATCTTCAACTTCATCATAAACATTATTTTTTTTGTTGGTCTAAGCTCTTGACCTTTGAACATGTATTACTTTCACTTGATAATCCAACAGGTTATTGATATCCAATTTATTTTGATAACCGAGATCCACGTGACCTCAAGTTTATAAATGACGTGTTTACAAGTGGGTTAATTCGAATTCTCTCAGATTGCATCTCCAACGAATTTTACAGTGTCAAAAAAAATTTGTCATTGTCTCTTGCTGAACATTTGTTGTACAAACAAGGATTTCTAATTGATAGAATCTAAAACATTAATTTTTGTTGGATCAATTTGTCCCACTTGTAGCCTTCTAATTTCCTACAATAAAATTTGTTATGATAATACACCTTGAAAAGTTCTTATTATCAAGCATCAAAAGGTTCAATTTTCGATGTCCTGTTGGGTGGCAAGAAAAACGATTCAACATTTTGTAGTCCTTCAATATTTCTATTATGGGCTGGTCAATTATCTATCATAAGAAAAACTCGCCTACCATGCATTTTATGGCCAAACCAACTCATATATTCACCAAAAAGCACACTTGCCCATCCATGTTTTTTGGTTTGCGCCATAGGGACAATTCAATAAATATGATACACACAATGATTTTGATATAATCAAAATTAACCTTCATTAAATCTCAAACAATTTTAAAATTTAATAAATATTTATATATCGATTAAATAATATCTATAGAGAATAATAAAATTTTATAGTTCCACCTATATTAATAAACTGACTTTTAAGCTTACCTTATTTATTTATTTTTTAAATTTACAATTGATATTTATTTTTTTATTTGGAAGTCATTTTAAATATCATGAGTTCAATTATCAAATGTCTAAGGAGTAATTTGGTGTATAAAAGTAACGTTATATGGAGTGCATTAGTGATACTTGCATTAATCATGTATTGCTTTGTTTGGTGTATTAAATTGCATGCATTGCATAAAAATATTAATTTACAAAAAATAATCTCCACAATTATTATGGAAAGATGTAAATAGAGTTTTGAGGGGTACATAATTGAGTCTTTAACCATGTTAATGCATGCATTAGATCTCTTGAATTACTAATACCCAAAATATCATGATATTAGTACTACACACCTTAGTATAGAATAGAATGTATATTAATAATGTAAGTATTACTTTTATATAGGTTGAAAAAGTATATCAAACAAGATACTATTAATACATAGAGTTAATGCATGCATTTTCTCCTTATACAATCTACCAAATGACCCATTATTATTAGTGGATTGATATTTATCAGTTTCCACTCCACCTCAAACTTTAGTAGTAATTGATCTACTTACTTTTTAAAAGATTTTCACTTTATATATGACATTAGTTTTGAGGTGCGATAATCTGGTTTACATTGAAAAGCCCTACCTTGAGGGTTAAATGTTTTTTCTTTTACCAAAAATAGTTTATGTGACTTTCCATTATATAGGTTGCAATAAAAATATATTGATCATTATAGCGATTATGTATTCTGTTCTAGTGAAAAGAACATGATGTCTGAAGTAGATACACATCACGAGTTCGAACATAATACATCCAAAGAGGGCCTGAAATCTCACACGTATGATTGAGCTAAAAAAAGATGAAGGAGATACACACTTGGAAGAAACAAAATATTCTAAACTAGAATATAAAAGAATTAAATATTTATTGTTATTATTAATTTAAAAGGAGAAGTGTATAAAATGTCCCTCAAGTGTTTGAATTGATAATGAACTACCCTCCATCCACTTATCGGCCATAAAATTCTCTTGATGCCCACATTTTTGCTAAAGAAATACCCTTTATACTAATCCTTTGACTCACATTTGCCCTTATTTTTTAATAGCTCCCTTAAAGTAAAACTATTAAATATTTATTTATTATATTTCTTAATGTGATTGGTTCAAATTTAAATTCTTCTCAAATAAATACAAAAAATTATATTTTTGAATTCTTTTTTCTATAAAAGCACTTATTATTCATATTTTGACCTGTTATATTTGAAAATAATATTTAAAAAATAATTTCATGATATCAGTCTATTGACCTATTTTAAATCAACCCCAATATATTATCGCGTAACCTAACTCATAAATGGGGATCCAACTAAAAATCCATGCTTACCGCCCGTGATTATCATCTAATCTTTATTATTTTTCAGGATCACAATTTTTCGCCAATTATCAACGGTCTTGTTCTTTCCTCTTATGGTATTTCTTTGTTTTTATCTCCATATTCATAATTTTATATTCCCTGGATCTGGAACTTGAAATGAACTTTGCCGCACATATTTGTATTCTTTTATTAGTACTCTTTTCAATGATGTGATTAGGATGGGAAATAAAGAAATTATTTTTTATTCTTTTATTTGTAATTTAGGGTACACACAAAATTGTAATCGTTGTATATATTTGTTTGATTAATTCATCTTTTATTTGAACTAATTATTACTATATGCCTTATTATTTTCCTCCTTTTTTTCTCTCTTTGTTATAAATTTTTTTAAAAAATAAAAATGTGGACAACGCCTAATAGAAAAAAACGGAAGAGATACAACGTGAAGGGTTGGGGAGGGAACAATTTAGAGAGTAGAATGCCTAACTTTTTTCTAATTTTAAATTAACTATGGAATTCAAAATCTAGTCAATCACGTGAGCTTATATATTAAATAATTTTAAATTACTTTATATGGAAGAGGGACTAAAGAGCCCTTAAGTTATGATATTCGGTACACGATTACACTCCAACCACAAAATGCGTGTGATAGGTTGGACATTAGGGTATTTTTGAGTCGAAAGTTGGACCTTAAGGATATTTTTAAGACCGATAGGTGGATGGAGGGTAATTTTGTACCAATTCAAATACTTGAGGGGCATGTTAGGCCCTTCGCTGTAATTTAAATTTTCTTGTTAATCTCTTACTAATTATTATGCTCATATCTTTAAAATTTTATTATTAATGTAACCATAATAATAAAATGTAGATCAATGAATTTATGCTTAATTTTCATTTTTTAACGTATCTAATATACTTCAATTTGAATCAATCATGTTTTAATATTGGTTTTGTAGGATTGTATTCAATTCATTGAGATATTTCGTTAAACATTTCAAGCCAAAGTAATTTGATTTTCAAATATTAAATTTTATAAAAATATTGTCTCAACTTTTAATGTCTTGTAAAAGTAACAATCACTATAGTATTGATTTTTTTAATTAAAAGTATTATGAAATATTATATAAGTTAAAAATAGTACTAGATCTTATTAACATATTCAATGAAGTAAAATTTTAAATTTATTTTAAAAAACTTCTAGAATTATTTTATGTAATAATTGATTCTATTTAAAAAGTTTTTAAAACTATGTATTCATAAGAGAGATGTAAACATTTATGTTTATATGTAACTTACAATAATTTATGACATGTTTAATCTTTTCTTGCAAAATGTCACTAGAGATATACTAACAATTGCAAATAATAAATAACACTTGTTAAACTATGATAAATTACAAATGTTTTTTTTAAAATTGATGAGGTAAAATTATAGAGAATATAATATATATATATAGTATATTATATGTATATATATATATATACATACTATATATATATATATATATTATATATATATATATATATATATATATTCTCTATATATATATATATATAAAATTCATAAACAATCTTGTCTTTTAAATTTTATTACATTTGTCTTTAACCTCCATTCTATTGAGTCTTTGATCCTCGGGTGTCACAACTCGAGAGCACCCCCGAGTCGTAACACGATGTACTCGACCTTGAAGAGGTCTTATACAAGACCATAAAGTTCATTCATTACATAGGCTATAAAAATACTGGGAATTAGAACCTTTTAATCAGAATCATAAGACTTAAAATTCATCAACGTTTAAAAAATCTTTATACGCGAGCGGAATACTAGTCTCAAGTGGTCAACTTAGACCCAATTTAAAGGAAGATACTAGGGACACAACCCTTTAGAATAAAGAGGAAAACTACAAGTTTATTAAAACGTTAAACAAAAGAAACTACAACATAGAATATGTGTCCTCGACATACCAAAAGTCTTGAGAGGAACTCTAGTCACATGCTTCACTATTGTAAAACCTCTAAAATGGACTACATTGAACTAGATCCTAACATGTGTGTCATGAGTTTATAATGTATTACACTTTTTTATTTATAGTGTGAACTGTCCAAGAACGTCTAATATGTTTGAAAGTTAGTATTGAGACGTTCTTGTGTGTTCTAGTGTGCCTTTTCATGTTTTACGTGTTAGTTTGAGTTCAAATTTATAGGATATGTTCATAACATCTAGACGAGCGTTTTTACGATTGAAAATTCTGGCACGAATCTCCAAGGACCACCCTACGGGTCCTTGAGGAGGAATCAAACTTTGGACATAAAAATTTCCAAGGCAGTCCCAACCAACGACTTCTCAATCCACGCCCCATCATCCATGGCATGCCCGTCAATGGGGGACGTTGCTCCACACTTAGGTGTAGGAGCTAAGTCCCAAAAAATGGGGGTCTCTGTCACAAAGAAATAGACCTTCTGGATAGAGCCGTAATTCCATCGGTGGTTCGTCGCTAGAAGTCGTCGTTTGGGGCCTTTAATTTCCTTCAGGTCCTCGTCCAAGCTAGGGGTAATTTAGTCAATTTATCTAGAATACATATAATATATCGGGCGGTTATTTATGGGTTTATGGGTATTTTATGTTACTTTATAAGTCTAGAACCTATAGTTCGGTTCATCATTCAAAATCAAAACTCAAGACCCCAAAGATAATAATCTAGAACTCCATTAAGCTAGGAGCTTGATTTCTCCAATTAATCTTCATCATTTCGTGGCTTCTCTCCAATTAAGGTATGTTGTTTAATCCTTGAATGTTATTTCTTCAAGGAGACAAGTTCCAAAGGCTTTACACAGACTTTCAAAACATAGATTTTCCTAAATTGAATGCTAACCATTGGTTCTTTCATAAAATTATTTGAATCAATGATGTATGATAATATTTATGTTAGTTGAATATTTTTAGATCAAAATCTCCCATGCAATTCATGAAATCCTAATTTTGACTCTATATATGGGTGATTTGACCATGGCTTAATTGTATTTTGAATTATTGTGTAAATTGTCTTGGGCTATTGAAATATGTATGAATTATGAAAGAATGTTACATAGGCTGCCTTAATGAAGATGATAATATTGTAGATATTTGGATCATTGTTTGGGTTAAATTGTTGGTTTAGCATAAAATCACCAAGGCTCTTACCAATAGTCATATACACAATACCATAAGTGGACCATACCAATCAACATAATCCAATACCTAATCTCTCTATTTTTTGTAGTATAGGTATTGAATTATGTTGATTGGTATGGTCACTTATGGTGGCGGTGGTTATATGTTATAATTGTTATGATCATGTCCTTGTCGGCATTAATATTATTATGTAAATTGTGATGTTATCATGTTATAGCTTATATAGGTGATAGATGTGAAGTATGATTATGTGTATATGTGTATATGTAAGGTGAAAGTGTGATTTCTTCTAATTGGTTATGTGTGATCATGATAGACTAGGGTGATGTCTCTAGTTGTGTTGCTAGTGTATCTTGCTAGGTAGACTTGTGTTTTCCTACATGATACTTGAATATCATTGTATAGGTGATATGAAGATGAAGTGTGTATCTTAATTGGTAGACTATGTCCCTACACTTGATGCATGAAAGTTATGTGAAGATGGACTATTGACTTAGTAGACTAAAGCACCTTTTTCATGCATGTTGAATTAAAGTTTAGGATCGGTATGCCTAGGATGGTACCCTTCTAAGTATCACTAGTAAACGAACTTGAACATGTAAAGGAGGTCAATAACTAGGAACCTTCAATATAGAATGGATGCCATTATATCCTTGGAGTTGAAAGTCATAACGATATTCTTCTTGTGTGAATGATGGACTTAGGGATAGGTTGGCTGGAATGGAATGAAACCATCTCTAAGGAATGAATTGAGTTGTCCTTGTAACCATTGAGCTGCAGCCCTAGTGTCCCTATCGATGGTAGGAGTATTATGATTTGGTAAGACTAAAATAAGGTACTTTTTCACATGCCTCTTTGTGATTGAACATGCTCTATGAGAACATGTCTAGAACCAAGTGAATATGCTTGTGGTAGTGATTCTACTTAAGTTGAGACTAGAGTACAAAGAAACCCTTGATATTCCTTAACCACGTGCTTACATGGGATGTGTCCTAGTTCTACCCTTAGCAAGTAGAACACCCTCCATCGGAGTAGGGTAGAATCCAAATTCCATGCCTACATAGTAAGGTCAATGTTATTTAATGCCTATTATAATCATGTCGGATGCATTCTAGTGTTGAAGAAATCGTACATCCTTTAAGTAGTGGACTGATGCACTATCTTGACATGGCTAGAGTAGACTTGAGATACTAGAATGTGGTTTCCCTAGGTCTTTTCCAAGACCGTTATTTGAAGTCCTCTAAATGCTAGGGTAGCTTTGAGGATTGCTTATGTAGGCTTGGAGAGAGTGTACGGGTGGTCTCTTCATGTCTTACACAAGTGAGTATTAGAGTAATCTTGGGTAGAGAGTCTAAGTAATAAAAAAGAGAATAATCTTATCTTAGGTAGTCCTAAGGATTATTTCGGTGTGCTTGCAGAGGGTGTATGGGCAGTCTCTTCTTGTCTTACTTAATTAAGTCTTAGGATAACCTTTGGTAGGAGGATTATATGCTCATACGGCTTGAAGTTATGTGCATGATATATTATGGATTACTTGGAAATGTGTCTTATATGTGAAGTTTGTGTTGAAAATGGTTCTTATGCTCATTTTATGAAGATTTCCTTAAAAGAGCATGTTTTATATAAATGTCCATTTTAGCATGGTTTTAAATGCAATGTCACCATCTTAGTGCGCGGTTACTGTACTAATAATTCCATTGTTGTGTTTCACTAAAGGTGTATTGGCATTGATAGGAGTCTCTTGAAGATTTTATAAACATTGTCCTAAGCAAGTCTTGGTATGTCCTCACATGATTCGAGAAAATGATTATGTTTAGCTTTTTGTTTCAAAAGATGTTGTAATAGACTTAATATTTCCATTTTATTGATGTATGGGCTATGACCCAAGATATTCGTGTGTCTAAGATGGATACAAGAGACTTAGCATTTCCTATGTTTTCTACAAAAGGGATTTGAACTATTTGTTGTGAAAAGTTTTAATAATTCGCAGTACGCTCATATATATATATATATATATATATATATATATATATATATTATATATTATATATATATATTCTATAATTTATCTATATATAATATATATATAGTATCTATATATATATATCTACTAGTATATATATATATAATATATCCTTACTATATCATCTATATATTCTAGAATATATTCTAGCTACATATCATCTGAAATTAGTGCAATTTAAAATCTAAGGTTTTGTATAAGACCTCGTAGAGCGTTGATCGCGTTGCATGATTGAGAATCCATTTCTTATAAGGGTATACCTCGGTTTGTACAACATAGAAAACCACCGCATTTGCCACACGACATCCACTGTGTGTAAAACAATAGGAAATCAATGGGGTTTCATAATTATGTATTAGTATGATATCACGCCAAAAACTGAAAAAAGGACATTATTTGAGATTAGGGGTTTTCATGCATTTTTTAATAAAAATCCATGGTCCACATGTATAATACAGCCATTATAAATCAATATCCACAACTACAATTCCACACATCATAAGCCCATGCGCAAATATTGTCAATATTCAACAGATGCCTTTTGTCAAATATACGCATTTCACCCATCTTGGACCTCCACTAAGTTACTCTAAAACCCATCCAAGTAAGACATGTGAGGGGCAGCCATACTAATCTATCATGGGCCATACTTTGTGTTGGCAAGCTACATAAGATAAGACACGCGTTGCAAGTCCTACTTATATTCTAAGTCTATCAATATAAGCTACTTTTCAACATTTCATTTATTACCGACATTTCAGGAACATTCAGGCATTTACAGACTTTCACATATAGTCATTGAAGACCTTAGGGAAACTCACTTTAACACCTTCGAAACCTCATTCGTGTCCATGTGTAGATAAGCATCAACAACTACTTACGGTCACATTGTAGACCGATTAACTAGAGTGCACATCCCACATTATGGATAAGCATTAACGCGACATTAGATCCAAACTAGCGTAGGCAATGGAATTCGGTGGCAGAAGACCTGAGACTCACACCAAGAAGGTCCTTTTCCAGCTGGTCGCAAGGGTAATCAACTTATACCAAACCCATCTGTGCACATGTTTAGGGGATTCAAAAGATGTTCATGCACTCTATCTTTTCCTTCAGATGGAGACAACCATCATTACCAATAATCCACTGGTGCTAGACCGTAGATCTAAAGATAGTTCATTCACATGTATGTACTAAGACGACACCAAAATTGGATTTGCCGACCCATAGTAGTTCTACCAAAAAGGGTACCATGCTTGGGTCTTACTGATCAAGGTTCGTTAAGGATAGCTCATTGAATTTCTTAGAGAAGGTTTTCTATCGTTCCTTGCCACCATCTATCTATAAGTCTATCATTTCACCCAAGAAGGAGGTCTATACCCTTAGGTCTACCGCTTCAAGTTTTTACAAAATCTTAGGGGTCTAGACGCATCATAAGGTTACCAATCTTAGGTCTATCAGTTCAAGACGTAGCCTAGAGGCCTCATTAGTCATTCATAGAAAGGTACCAATATTAGGTATACCAATATTAAACATTTATTCATTCATTACTCAAGAAAAGTATGGTAAATTCTTCCAAGTCAAGAGTTCACAATCAACAAGTTTCATACATTAAGGATAGACACCTAAGTTTACCAATTCCAAGAGATCATATTCAAGAGAAGGTACCTAAATCTACCATGTCAAGATACACATCACATTATAGGAACCTTTCACATTCTAACGTCAACACATATCAGGATTAAGATAGAATATACTTCAATCGCAATACCATAACACTTTATGCAAGATCTCCCTTGAAGACCCAAAAATCAAAAAACTGAATACCGTCAAATTATACATTCATCACAATGCCTTAACATGATAATACTCTATATGTTTAAACCATGTAATTCCTCCTTCAAGACCATGCTCCTAATACCGTAAACAATAAGTTAAACACCTTCAACCCTTCTACCATAAGTGGATCACCATTCAAGAACCTTCCAAAGAGTAAGAGAATTAGGCCAACTTACCCTTCACCCAAACCTTGATCACCATTACTCAAGTCTCCAACAATTCATCATAATTAGTTATATATACCAATATATTTTAATAGTACAATCCAATCTAATTACAATTCTAGCAATATCCCTCATAATCATAAAACCCACTTTGTAAGTCAACTTTAGGAATTTAGTGAAATCATGTGCTCATAGAGTTCTTCGCCTTAAAATAACTAATTAGCAATCAATATAATCATAGTTAATCAATTGAAAATGTTTTTGATTCAAGAACCCACAAGTTTGAGTAAGAATTAGGGGCTTTCACAAACTTTGAAATCTTAAAAACTATTTTGAGATTGACTCTAGGGTGAAACATTCCTTGTATAAAGGATCATCATACCTTATTGATTGAATCCTCCATTAAATTGAAGAAAAATAGCACGTGAAATCCAATCTGTAGCTTTATCCTTTAGATCTTTGACCTTCAATTGGTTTCTAAAGAGACACTATTTGGTGAGTGAAAGAGTTTTTTATTTAGGTGAGAACTCTAAATGGAGGGTTTAATTCTTTAATGAGACTATTTAATGTACCTACAGAAACATCACATGTGCCCATGCATGGATGGCCAAGGGTGGAATTTGCCAAAACCACCCTTGTTGTTTCGACTTGGCAACAAACCAGGAATCAGGTGGTGAATAGACGAACCTCCACCTTTATACGACCATAGGTGGTGACAGACCATTCCGTGGGTTCATACTTTTGGTCATAGACTTGGATAAGGGATATAAGGATCCCTAGCCTAAGTATTGACTTACAGAGGGAGACTTACTGACCATAAGTGGACCTACTGGCCGTAATTCATGGCGTAGGCCACCATTTTTTTGGCAGTTTTGGTGTTTAATTTAGTGTCCTCCTCATGGACCCTTAGAGTGGTCTTTGTAGAGTCGTACATGGACGTTTAAACCCAACACATTTTCGTCTAGGTACTAGGGTCACTTCTACAAGTATTAGATCATAATCAACCCACCAACTTTAATGATAATAATAGATCACACTAGCACCAAAAGACTAGTTTTCGAACGTCAGGCGTGCTTAACGTTTTTGGATCTCTAAAACCCTAACCTCAAAAACTAAACTTCTAAAAAAGCCATTGTTATCATTTGTACAATTATTTTAAACCAAACTATACACTACTGTGAGGCTCCTAGTTTCACTAGTTCGTTTTTTTTGAGTCCTTAGCAAAGAATGGAAAAAATTTTCCCAATTGTAGAAGATATTTCAGTACAAAGAAAGTGTTAAAAGGATTTTCAGTTCAATGACGAGGTGTTTTTTTTTTGTTAAAGGACATGAAATAATATTTGGGCTTATTGAATTGATTTAGAACCATTTGTGGGTTTGCTCCTGACAATTTCTACCTTATGTGTTGTACATTCCATTGAATAAATTTCTTCTAACTAAATCCAACTGAAATGGAACCTGAAAGAATCTTGTAAAAAATTCTTCTCTTTCTTCATACTTTCATATTTTATGTGATCCTTTGTTCTTTAGTACAATTAGAGTATCCCAATTAATCATACATCCCAGTAGCTTAAAGAAGAAAGCCTCATTCTAATTAATGGATTAATTATTACGTTTAGTACTAGAAAACAATTTTATATTACTAGGACTCAGATTACATGTTATATATTAGAGTTGGATTTTTATTTAAACTAGAAAACAAATGTTTCCAATAAATTCTTTGTTGGGTTGTTTAGGGAAATGATATAAGATTATTAGAGATTTTTAGTGAGTTGTAATAATTTGGAATGTCATTTTTTTAAGTTTTTATAATACTATTATTTTACTATTATTCTAAGTCAATTTTGATCATTCAATGATGTTTTTTGGATAATTTTGAACTATTCATTTAATTACAGTTAATTAATTGACAACTAACTTTAAGATGATTAATTTATTTTGTGATTAATGGGTTAAGTCTGTAAATTATTTAATATCATATACAATGTATCTCAGGTATAAAACTTGATAAGTAGAAAGGATTTTAAAAAGTTAAAGAATAATATCAAAAAGATTTCTTATAGGGGTTATTTATTATTATTTTTACAATAGTAAGTGTCAAATCTTAAAACAACTACTTGTATATTTTATCAAAGTAAAAAATCAATTTTAGTTTTGTGTATTTCTTACTTGTCATTTTCTTATAGGAAAACTTGAACCCACGGTAAGGAAGTCCTAACTTTTTTAAAAAAAATAATAAAATATTATTTTCCTTGACAAATCATATCTTGGTGTCTATCTCAAATTCTAAAGAGCTTAGGTGTGGAATTAAAAAATTGAATATCTTAGGTGTGTTTTTGACATTAAACTCTTTAAAAATATTTTATAATAATTCTTTTATTTTAACTTTCCCTATCATATGCATAACTCCACACAATTTAAGAGCATTTGTTACATATCTTTGGTTCAAATTTAAAAGAACATTACTTTAAAATTTCGTATTAAATTAAACTCAAACAAATCAATTTAAGCTAAACGAATAATACAAAATGTAAGTATCGACTATAGGCATCAATAGCAGTACAATTCTCTTTAATCATATAACTCATTGAAAATCAATTTAAAACAATTGACATTGAAACACAACTTTTCTTTTTTAACTTTTAATTTTATATTTGATATTTATTTTGAAGTTCAATTAATTTTGTTTGAATCCAGAAGTTTTATCTTGGAGATTAAACACTTTCTACAAAAGAAAATTTATACTCATCGTTGCAATTTGAAATGTCATAATTCATAATGGATGGATATCAGTTAAAACTCCATCCTAAACTTAATAGTAATTGATCTACTTACTTTAAAAAAAATTTCACTCGATGTATGATACTTGCTTCGGTGTTCGATAATTCGATTCACATTGAAAAGTGCTATCCTAAGAATTAAACACTTCTTATCAAAAATAATTTTATTCTTACCATACAAATCCGAAAAATCTAATCAAGAATGAAAAAGTACTAACTCATTACCAACCCCAACACAAATGTTGGTAGTAAGTACTTATCTTATTGTTTTAGTAGTCTTTAACCCTCCAAATAATAGGAAACTAAATGAAAAGAGTCAAATATATAGTTAAAGTATGTGACTTTGAGAAAATATAACTTTAATAATAAAATTAATATTTATTTAATATGTACAAAATTAACTCTCTTTTTTAAACTAGTGTTTATGTTACCACTAAAGGCAAACACCAATTTTGAAGTCTAGATATTGATTAAAGTGTTGTTATATTTTTTTTATATATTAACAATGTAAATAATATATTGATGCATACAGCTATTAAGAGAAGGATATTCTTCCAAATAGTGTTGGAGAATTATACCTTTACCAATTAAGAATATTCATGAGATGATTTGTCATCTAATTGTTTTCATTGGAGAGGACAAGAGATCTCAAATTTGGCTTAGTGCTTCATATCTGGCATACAAGATTCTCTATTGATAAATGTAGAGACTATTGTGCTTAGGAAGATCTAATTTTGGTGAATAATCTAAGAGTGGGAAAAAAGAGAGGTTATTTTGCAATCATTAGGTGGTATAAAACTAAACTCTAAAAAAATAAAGAGATGTACACATCTACCTACAAGGTTGTGGTGTAGCGGTAAGTACTTCTTCATTCTTAAGTACAAGTCTTGGGTTTGAGACCCATGGGTATGGAGTCTCCTTTGTTAGATAGCGCTTTACCCCTCATTAATGTGAAATTCATGGTGTGAATTCGAATTGGTGTGAATTCGAATTTAATCGGACTCTGATGTGGCTACCAAACACCAAACCACAATTTTGTAATGGTCAATTAAGTAAACAAAAACAAGATATTTCATTTCAAATTTGGATTTCATGGACGCTCTATATTAAAAAACAAGCCTATGTGGAGATCCAAAAAGGGCAATGTCGTCAATATAAATAAGAAGTATCAAAATAGCATTTCCTTGAAAATAATATGAACATTCTATGATCGGACTTCAGAGATAGATTGCTTAAAACCAAGGTCCATAAGATTAGTTGCAAGTTATAACTTATAAGTTGTTATAACTTATAACTGATAAGAAAAATTAATTCAACTGTCAATTGTTGTAAGAATTTGTTTTTCGATTTGTTCCGCCGTTGGGATAACATTCCAAAAGGCTCAATAGATCATATTTTAAATTTTTGCCATTATTTTCCTTTTCAAAATAACTAAAAACAAACCCTCACTGCATTCTTAATCCCAATTACATTTTAAAAATATATAATTAGTCACCCCTTCTTCACTTCTCTCTTAAATTGCTATAAATTGTTAACTTTAAAAATTTTTATTTTAGTAAATTGAATTTTCAATATTTACATGGATAAACTTCCTACCAGTTGAAGACGACCAAAAGCAAGTCTCACGTGATGATATTTAAGAAATTAAATGACGATATGATTCAATGTCGACAATGTGATAAAATAGAAGCATAAATTCACATCGGACTATAATGAGGATGTCAATTTTTATCATAGGCACTTGCTTAGGCATAATCATTCTGTTTCAGATGCAAATATTTCTTAAATTTTGAATTTTGAATTATTTAATGTATAAATGGAAATTTTAGATTTGCAATTTTTAAAAAAATAGAAATTTCATAATGAATTGCTTCGAATATTAGCATTTAATATATTACTATCTCTGCACATGTGTTGCGTAACAATGTAACACATATTTTTTTATAAATAATATCAACATTATTAAACCACAAAACGCAAAAAAGTAGTATTGATAAAATGAGGCATACATCAGACATGAAACTATTGAAATTGATAAGGTTTTTATTTTATGAAATTGAAACTACTGTAATCGATAACAAATAATCCTGAAAATTTAAATTTCTAATAGAAATGATGAAGATTTAATCAATTAATATTGGGTTATTAGTATTTATACCCTTCACATCTTTAGGAAACAATTCAGCTAGAAAATCTTCTCACTGAATTTGAATTTTGAATTTGATTTTGTTAGCGTTACACTCTGAGAGTTCAAACACAAGTCCACCCTCCTCTTTTAGAATCTTATCATCTGCAAATTGTTTCCATCCTGTACTAAATTTTATTTAGTTTTTGCTCCATCATAAAATAAGTTCCACTTCTTTCCACCACAAGTAAGGACTGCAAGGGCTCCAACAAAATGAAGCTTTGTGTTTATTTTTTTGTGTAAGTATTGTCAAAACATTAAATTTTGGTAAATTAAAAGTCAAGACTCCGAAAAAACCCAAATTTTACAACTCTAACCTTATAAATATACATATTTGAACCTAAACATTAAGTCTAGAACCAAGAAAATTTTAACTTGAATGTGCGACTGCAAAACTAAAATTCTCCCCCCCCCCCCGATATTCTGTAATACTCCGAGAAATGCTAGGTTGAACTAGAGCCTAAACGTAAGGTTAATTTAATAAATATGATTTCCCTTATATTATAATAAAGTTGACGTTTAATTAGGGTTTTTATTGCTAAATTTCCCTTGAAACCCGTGTTTTTCCCATGCCCCCAACTTTATAAATTTTATGATGGTTTTCTTTATGAATTATGTGTATTTGGATAGTATGTATGTGGATTTAGTACTTAATATTGTTTATACCATGATAATAGTAGTAACTCAAAGTGTGATTTCAAGATATGATCTATGACCCTTGAAGGATAAATTCTAAGTGTTGAATCATGAATTATGGCCTTCAAGGTAATGTACGAAAGCAATCATATGCCCAAGATTCTGTTATATGAATGGTTTGATCCACTTGAAAGGTGGAGGTGCTTACTTTTATGTATTTATTTATGAAGTTATGCTTCACTTCAATGGTAAAAATCCAATGACTAAGATGTGAGATTTGTATTTATGAAAGGCTAGTTTCATTTACTAATAGAATTGATTGTGTATTAATTGTCCTGGATGATTATATAATGATCCTAAGGTGAAAGGTAGTTATCACCATGTTGAATCCATGAGCTATGTATGAGTTGGGTCTAATGATGGGTAATTTACTCCTTCAAATATGAAATTACAAATTCACATTTACTATGTATAAGTTGGAGAATAATGCTTAGCACCGAGCGGATATGACAAATGAGGTAGAGACCTTCCCGCTAGTTTAGGTCGAGTCTTCTACATATGATATAATGAGATGGATACTCTCCCCCTACTTGAATCGTCCGGGTTTCTAGAGCAATCTTCCTATCCCAAAACTATGTTACTGCATAGGTCTTAGATAGTGGATCCACATTATAGTTATCTATGTTTGGTTCTACCTTAGGCAAGTAGAACACCTTATTTCTGTGTAGGGTTATATGTCACTAGATTTCATGTAGCTCTCATTATGTATGTCGGTTAAGACAATTCTCCCAACGTAATGAGAAAATGCATATGAGTTGAACCATACTTGTAATTTCTTGATAAGTGTACTTCGTAGGAGTGGGGTTATATGACTTCACTCTCTACATTGCACAAGTAGTCTTTCAAAGAGAATATAGGTGGTGGATACCACTGATGATAGGTAAGGAGTCATGAGGTATAATATACGTTTATTGGGTTGTTTGTTACCATCTGACTCTGCTCGCTTATGTATATGTGATGTAACAGGCTTATCTCACTAATCATATGTGGATTATGATGGGATCTAATGTTGATATGTAGAACTAAGGTGATTCTAAATGTATACTTTGTATAGTTGGTATTATTGGATGCCAACTATGCATTGCACAAATATGCTTTTAGGGTTAATAAGGTAATGGTCCTACTATGTTATGAAAAATCGTATGAGAATGCTATTATGATTTATTTTATGTCCTTATGTCCATAAATGTCTTTCCAACTTAATAATTGCATTATTTTCACTAAAATGTATTTTTTAAAACATAATTAAGTATTTTATTCATGTTTCCATACTTAGTGCTTTTGTACTAACCCCTTCTCTTCTACATTTCCTATTAGTGCATGTTCGGGCAGTTGATGTGCTCTTAGTACAATCTTGATGAAAACTTGGGTTGCTACCTCAAAGTCCTCAATTATGAGTATGAGATGTTATTGATTCTAGTTTTAGTTTACTTTCATTGTAAAAGACTATATCTTATTTCGTTATGATAAGACTTTATATTGATGTAAGGGATGGGTCGTAACTTTCGTTATATTATGTTTAGATTGTGTAATGAGACAAGTCTAGCTTCTTATTTTTCATATATGAAGAAATTTGTACTTCTATAGTAAATTTTTTTAGTTTTCAGCATTATTCTTATGTCTTATGTAATGATGGTTAAGGGCTTGTATGAGACTCCTTTGGAGACAAGTATGTTGTGTCACTCCTAGGGTGTAGCCTGGGTCGTGACATATTCAATACCATAGAAATGAGATTTTGATAATTTAAAAAATAAAAATAATACATTTTTAGAAAATGAAATATCTCTTATTTATAAAAAATAAATTATGACTATTAAGTTTGTAAAGGGATAGGAAATAATTTATCCATCCTGTAACGACCCTCAAAATGAAATAGGGTTATCTATAGACTCACAAGGGTTTAATGATTTAATAAGGTCTTAAAATAATTAATATTAGCATTAGAAGTAAGTTTGTAGACTTTGGAAGTAAAAACATCCAAGGACGACCAAGACGTCCGTAAACTAGTCTTGAGCGTGTATTAGTGTGTCCTTGTATGTTGTATGTGTTTTATGTGTTGTTTGCAGTCTAAAATAAGAAGGGATGACCCTAACTACTATATTACGATATTTAGGTTAAAAAACTTCTGGTTACGACTCCCCAAGGACCGCTATAGGGGTCCTTGAGGAGGACCCAACCTTGGGCCAACAAGCTGCCCAAGGTAGTAGCAAATTGTGCATAGATGAAACCAGTCCGCGTCGCGTACATGGTTCACCAATGGCAAAATTTATTGGTCCAAGTCGCGGACTCTACTGTCCCAAAAATTATTTTGAAAAATCATGAGAGAACAGCTCCGCGACGCGGACTTGTTCCCCGACGATAATTCCGAAAATTTAAGTTAAGTTTGACTTGTCTATAAAGTTTCAATTAATGTAGTGTTAGTTTGGGGGTGTATTCTATATGGATTTTAGGTCATTATACGCTCATTACCCTAATCAAAAACCTCAACCCTAAATTAGAATCCAAAAATTATAAGTTCTCCATTCTCTCTAAAATTCTGTCTCTAATGAGATCCTCCTATGAAGGACCTTCAAGTTCCAAGGAAGAATACCGAATTCTCCAAGGTTTCAATCCTAATTTCGTGGGATTTCTCCAATTAAGGTATGGTGATTCCTTCCTTGACTCTTTTATCATTCAAGGAGCCAATTCAAAGGCTTTTCAAAGATGTTCAAAAATATTGAAATTCCTATTTTTAATTCTAAGCATGGGTTCTTGCATGAAAAAGTTTTAATCAATGTTTTATGATGTATTTGATGTTAATTTAATATTTTAAGATCAAAAACTCCATGAACCCAGGTATTCCTTGAATTCCTAATTTTGGTTTTAAAGTGGTTGAATTGATCATGGCTTGATCTTAGTGAATTCATGTATAGATTGTATTGGGGTATTGAATTATGTACAGATCATGTTACAATTGTTTATAACCTTCCTTATAATGATGATATTCATATTTTATGTTGTTGGATTACTGATGTGGATTGGTTTTTGCCTTAGTATTATGTACATTGCAATTGGTAAGAGCCTTTGTAAAGTGAATTGGTTGAAAAGGCTAAAAAATGATGATGATGATTATGGGGAGGTGGTGAATTGACCTAATTCCTATATTCAGTATAGAATTGATATTGAGTTGTATTGATTGGTATGGTACACTTTTGGCGGCGGTGTCTATGTGTTATATTTGTTACGAACATGACCTTGTCGGCAATATTAGGTAAAGTAATGTGATCATGTAGAAGATGTTATGGCTTATAGGAATATGTAAAGTAAGGATATATGGCTATATGTGTGGATTCCTGTATAGAGTGAAGTACATTAAGTGCAAAGTAACTTCTGTAATGGCTATATGATCTTGTATTAAGTTAATGTTATGATTCTCTCAATTCATGAATATATGCATTATGAGGACCTAGAAGGTATTATAAAAATGTTGTATCTTGTGTGGTAGACTTAGTTTTCCCTACATGGTACTTGAATGTTATTGAATACGTGATATGATGATGTTGGGTCTTGATTGGTAGACTTAGGTCCCTTTACTTGATACATGAAAGTTATGTGAATGTGAACTCTAAACTTAGTAGGATTAGGCCCCTTTGTCATGTATGTGTATGAATGAATGATGAACGAAAGTCTAGGATCAGTAGACCTAAGATGGTGCCCTTCTAAGGAGGACTAATATAGGACCTTCAATAAGAAAAGAAGGTCAAGAGCATAAAACCTTGAAAATAAAAAAGAAGGTTAATAGAAGCCTCAAAGTGAACGACTGTAATGGTATCCTTCTTTATTTGAATGATGGACTTAGGTATAGGTTGACTGGAATGACATAAAACCATCTCTAAGGAAGTCATAAGAGCTATTCTGATAGTCCTTGGTGGGAAGCCCTAGTGGGCCCATCCTTGGAAAGAAAAAGTGTTAAGAGTTCATAAGGCATAGTAATAGTACCTACTGTAATACACCTAGTGAATGATTACACTATGAGAATAAAGGAAAAGCGCCTAGTGAATATTAAGAGTTCGTAAGGCATAGTAATAGTACCTACTGTAATACACCTACTGAATGATTACACTATGAGAATAAAAGAAAAGCACCGAGTGAATATTCCTGTGGTAGTAGCTCTACTTAAGATGATACTAGAGTACAAAGAAACCCTTGATATTCCTTAACCATGTTTCAACATGGGATGTGTCCTAGTTCTTCATTTGGCAAGTAGAACAACCTCCTCGGAGTAGGGTAACTTCAAATTCCATACCTAGCTAGTATATATGTTAGTTAGTGCCTATTCGCATCATGTGGGATTGTACACTAAAGTTATTGGATAGGTTCTATAACGTGTAGGTAGTGGAAAGGGACGCTATCTACACATGACACGAGTAGGATTTGAATGCTAGAATGGGTTGCCTTGGTCTTTTACAAGACCATTATGTGAAGTCCTTTAGTTATTTGATTGTCTCTTAAATGTCTTAATGAATATGGTAGACTTAGTCAATGCCTGTTTAATGAAAGGGGTCTTACCTAGGGTAGCTTGGTGCATGATTGCCTTAGGTCGCTTGAAGAGGTTGTAGGACGGCGTCTCTTCATGCATCTTACGTGTAGGTGTATTCCTTACAGTACCTTAGTTGGGAAGTCTAAACATGAGAACGGAAACTAATTCTTACTTTAGGAATTCTGGAGAATCACTTAGGTGGGTGTGAAGGGGTTCTATGGGCGGTCTCTTCATATATTATTTAGATGGGTATTAGGATAACTCTTGCTAGGAGGTTTAAATGCTTATGTGTATGATTATGGTTGTCTTTTATGAGTTACTTGGAGGTGGTAGTTATACTTGTTTTATGAGGTTTCTGTCAGAAGAGCATGAAAGTATGTTATAAAGTAAATGTCATTTTTAGCATGGTTTTCTTGCATCTTCACCATACATAGTGTATTCGGTACTGTAATTCTATATGTTGTTCTATTTCTACAAGTGTAGGTGGAAAGTGAGGAATCTCTTAGAAGCAAAGCTTTGGAATAGCATTCTCTTTGGATGACTTGGTATGTCCTCATATGATTCGAGGACATAATTATGTTTTAGTTTCCTATCAAAAAGACTTTATAATAAACTATAGTTACTTTTGAAATTGATGTAAGAGCTGTGACCCCAAGATATTTTGTGTTTCTAAGATGTCCATTATGAGATTTAGTTCTTTCTTATGATTCTATATATATTTGAACTATTGTTATGAAAATTTTTATTTCTGCACTATTTTTCATATATATATGCAACGACGTCTAAGGGCTTGTATAAGACCTCTGACAGTTCGAGTATGTCGTGTGGCGACTTAAGGGTGCTCTTACTTCTACGGTATACTCTCTAGTCGTTACACATCCAGTACTCATAGTCTCACTAAAATTCATATCCACCCCCGGAAAACCAAACACTAGTTTATGAAGCGTCCTAACAAAGATGATTTTGCATCACCACAAAACCTCTAGTTAAATATGAAAATCACTACTACAATGAATAATTTGTGAATAAATACTAACAAAAAAAAGGGAGTTTTATATAGAAATAGGAGGGAGGAAATGAGAGTCACCTAATTGTAGATGGACTTTACACTGCTCTTAGTAAGAATCATACAAACATAGGGTTTATTAGAAAGTGGAAAAATTTCATCATTGTTAATTTATGTACTTCCAGTGCTTTCATTCATGATGAATTCAGGTTTTTGGTTTGAAACTTGTTCATAAGACATTCCACCCTAAAAAAATAATAATTAAAAGAGGGAAATAAAATTTAATCCCAACGGGTTTCAAAAAACAGAAGTAAAAATATAAATTTATTAAGAGTGGATTGGGATGTCTCCATTTCCTACTGATCAGAGAATGATCCTTGTTTCGATTTGATTCAGTTTATCAAGAGTACATAAAAACCTTTGAACTTTCAAAAAAGGACATTTTAAGATTTTGGGGGTGGCATTAAGGTTTCAGTGTTTTTTTCTAAAAAAAAACTCAAAACTATTCTTTAAGTAAAACAATTAGTCCTATTTTGTAATTTATATAATATGATACTTCGTTTCAGAAAGGGGTGGTGCATTCGAGATAGTTTTGACTTAAAGAATTACAAAATCAAATTACATAACGATTTTTCAAGACTGTTTTTGAATTTTAACACAAATTATATGGGATCCTTTTCTTTGCATTTGAAGCTTTTAGAATAAATAATGTGGAGTTTATATCTACTTTTGAAGTTTCTATGCTATGTGAATTAATTGTATATATTTAATGCAATTATAATTAAATATCTCCTAAAACTTTTGAAGTAGTATTTAAGAATCGTTGCGAAAAGGAAAATATCATACATTGTAAATATTAAAAGAATCGGATGTAAATCTATTCTTTTTCATCAATCGAAACCCTTTTATATCACTATTATTATAAATATATATATTAGTATTATATATAATATATATATATACTATATATTATATATATATATACTCTATATATAGATAATAAATTATATATAATATATATATATATAATACATTAGAACAGATTAATTATCCAATTAATAGATAATACATTCATTAGGATGATTAAGATAAACATCCACACAACAAGCGTATTTCTAAACACGCCCCCTTTGATTGTGATAGATTTTTGCCTCGTAAAACTGTAAGGGAAAAACCGTTTGGGAAAAGCCTAGTGAAGGAAAAGAGAGTACACACATCTGTCAGTACGCCTGGAGTACTCCTCCTAACAAAACCTTACCAGGAAACCCAATGGGACAAAACCTTGGTGACGCACATGCCCATCTTATATCTTAGCTTTCTCAAATGTTGTACGTTTGACAATGCCTTAGTGAATCATCTCAAGATTATCGCTCGAACGAATCTGTTGAACTTTAAAGCTCACCATTTTGCTGAAGATCATGTGGTGAAAGACGCTAGACTTAGGTGAAATTACTTTATTCTATTCTCGTCTGATATATCCTCCTTTATGGTGCTATGCAAGCCACATATATTGCATACAGTACTTGTTGGAGACACATTAAAGACCGACATAATATTCAAAATGTGTTGCGTCATTGATCCAACAATAACACCTCGACTGCTGCCATGAATGTATATTATCTCTGCATGATTTGAAGAAGTAGCAACATCTTGTTTGCTTCATCGAACGCCACGATACAGTTGTCACCTCCATAGGTGAATAAATATACTGTCTGAGATCGGGCTTTAACAAGGATCAGACAAATTACCCGCACCTGCATAACAATCAATTCTAACTTGATGCATTGAATACAACAATTCCATATCAATTGTTCCTTGAAGATGTGATATATGTTTTATACTTTTCCAATTCTTCTGTTGGACATTCTCTGCATCTCGCCAATACAACTACTGCAAACAAGTATGCTAGTCGGTTTTTTTTATGTCAAGGTACATTAGTGGCCCCGTAGCACTAAGATAATGGGTGTGTTGGCATCACCAAGAACCTCTTTAATCCTTTTCTTGAGGTCGGAATGGATCTTTATTTAGATCAAGAATATCTCACAACCATCGGTTAACTCATGGTGTGATTTATCCATGTAAATCCTTTTCAAAACCTTTAAGTATTGTTGATTGATTCAAATATTTCATTTGTCAAATGTTCAATCTGAAGCCCAAGACAAAATTTTATCTTACCAAGATCTTTTATTTCAAACTCTTTATTCAAAACACTCAACGTCTTTTGAAAGCTCTTTAGGAGTTACAATAATGTTCAAGTCATCAACATAAATAGATATTATTACAAATTCTGATTTTGACCATTGTATAAAAATACAAGGACAAATAGGGTCATTCTTGTACCCTTTTTTAGCAAATATTCTCTAAGACGATTATACCAGATTCACCCTGATTATTTTAATCCATATAAGGATTTTTGACGGTTTATTGAACAACTTTATTTTGAATCTTTATATGCTACAGAAACTTTGAGTGCTTCAGGTATTTTTAAAATATTGTGGTCTAGCGAGTCATACAAATAGGCCATGACAACGTCCATTAAACGCATTTCAAGATTTTCACGAACTGTCATATTTATTAGATACCTGAAGGTAATTGTATCTACCACAGGAGAATAAGTCTCCTCATATCAATGTCAGGCCTTTGTGAAAATCCTTGTGCCACAAGTCGTGCTTTATATCTTACGACTTTACAATTTTCATTGCGTTTTCTCTCAAAAACCCATATATGCCCCACTGGCTTGACACCTTCAGGTGTTCGTACTATTGGTCTAAAAACTTCATATTTTTCAAATGCAGCCAATTCTGTTTGAATCTATTCCTTCCATTTTGACCAATCATTTCTCTGTCAACACTCTTTAACAGATCTTGGTTCCAAATCCTCATCTTGTTTCATTATTTCAACTGCAACATTATACGCAAAAATATTATCCACCACAATATTATTTCGATTCCACCTTTTTCTCGTCGAGACATAATTTATATAGATTTCCTCATTCTCATTATTTTTAGGTACATGCACCTCTTGTATGATGTCATCATTTATTATGTCTCGAAAATCTTTATGAGCAATTGCCTCTATATTATGATCATCATTTTGATCATGTATTCCTTTCCTTTTTCGAGGATTTTTATCCTTGGAACCAATTGGTCTTCCACGTTTTAAGCTAGGTACAGACTCATTTGCCTTAACATTTTGTCCTATGGGGATATCAACCCGAACTTGAGCATTAGCATGTAGGATATATGATTTAGTAATCCGTGAAAGGTTAGTAAATGCATCCGGCAGTTGATTTGCAATATTCTGTAAATAAATTATCTTTTGAACTTCTTCCTCACATTGATTTTGTTCGAGGATCTAAATGAGACACTGAAAGTGAATTCCAATCTATCTCATTTCTCAATTGCTTTGGTTCTCCCCCTAATATTGAGTATACTGATTCATCAAAATGACAATCATCAAATCTTGCCGTAAATAAATCTCCAGTTCTAGGTTCCAAATATTTTATAATAGAACGAAATTCATACCCAACATATATCCAATCTTCTTTGGAGACCCATCTTTGTGCGCTGTGGTGGAGCAATTGAAACATACACCGCACAACCAAAGATTCTAAGATGGGAAATATTTGGCTCCTGACCAAAAACCAATTGTAACGGGGAGATGTCATGTTAACTGGTTGGCCTTATGCACACAAGTGCGGCTGCATGCAAAATAGCATGCCTCCAAATCGAACCAGACAACTTTGTTCTCATCAACAAAGGTCTAGCTATCAATTGAAGTCGTTTAATCAATGACTCTGCTAAACCATTTTGAGTATGGGCAACAGGATGTTCAATTATTATTCCAGTGGACAAGCAATAATCATTAAATGCCCGAGATGTAAACTCACCATTATTATCAAGATGAATTGTTTTTATAGCATAATATGAAAATTGTGCTTTTAGCCTTATTATTTGAGCCAACAACCTTGTAAAAACCATATTACGAGTTTATAATGAGAACACATGAGACCAAAAGACTAAACTAACCTTTATTTAAAGATCCCATCCAGGTTTACGAGCCACATGGAGCACCACAACTCGTGTTGCTTGTCATGAGAATTGAGGCAGTAGCGTCTTCAGGCTTGCTAGTTCCTAGAAAAACTAAGTCAAGTTCGCGAGCCCCACCTTCCTCTCTTCAAGTGCACCATGGCCCGTTGTGGTACCTGTGGTGCTTTGGGCGGTATCTCCCCTAAGTGCCCCATTTCCTACAAAAACTAAGTGAGTCTCATGCCCCACCTCACAAGACGTGGAGAGGACTACGACCCGTGTTCACCTCGTGAGGGTTGGGGCATTGTCTAGGACACTTGGGTCTTATAAGCCTTCCACTAACCGTGGTCTTGACCATGAGCTGTGGTGGTTGCTATGGAGCCTTGAGACAGTAGCTCCAAGTTTGGTCTTGCCCCTTTTTGTTGGTACTCCTCCAATAGGCCTTAACCGTGGTGGTTGCTATGGAGCCTTGAGGTAGTAGCTCAAAGTTTGGGCTTGCCACTTTTGCTTGGTACTCCTCTAATAGGCCTTGACTCCTTAACCCCTAAAATGATTAGATGGTCTACTAACTTAGGGGAAATTATTTTTATATTTTTTGGAGTGTTACAGTGTTTATACCAGTTGTTTGGGAGTGCGCATTCAAGATTAATTTTCTGGGTTCTAGACTTGAGGTTGGTTCTATAATTATCTAATATATATATATATAATAGATATATATATATAGGTTGAGTTGGACAGTTGGGGTGTTTGGGATTCTTAACTTTTATTTGCTAAGTTTTTGAATGATGGATCAAGTAAACCAAAGAAATGAAAAAGAGCTTCCGTTTGTGGAAAGACCTGTATCTATTGTGATGGAAAGAAGTGGAACTTGTTTTAAAATGGAGCCAAAACTAAATACAAATTTAGTACTTGATGGAAAAATTTGCGGATAATAAAAATCTAAAAGAGTGGGATGAACTTGTGTTTTGAACTCTTAGAGTGTAACTCAAAATTCAGATTCTAAGAGAAGATTTCCAACTGAATTGGATCCTAAAGATGTTGAGGGTATAAACACCGACAACCCAAAACATTATCATTTTTAGTAGAAATTTCAATTTTCAGGAATTCTTTTTTATCGATTCCAGTAGTTTTAATTTCAAAAAATAATTTTTTTATCAATTCCAATAGTTTCATGTCTGTTGTATGCCTCATTTAATCAATACTACTTTTTTGGGTTTTGTGGTTTAATAAGGTTCATTTTATTTATAAAATATATATTACATTATTACGCAACACATGTGCAAAGATAGTAATATATTAAATGTTAATATTCAAAGTAATTCATTTTGTAATTTCTATTTTTTAAAAACTTGAAAATTTAAAATTTCCATTTTACATTAAACTAATTAAAAACTTAAAATTTTCAGAATGAATTGATTGAAACAGAATGATTACTGCCTAAGCAGGAGCACTGCTTTATGATAAAAAATTGACATCTCACTATACTACGTGTGAATTTATGATTATGTTTTTTTAATCATGTCGACATGACTCATATCGTCATTCTAATTTCTTAAAGACGTCACATGAGACTTGTTTTTGATCGTCTTCAACTTGTAGGAGGTGTGTCCATGTAAATATTGAAAATTCGATTTAATAAAATAAAAAATTGCAAAGTTAGCAATTTATAGCAATTGAAGAGAGAAGCGAAGAAGGGTTGGCTAATTATATATTTTTAAAATGTAATTGGCTGATTAAGAATGCGGTGAGGGTTTGTTTTAAAATATTTATAAAAAGGGAAATAATGACAAAAATTTAAAATATGATCGATTGAGCCTTTCAGAATGTTATCCACGGAAGAACAAATTGAAAATCAAATTCTCAAAAAAAAATTGACAGTTGAATTAATTTTTCTAATCAGCTTTAAGTTTTAACTTGCAGCTAATCTTTGGACCTTGGTTTTAAGTAATCTATAGCATGTTCATATTTTTTCAAGAAAATGCTATTTTGATACTTCTTATTTATGTTGACGACATTGCTCTTTTTGGATCCCCATAGAAGCTTGTTTTTGAACACTGAACATTCATGAAATCTGAATTTGAAATGAAAGATCTCTGTTTTATTTACTCATTTGACCATTACAAAATGGTTGTGCGATCTCTTTTTTTTTTAATGTGGTGTTTGGTAGCCACATAAGAGTCCGATTAAATTCGAATTCATACCACGAAGTTCACATTAGTAAGGGGTAAACCACTATCTAACAAAGGCGAATCCATACCCAAGGTACTCAAACTCAAGACCTGTAGTTAAGAATGAAGGAGTACTTACCACTCCACCACATTCTTGTCGGTAGATGTGTACATATTTATTTGTCTAGAATATAGTTTTATACCACCTAATAATTGCAAAACAACCTCTCTTTTTCCCCGCTAAACTTATCACCAAAATTTGATCATCCTAAGTACACTAGTCTCTACATTTAGCAATAGAGAATCTTGTATGCCAAATATGAAGCACTAAATCAAGTTTGAGATCTATTGTCTTCTCCAATGAATGCAATTTGATGACAGATCATCTCATAAATATTCTTAATTGGTAAAAGATAACTCTCCAACATTATTTGGAAGAATGACCTTCTCTTAATAGTATCCATCAATATATATTTACATTGTTAATATATAAAAGAAATATAACAACACTCTTATTAATGTCTAGACTTTAAAATTGGTATTCGCCTTTAGTGGTAACATAAACACTAGTTGAAAAAACAGAAAAATAATTTTGTACATAATAAAAAAATATTAATTTATTATTCAATTTATATTTTCTCAATTCCACATAGTTTTGAAGATATATTTGACTCTTTCCATTTGTTTTCCTATTATTTGGAGGGTTAAAGACTACTAAAACAATAAGCTAAGTAACTAACTTACAACCAACATATGTGTTGGGAATGAATTAGTACTTTTTCATGCTTGATTAGATTTTTCGAATTTGTATGGTAAGAATTAAATAATTTTTGATAAGAGATGTTTAATTCTCAACATAGCACTTCTCGATGTGAATCGAATTATCGGAGTCCAAAACGAGTATCATATATCGAGTGAAGGTTTTTTAAAAAGTAAGTATATCAATTACTACTACAGTTTAGGATGGAGTTTTAAATTTATATCCATCCGTTATGAATTAAGATGTTTCAAATTGAGCGATGACTATAAAATTTTCTTTTGTAGAAAGTGATTAATCTCAAAAATATAACTTCTCGATTCAAACAAAACTAATCGAACTTCAAAATAAATATCAAATATAAAATGGATAATGCACAAGCACCCCCTCAACCTATGCCCATAATCTTAGAGACACACTTATACTATACTAAGGTCCTATTACCCCCATGAACTTATTTTATTAATAATTTTCTACTCCTTTTCAGCCTACGTGGCACAATCTTGTGGCCCAACGCTGGTTGGATTTTTTTTCAAGCTAGTGCTACATAGGTCGAAAAGGGGTAGAAAATTACATATAAAATAAGTTCAGGAGGGTAATAGGACCTTAGTATAATATAAGTGTGTCACTAGAAATTTCGGGCATAGATTGAGGGGGTACTTTTGTATTTTTCCAATATAAAAATAAAAGTTAAAAAAGAAAGAAGCTATGTTTCCAAGTCAATTGTTTTTAATTGATTTTCAATCAGTTACATGATTAAAGATAACTGATTTTTTAACCAATTATATAGTCGATACTTACGTTTTATTTTATTCGTTAAGTTTAAACTGAGTTTTTGATTTTAATTTAATATAAAATTTTAGTGTGGTCTTATACATACGATAGGGTAAGTTAAAATAAAGGAATTATTAGAAAATCTTTTTAAATAGTTAAATGTCAAATACACACCTAAAATATTCAATTTTTTATTTCACACCTAAAGTCTTTAGATAGTGAGATAGACACCTAAATATGATTTTTCAAGGAAATTAATATTTTATTATTTTTAAAAAAGAGTTGGGAATTTTTTACTCTGGGTTCAAGTTTTCCTATTGACAAATGACAAGTAACAAATACACAAAACTAAACTTGATTTTTTACTTTGATGAAATATACGAGTAGTTATTTTTAGATTTGGCCCTTATTATTTTTTTAAAAAAATAACCTTGGTTAGACATCTTTTTGATATTAGTCTTTAACTTTTTAAAATCCTTTCTACTTAAATTCAGTTTTATACCTGACATATGTGGTATATAATATTAAATAATTTACGGACATAGACTATTAAGCACAAAATAAATTAATTATCTAAAACTTAGTCATCAATTAATTAACTATAGTCATATTTTATAACATATAGATATATAAAATAAAATTCTCAACCCGGTGATGTGATGCCCCCAAATAAGAAGGATTCCATTTTATTTTAATATATTCCAAAAGTACCCTTCCCTCCTCTCAAAATCCCACATTCAGTCGCTTCTCTTCTAATACAAATGTAACCCTTCATATCATACGTGACTAAAGACTCTTGCCTCTTTACACAATCTTCCGCCAATTTCCAAAGAACTTTCAGACAACAACTTCCTTGACAGGATATGATAGTTTGGAAATCGCCGATGTTCATCATGTTATGTCCCAACAATCTTTCCTTCAGTACCTTCCTTGACTGAATTGAAATTTCTCTTCTCATGTGTTCACGTTGTGCAAAACACCGCCCTACAAAACATTCTGGCATGATGCTTTATCAATCTCCTCCTCGTCCTTCCTATTAGTTCCCAATAACTTCCCCTTAACAACTTTTATAGCAAAACAAATTTGAATGCTTTTAAAATTTATCCTTTGTTGCGTTTGACGTGTGCATAAGCCGACCCAAGTCTGTAGTAACCATCCAGGATGATGCTTTAACAATCTCCACGCTTATTTTCTGTTTCTTTTAACTTCTACTCATCAAAATCCTCTTAACACCTTAATTTCTAAATAAAAACTCAAATTTTTCTATGCAGTCTTTGATGTTCTGCATAGCGCCAACCACACTGGTTAAAGACCATCCAGGTACACGCTTTACAGTTTGCACACACGTCGTTTTAATTTTGTTCTAACCCAATTGATGAAATGATGTAAGGATAGATTTGTTTTGTATGCCATGAATGCATCTATACGGTAGCATTGTTAATGAAAAGGAAATTCCATAGAATATGAGTGTTAAATGTCATTTTTTCTTGGATGACTTATTTTCTATTTGTCCATTTGTTGTCCAATTGCGTTGCAAACAATTAAGTAATATGATTGAGAAAGAACAGATTAGCAATACCATATAGTACATTTTGACATTTAAGTTAATTAGATCTGTTTTGATGTCTTCACTTTATTGTTTTATGGTAATAGAATAACATACTGTTGTGTTTTAAAAAGATGTGAATGGAAAATGAAGAGTTGCGACTTTTATAAAGAGTTGTGACTTTTATGAAATATTGCGACTTTTTGAAAAGTTTTGCCTTTATGAAACAGTTGCACGACTTTTAGAAAAGTTGTGACTTTTATGAACGTTGTGACTTTTATGAAAGGTGACGACCTTTCTGAAGATTGTGTCTTTTCCCAATGGTTTGTAACCTTCCGGTTTAGGACACAATAAGAACATTTTACAAAACTACCCTTTGTGTTTTCTTAATTGAGGGATTTCCTTTCATTTAATAAAGAATCATGGACTTCTTCCTTCAACTACTGACATCTAGATTCTAAGTGTACTTTACTGCCGTTTTGAGTGGTTCGCTTGAACCGGAGTTTTGGTTATCTATATAAGGTGTGATTGAGATCACTTTTTAACCTGGACCGAGGTCAGATTCCAATCAAACCTGGATACAGAGGGGGGAATAATTCCTTAAGGGGACACGTGAGTTTCAGTGGACGTGAATCTTTTTCCATTCCAAATTTTCCAGATTCTATTACGTGTTTTGTTTTACAAATTTTAGATTTATGAATAATTTTAGTTTCTTCTATTCTTTTGTTCTTCACTGGTTCATTAAACTTTGTAACTCGTGTTTTTGCAAATTTGTGGAATCAGTAGATTCTTTAGACACATATTAACAACCATTCTTCTTTAAGAAAATATTTCTATTTTTTTAAATCTGTTCCGATTCTAGTTTCGCTACTAGCTTTAATTATAGTAGTTACAATGTTCTTGAACTTTGCTTACAAAGATGTTCAAAGTTTTGTTTTCTAAGTATGTTTGAAATCCAAATGAACAACAATACTTAAGGAAATACTTATCTTAGTCTTTTGTATTCTACTGATTATGGAGCATCTGTATAGAAGTAGTAGAAGAATAATTGCATTACTTCTCCATTAATCTGTTGCTTTGTTCTAGCCAACAGCGAAGTGAGAATTGTAATAGAAAAATTTTATGGTATCCAGTTTAAATATTTAAGGAGGAAAATAGTTCTAAGAAATTATCATCTTTGATATTTTATTTTTTTGATTATGTGTATCTGTGAATAAGATCTGCAAACCATATGTGGGGAATGATTTTAATTCGACAAATATTGTTGCTTTTAAAAGTCTCGTTTGCAAAATTGAGAGAGCATATTTTTGTTTGATAAAACGTATGTCAAATGTTATAGTTGGCAGACTTATGTTGATGAAGAAAAACCATTTCTATGTGTAAGAATATGTGTATTCATGTTTGGTTTGAGAAAAAAAAGATTGTAGTTTTGGTTACTCCTGAAAAATGTTAGGTTGATTATTGCTTTGTAGACTAAAAACTGGTTTTGCGGTGATGTTTGTTTATACTTTGATAATGGGACTATGCAATCGGTTGCAAAAATATGAACAACTCAATAATAAGTTCATGTTGTACTTTTGATTTTGCGATTAAAATCAATGTCATTAGAAATAATTGTACACATTTTGGTCCTTGTTGTTAGTATTTAAAATTTAAAGTGTTATGTCGATTTATGATAGAGAAAAAAAGAAAAGTGACTTAGAATTTGTGGATTTTGTCTCTATGAATGAACTGTGACAGTGTTGTACACATTGTCAAGAGATTGAAGCACTATAATTCTTTCATAGAATAATGTTTCAAATTTAAAATATGTGGAAAAAAAAAATATTTTCCAAATACTGAAAAATATTTTTGGATTACACATTTGAAATGTGGGGTTGGTTATTGGCTATGATTAGGCTTGATGTCTAATTTAACTTTGGAGCAAAATATATGGATTCAATGCTACTTTTGTATTATGGGTATACCCCACAAAAATTTTTGGAGTTATATGTGG
This sequence comes from Solanum habrochaites, assembly GCA_027704765.1. Classification (NCBI taxonomy): domain Eukaryota; kingdom Viridiplantae; phylum Streptophyta; class Magnoliopsida; order Solanales; family Solanaceae; genus Solanum; species Solanum habrochaites. The sequence continues at coordinate 41,656,003 of JAKWJA010002496.1, forward strand.
TATTGCGTTTGTTGAGTTTCTCTAGTACTAGTTATATAGGTGACCTAATATGAAAACATCCAAATTATAATATACTTGTTCAAAATAATTGTGTTCTTTTATAGAAAAAAAAAGTTTTAATTTTTCATGAAAAATATTCTTTTATATAAAAGTATGTTCATAGATATGAATTTGGTGATGTCATTTGTTATGTTTTGAAAAAATAACATTTGGAATATATTGTCTTTATTGAACCGGATTGATGAAAACTTGTTCGATGGGTAGTTCTATAAACAATCCTATGGGAAAGTTTATGGAAAGTTCTTTCTGAAAAGGGTATTTGACAATACTAAAAATAATTTTGTATCACACAAAAAATGGTAAGAAATGGAACAACAAAAAGCTTACCCGCGGCGAAGGCTTTTCGAAACTAATGTTTTTATTTGTTCTTACTTGCTGAGGTCAATGTTTGTGACATGAACACTGGTGCATGTCCCAATTACCAAACCCTTGTAAAGAAAAAAAAAAAAAAACTGACTCAACTTAGAAGTGATTGCCTAACTTTGAGTGCAATAATAAAAATGGTCAAGTTTTTGTGGAAATAAGTATGTTGAGATTCTTATAATTTGTTGAAAAGAAAATTCTATCCCTTGAATGATTTACACTGTTATTTGTGATATGAAGTTAAACACCATCCTCATGGTGGGAAAAAGTTATTTGTTACTTTGTTGAGCAGATGCAGCCAGAAATGACTATGTCATTGTTGAATGGTAAGGAGAAGCAATAGAAATTTTTGACAATGTAATATCAAAGTTGAAAAATCCGTGTGAAAAAAAATATAAGAAATGATAAGAATGGAGAGAATAAATTCTAATTGTGTAGAAATATGTTTGGTTTGGAAAAGAAAAAAAAAAAAAAAAAAAAAAAAAAAACAAAACGGAATATCCTATCAACTATTGCCATATTCACCTCAATTCTATGAAAAAGCGAACGTTGAAAGAAATGAATGGATACATTATTTATAAGTTTGGGTTTACACAAAACTTGTGTGGGTGAACTATCCTTACCGCAAAAGGGAACAACAAAAAGTTTGTATTTTTAGAAATAAGAGATGTTGTTTGATCAGACTACAATTCGTTTTTAATATGAGAAATTGGAAAGGAAGGAAATCAACTTGAAATATTCAAAGTTTAGGTGGGGTATCTAGTAAAAGTCCAAGTTCATATTCCTAAAAGAATTAAAATAGGACTATGACTGTGGACTATAAACATATTAGACTGAGTAGTCTGAGAAGGGTCTAAAGTCCTAGGAAATGAAAAAAAGGATTATTACTTAAAAAGAGATTCAGAGGCTTTAGTAAATGTAAAGGACATTTACTTCCTTGAATATGATTTTTTAACATTTCGTGTGTCCTTCTGTTTTTTTTGTAGAATCATTCTTTGGAAAGGATGGTGTCAATAAACAATATGGAAGTTAATGATCTTCTTCAAGAAAAATAAACCTTTGGGTTCAAAGTGAATCTGGAAAGGAAAATAAAGTTGATTAGAACAGTTGAAATAATATTAAAGCAAGACTTAATTGTGTCAAAAGGCTTTAGAATTAAAAAACCAAGCTTTTGATCTTGTCGAGTTATAACTCGTTAATAATTAGAATTATAGTCATTCGGATTGTAAAAAACTTATTAGTGTGGTATATGACCTCCAAAATTCATCAAATGAATGTGAAAAGAACTTTCTTAAATGTAGAATTTGGAGGAAGAAATTACATGGAACAACCGAGGGTTTGGGTTCCTGGTAAATAAAAAGAAAATGTGTGTGAAACTTGTTAAGTTTCACATTAGAAATCACCCAAAACAATGACATAATCTCTCAAACCCCATGTCGGCATAATGGATTGAAGACTGATGAAAGTGATAATGTCTGTGTTCACATTAAAATCATAAGCTCATGTTTGTTTTGTTAGTGGTGATATGTTGATCATCCAATAGCGACACAAATGACATAAATACTACTTAACAATGTATGTTATAAGCAAGTGGAATGAAAATTATTGGAGTGCTAATGCAAACAAGATTCTTAGATATAAGAATTCGTTTTAGAATCCATAATGTTTAGCATTTTCACGGTCTTCATTGCATGAAAAGGTACTTAACTAGTTCAATATTTGGATGTCAATATTGTCAATTCTCCAATAAAATGGGATTTTTGAATTTCAAAAGAGTGAAAACAACAAGTTACTCACCAATTGGATAGTAGTGATAAAGTTTGGGAAGCATGATGATATCATATAGTGTGTGCAATCAGTATAACATTTGGCTATTTTAAATGAGTCAGTTAACAAGTGACCCAAATAAAATTTCTTAGATGGACAATAAAGAGGGATTTTGGGAGTAGTTGAAATAATTACTTAAACTAGTTTCCATTCTAACATATCCAACACAATATGAACGATTATGTATGCACATTGAATCATCGGACGAATGAAGTAAAATTCACGAGTGGTATGTATTTACTATTGTAGAGGATAATTCTCTTAGAAAATTTCAAAAAGAGACAGATATATAGATCTATAATGTCTTTGTGGTTTAGGTGCTCAAGATAGTCAGGTGATGAATAAGTTGAAGACTCCGGAATTTCCTGATTAGATATTCTATGTCCCAAACCATTGACATTAGTATGAAACAATTTCACGTCAAGATGCAATAGGTAGGAATGGGCAAGACGTATCAACGAAAAGTCTCTTCATATATGACATAGTCATGATATCGTTAGAAAATACTCTCTAGGGAATTATCAGCATTTGACTCTGTAAATCAAAGGCTATGTGTCGGATCACTTACAAAAAGGCCATAACTAGAGAGAAAGTTAAAGATCTATAAGGGATTAATTTATGCTTAATACAAGTAATCATGGCGGTAAACTATCTAGCCTACTGGAGATCCAAGAGACTAGATTCAAGGAGGGAGGAGAAAAACAAGGTGTGGAATGACTGGTTCAGCATTGTCAAACAAACTCATCTATTCTCATGATGAAGAGAAATGCTCATGAACAAGGATACAACATTAAGGCTTGATAATGAGTTAATAAAGGTTAATGGTTTAATGAATTGCTAAGTTGGCATAGTTGACCAAAATAGGTGTATCTACGCGTATCACCACGGTTAGGAATCACTATGTAAGTGGAAGTGTAAGCTGCTCAAAGAAGATGATTGTCAAAAGCCTTATCTCTATACACTCATGAAAACCGGAGGTGTTCATGGCGAAAATGAACCAACCGTAAGAACCATACGGTAAAGCGGTTAATGTGTTAACTATGGTTGGGTCTAGGTTTTACACCAAATTCGACGGTTCGGTTCAAAGATATCGTATTCTACGACTGCAGGAGTATATCCAAACATATGTTCACTACGGAAAGTCAAGGGAAACCTACTTATCCAAGATGCAATTAATTTTTGTTTGTAGAAAGTACACATTCTTGTCCGTGTCTTGTTCTTTGAGTCTTCTCCATTCATGCGACGGGATTGTTGGATTTTAAAAGGTGGTGAATGGAAAATGAGAGTCGCAACGTTATAAAAGAGTTGTGATTTGTTATGAAAGGTTGGGCTTTTATGAAATCTTACTTTTATGAAAAGTTTGCGACTTTTATGAAAAGTGTGACTTTTATGGAAAGTTGTTGGACTTTTATGAAAGGTGACGACCTTGCTGAAGATTGTATTACTTTCCAAAGGTTTTGTGACCATTCCAGTGAATAACTTTCCTAAGAACTTTTTTGCAATTACTTTGGTTTCTAAAATTAAGGGATTTCCTCTCATTTTAGTGAAGATTCATGGCTTCTTCTTCAACTACTAAATTCTATATTCTAATGTACTTTACTGACGTTGAGTGGTTCGCTTGAACCAGAGGTTTTTGGGTACTATACTAAGGTGATTGAGATCTTTTTACCCTGGAGGTTCTATTCCAAATCAAACCTCGGATACTAGCGGGGAATAATTTCCTTAAAGGGGACCACTGTGAGGTCAGTGGACTGTGATCTGTCTTCCTATTAAAAATTTTCCAGATTCTAGTAGTGTTTTACAAATTTTAGAATTATGAATTAATTTCATTATTCATATTCTTTTTGTTTCTTCACTGGTTCATTAAACTTTGTAAAATCGTGTTCTGCAAAGTTGTTGGAATCAGTAAGAGTCTTTAGGACACATATTAACAACAATTTCTATTTAAGAAAAATTTTAGAAATTTTTTTAAAATCTGTTTTCAGATTCTAGTTTCGCCTACTAGCTTAATTTTCTAGTAGTTTAAAAAATGTTCTGAAAACGTTGTTGCTTACAAAGATGTCAAAGTTTTATTCTAAGTATGTTTGAAATACAATATGAACAACACATACTGAATTTTCTGAACTACAAGAACATCAAAAGGTAAGACTTAAGAAGCAATATGATCTGCTATTGCACTACTCATATCATGACATATGATTTCATAAAGGAAAACATTCTCACAGTAATGCAAAATTATATACTTTGATTCATATAACTCAAATGAAAAACATGTAATTGCTTTGAGATTTCAAATGGCCTTCATGCATATGACACATTAGCGAGGTAAGTTCTAAAAAACACATACAGAAGCACCCTACTACTTTCTAATGACACTCTTTCCTTTTAAATTAAATTGTTTACTAACTATATTTTCCTTCCCTAAACTTCTAAGGTTTTTACGTTTGAAATCTCCAGTTTTCAGCTATACCAAATTCACTCTAACATGTCCAATGTATGATTCTCTCACCTTCGCTCCTTGAGTTGATTAAAATATCCTCAATGAACACAATCACAAACATGTCAAGGTATTGTCTAAACACTCTATTCATCATATTAGTGAACGCCACCAAAGCATTAGTCAACCCAAACAGCATAACCAAGAACTCATAATGACATACCGAGTTCGAAAATCCATCTTCGGAATGTCATCATCTTTGACCGTCATTTGGTGATAACCCAATCGGAGATCAATCATAGAGAAATCTTGGAAAATATTGAATTCTTGAAAATTGATCCCGACTGTATTTAATTGCATTTTTCCGTTTTACTTATAGAATGCCTGCCAAGTGTTATGGATTTAAAATCATTCCAGGATGCTAAAAGATGCAACACACACCATATGGTTTTTCCTTATGCTCTACCGCACAGGTTTTGCGCATAAATAAATCCTTCATATTTACACACATTTTTATTGTGCTTTAGATGTCCTTTCCATATATTTTTGCCATTCATTCATTTTGAAATCTTACTTCAAACTTTTAACCAGATCCTTTTTTGCAATCTACCTTTTTTATGGGTTGCTCAAAAAATTACTCTATAATCTATACCTTTACACTAATTTTTCCACTATTCCAATGTATTATCCATTTTAATTAAAATTTATCTTCCAAGTGTTATGCCTTTCAAAGACTACTAGGATTCGGTAAGATATTACACTTTTTTTTTCTTATCCTCCGTGGGATTATTAACTTGAGAAGAAAAACATATAGATACAAGTTCTTTCCTGGAGAAGAAAAATATAACGGTATTGTTACTATTCAAATCATTGTGTTTCTATGCTTATGGATAATAGGCCAAAAGAACTATTGAACTTCCAACCTAAAACAAAAAAACATGAACTACATCGTTGTCTTTGCCACTTTTACACTTACCTTAAACTTTATATATATTTTATGTATTTTCATGTCTTTCCAATTATTGCCTTATGATCATCTTTTTTAATTTTAGTTCATATCTTAACAACACCTCTCTGAATTAGAAAAGAACAAGCTATGCTAACAACTTCGGGACTGGAAGCTCACAACTTCTGAACTGGAAAAGATAAAGATTAAGGTATATTTGTAATTCTAATCATTTCCTATTTGTGCTAATATTTCATGGGCTACATAAAAATAATCCAGAACTGCGGACCAAAAAAATCTTATCTGCATCTTTGTCGTAGCAACTTTTAACCTTGCCTTTTATGTATCGCTGGAGGCTTGAAAATTTTTAAACGTTATACTAATTTTGTATAATTTCATGCCTCCCATGTTATTAAATTATGGTGGCATTTGTTTATTGCAGTTCATCTCTTGGTTGAGCTTACTCCTACATTGATTTAATTATAAAAGTTTTCCTCTCCTTCCTTAGAAGTTACGAAAAATGCCACCTCAAATCCCTATGCACCATCCATATATCATTATATAATTTTTATCCTGGTTTCTAAAGTATATATCATCATAGTGAGGAATTGAGATATTAAGATGTAAGTTACCATCCCAAACAGGGCCGTATCCACATGGGGTCTAGAGGGTTCACCCGGATCCTCTCGGAAAAAAATACACGATATATAAAAGATAAATTTTCTGTATTTATGTTTATATATACATACATTTAGAACCCCCTGAATGACAAAGACAAGCAGATAACCCAGGTCTCCTTCAAATTAAGCTCCACCTTGAGGGCTCAAATCCTTTTGATAGTATATTATTTTTAGTTTCAGTTTTTTCCTTTTTTATTTAAGTTTAGTACCATTTTTCACGGTTTTTTTGTTTTCTATTTTATAAAACATGCTAAAAGTATGGTTTAAACTCAAAAAAATTCAAAGGTCCGCTACTAAAACTATATACTACTACCTTGAATCATCTGCTAAATTTCAATTAGCAAAACATCTAATGATCGGTGTTGCACCATTCACTGTCATTAGCTTATTAGAATTTATCTCCCCCTCCCTATATTTTTGACATGAAAATTCACACCACTATCTAGCAGCTGGACGTTTAAATGGTGGGTGTCCTTTTAGAGCAGTATCCACAGTTCTAATACATAATAGTAATTAATAGGGAAAGGTTTTCATATGAAAGAGGTGTAGACATCTTGGTTCTTATCAAGTAAAACATTAAACAACATGACATATAGGTCTTGATAAATGTATAAATTTAAGTGCAGCTACTATAAAATCTAACATATGGTAGACATGGAAAATGTTAATCGGATTAAAATATAATAACAATAATATAGTTTTGAAAGGGTGACAAAACTACTCTTTATTCCTTCCTGTCTTGCTATTGTACAAGCTTTCCAGAAATTAGTAATTAAAATATTTGTTCATGTGTTTGGTAGATATGTATCTTCTGATCATGCAATTCAGAAAGAAGCTTGACATCACAACAAAGTTCAAGAACACGTGAAAATCATGGTTGTTAATAGTTGAATTTTAGGGGTATTAAACAAATCTGGTAATGTTGTCTAGAAGGAATGGAAGCCCAGAACCACTCGTGTTGTAGTGAGGACGTTTTAGAAATCACTCGAAACATTTATTTTGTGAAGTTAGACGTTAAGAGTGATGGCGACAATTCAAACGTGAAGTCGTTGGAACACAAGTCTTAGATATATGTATCAGAATAACTGAGACATAATCATGTGCGAGTTTATATAAAATTGAATCTGAATCCGCTGATGTAACACCACCACAAACCCAAAAACTCACTTATCTATTTTTGTCAAATGCCAAAAACACGGCAAAAACTAATCTCCCTATATCACCCTTCAAATTCAAAATTTGCTTTCTCGTATCTACCTCTTCAAAGACTCGCAAAAATGTTTGGCCCATTCTCCTAATGTACATATCCTTCCTGATTTTCATTTTCTTTCACGCCAACGTACCTTGAACACCTTACCATTTAAACATGAAACAAATCTTGGGCACAAATACAAGGAATCTTTGTGGGTTTGGTCTGAAAGGGTGGCGTTGGGAAATTTTGTCCATCATTAGTAGGAGGATATTCTAAGTTACATGGTAGCTCTGAGGATATCAACTTTGATAATGAATTTGATACGTCCTGAGGAGAGATCTGACCTCTAATATTAAAAGTGTAATTTTTTTTTTCCCTAAATCAAAATTTTTATTGATCGCCTTGAAAAAAAAACGAAATTTACTTAATCTCATGATGTACCAATTCTAGATGATGGAGGTACGGTAAACACCTATATATTAAATCTCATGTCTGAAGTCGTTGTTTTAAAGAAAACACTATGTGTTTAGTTCATGATAACTCAAGAACGGTGCTTTAAATTTTGTACTTAAAATTAGACAAATGTATACATTGGGTCTAACTTTTTTCCAGCCGTAATTTATGACATCCTAATACTATTTCCTACGTGCTTAAATGGGTACTTATTGGAAGATTTACATAATTTCCACACTTTTACCAAGGATACAAAATTCTTGCTTTCATCACCGTTATATCACAATCCACAATTGCCACTTTTCCTATGTTGTATTATTGTTTGTATTGTATTTACACTTTATTTTGTGTTACCTAGCCTGGGGTCTTTTGCGACAAGCTCTTTTAGGTAGCGTAAGTTTCCGCTTGCCTTGTTTGCATCCAATGTCCTTTTGCCTAGGGCAGTCTTGCCAACGATCCTGGCGGCCTCATCCTCACCTTCTTGTGTGCGCCATTCTTTACTCCAACGGCGTCTGTTTTGCTTGTTGTTTCATCCAAATCAAAACATATGTGATTTGTTTGTTTCTTCCATTTATCAGCTCACAACAAATTTAATCGACGCACCACACTTCGATCGTCTCCTAGCCTGTCTCGCCACCCTCCCTCCAACGCTCCTCCCATGTCTTAACTCCTCAGGACAATTCAATATCCACGATAGGGAATGCAAATCCCACTATTCTGGCCACATTCCGTGTACTCCCCACCGTTACACATCTCTCCTGCTTCCTCGCTAGGGGCTCCTTGAGTTATAGTTTCTCACCGTGTTGACCCGTGGGCAAACAGTTTCTAGTTAAGTGACTCTTGAAACTTTTTACACAACTCCATTGCCGATCGCAATTGACTTGGGACAACGGTAGTATAAGAATCTTATCAACACTTATAAAATGGACCGTGCCAAAGCGGTCGAATCACTAAAAAGGCTGTTAGAATTTATATCATTGCCCCGAAATAACCCAACAAAGAATTTACTGAAACATTTGTCTTCTAATTAAAAAAAATCAACTTCAATAGATGACAGGTAATATAAGGCATAAGAATATCACCTGGTGGGTTCGATTACAAACAAATAATAAGTTAACCAATGCCCAGCTGAAACAAGCTAATTATAATGAGGCTTTCTTCTTTGAGTTATAGGGATGTATGAGTCATTGAGATATTCTAAATGAACTAAATAAACGAAGGATCACAGAAAATATGAAGAAAGAGAAGAATTTTTAATCGAGAAGTGAACTACGTAAAAATCAAATATGAGAATCTGGTTGCTATTTTCTTTCTTATTAAAAGATAATGTGAGATGGTTTTGATAAACTAAGAATCAGAGATCAATCGAAACCATAACTTCGACACAATCTTGCAACATATTCCTTTAATAAGGAGGAATGCCGGCATGCTTGGTCCCCATTTTCTTGCTTACTGGTTTATCCGGTCCACTTCTGCTTTCCTCACTCACCGGCTGGCTGCGTAGTAAAAAAGAAAGAAAGCCGTCTTGGCCAGATGGAAGTAGGGGCGGAGCTCCGTCCTTACAGTCAAGTGGCTTTCAATCCTCATCGGAGAGGTAGAAAAGCGTAAGTTCTCATAGCAAGGTTAGGCGCCGGGGGTAGGGCGCGGCCACCACCCCAAATTTTCAACCCCGACCTACTACACAAGGGTTTTTTAACCCAAATTAGGAAAAGTTCTGTTAGACTTTCCACCGAAAGTTTTGACACGATTTTGATGGTGAGATCACTTGTCAAAGATGAAATTTTGCACTTAATTGGATCAATTTGGACTTTCTCATATCTAGATTTTGACGAGATTCATCAGTCTCCGTTTCAGTTTGACAGTTTTTAATCAGAAAAAAATTTCTTCAATGAAATGTACAATGCATAAGGTAGAAAATGTCAAGAGAAAATGGTTCTAAATCAAATTCAATACAAGAATCAATCTTTCATTCTTTAAAAAAAAGCACCTCATCATTGAAATCTTTTCACGACTTCTGGTGAAATGTCTCTTGCAATGAAAAGTTGTGTCAAGGTGTAATGACTCTAAAAACGAACTAGTGAAACTAGAGCCTCACATGTTAGTGTATAGTTGGTAAACTTTCACGAATGATTAAAAGTGGCTATAGAATTTAGTTTGGTGGTTTTAGAGGTCAAATGTCAAGCAACGTCCATGACGTCCGAAAATTAGTATTTTGGTGTTAGTGTGTTCTAGTATTGTTATTGAAGTTGGTGAGTTGATTAAGATCCAAAACTTGTAGAAGTGATAGTACCTAGATAAACATGTGTAGGGGTTAAACGTCCGCGTATGACACCCCAAGGACCACCCCAAGGGTCCTTTAGGAGGACCCTAAATCAAACCCCAAAACTGCCAAAAAAATTGTGACCTACGACCATGACTTACGGCTAGTAGGTCCACTTACAGTCAGTAAGTCTCCCTCCGTAAGTCAAGACTTAGCATAGGTAGCCTTATTCCCTTAGACAAGTCTCTGACAAAAAGTACAAACCCATATAACGTTCTGTTACTCCACCTACGGTCCGTAGGTGGAGGTTTCGTAAGTCACACCTGTTTCACTAGTGCAAGTCGGCCAAGACAAGGGTGGTTTAGTGAATTCCACCCATGACCAATTAGATTCATGGGCAATTATTTTATGTATTTTTAGATATGTTAAGTGTTTTACACAATTAAACCCTCATTATACTTCTACACCTATATAAAAACTCTTCACTCGCAAATAATGATCTTTAAAACCAAATTGAACGTCAAGGTCAAGGATCAAGCTAAGATTTGGATTTAATGTTCTTTTTTCTTCAATTTCGTGAAGGATTCAACCAATAAGGCATGGTGATCCTTTATCTAGGGCAATTTTCTTCAATTGATAAACTATGATTATATTGACTTTGAATTGGTGATTTTAAGGTGAAAAGCTCTATGAACCCATGATTTCACTAAATTCCTAAAGTTGACTTATAAAGTGGGTTTTGTAATTATGATGGGATATTGCTAGAATTGTGCTGAGATTGTCACGCCTCAAGTCACCCCCCAGACGCAAAAACGAAACCTAGGACCACAAGTGATCCCAAGCTAACCCTGTTGGCATGATTATGAGCATACTAAAGAAAATAAAGTGAATGCGGAATCTAAATCATAATTTAACTGAAAAGATGGGGAATACCCATATTCTATAACTGAGATATTTGAAAACAATGAGTTTAATATAAAGAAAATATTAACTCAATACTAAGCTGAAACTAACTATGTTTGTAATAAGCAACTAACTGACTAGAAATGTTAGGACAAGCCCTAGATAAGTCTAGGAATAAGTGAAACTAAATGACTAAAATACTGAAATGAACTCATGACTATTGTCCTTGGAAAATGACAACTCACCACTGAATCTGCTGAACTTGAGATCGGGAATCAATCTATGCGTGATTTGGATGCTGAGACCCTGAACCTACATCACTAGAAGATGTAGCGCTTGTATGCATCATTGTTTGAAGGTATTGAGCATGTAGGATAGTGTAAAGCTGCAATAAAACATTACTAAACAAGCACAAAAACAAGTATAATAATCTGAACATGATATATTGAATTATGAGCTAACTGGATACAATGACCAAATTTGTAACATGCTCAGACTGAATGATATTGAATGTAAATATGGACAATGCATTAGAGCGTATGACTAAGTGTGGGATTCTATAATAACGTAATAAAAACCACATGAACTCTAAATGTGGATTCTGATTGATGCGCCCCATTGAAGGAGCCCAATATACCTTGCCCGGAGTTTATAAAGGCCATTGCTAACGTGATCACAAAAGACCATTTGCGAAAAGAGGGGACTTACAAACATACCGGCTGGTAGTTATGGACCTAATTGGCTACGGCTAAACCCTAGCCAACTCGATATTATGCTACTTTAATTGACTTATTGTAATTAACAGATTATGAACTAAGTTTCTGTAAATACTGCGATACTCAAAAACTGAACATGCGATATTGAGAATGCCAATCATCTGGTAAATTATGCATTTATACCTAAGGCATTGTATGTATATTAAAGTTAAGTGAAATATCGGACATAGCATGTTGTAATTCAAGACTAAAGAATACATAGCTAGGGTTCTAAAATTCATGCAATAAACATAATTAGTAACATGGAAATCTGATTTGGAACATATACTAATTAATTCATGAAGTTTTGTTGAAGCTCTATAAACCATAGGTCTAATAATGATATGGGAATCAAATATATTAGTGAAAACTAGGGACCCAATAGGTGAAAGGAACCCACTATTGAAATCCCATATGCCTGGTGATGAAATCCACTGAAAAATATTTAGATTTCGGGGCTAGAACTGATGGAATCTTGTCGTGTTCTTGAACTAAGGTTCTTGACCTTTTTCTCCTTTCTTGCTTATATTTTTTATGTTTTGATTTATGATTTTGACTTAGGTAAGTTTTAGTTATGTTTTTAGTCTTAAACTAACTAAAATCTTATGACTTAGTGTCAAAACAACGTATCTTAGGGTTTGAACAAAGTGGAAAAAGACCAAAAGACCCCTGAGTTAATTTCTGTCGGACCAAATGACGATCTGGACTGACGGGCCATCGTTCAATCGCTGGTCCATCATTTGGGTGCGTAGGTTGGGAAGTTCGACATGCCTTTACTAAAACGGGCATAATGTTTTGCTCCTAGGTCTAATTTTAGCAAACTCGGTGGCTATGGAAAGCTAATTCAATTATATATCATTTCATATGTCATGGGACACCTAATTGATTTTGTGCTAAGAGTTATGATCATTTGAAGTTGACCCAACTACAATTTCCCCCAAACTGTCTGCTAATTCCCACCTACTGTCATACCTACACTCCGTAGGTCCATCTACAGACCTTGCTGGTCAATTGTTCTTCTTTTTAGAGAGTGGCTAAATGTGGTCTTGATCGATGGACACATGCTTCGAACCGTAGTTTGACTTATGGACCGTAGGTCTGTCCGTCGATCGACACTTGGTCAATTTTTCTAGGCTGTGTCATGGGAGAGTTTCAGTCACAAACGACGGATGTGTTGTACGGGCCGTGGGTCAGGCTACGGTCCGTCAATGGTAACTGTAGATTGCACCTATAGGTTTTTGAAAAGCTGATTTTTGGTCTATTTTGAGACGGGTGTTACATTATTCCCCCTTGGGAACATTCGTGCTCAAATAAGACTAAACTAGCTGAAATAGAGGGAGAGAGTTGCAAACCCTACTACTAAACACTGAGGACTAAGTTTCTGACTTGATTAAGTTCCAAGACATGCAAATATTCTTAAAATGAAAGTAAAAACTAAAGTAACATGATTCTAAGGCTTAATTCATGCATCAATGACTGCTTGGCTTTATGGCTGCTTCTGTTTCCCAAGTGGCTCCCTCTACTGATTGACTCCTCCAGAAAACCTTGACTGAAGCGACTTCTTTATTTCTCAACTTTTTAACCTGACGATCAAGAATCTCAATTGGTACATCCTCATAAGAAAGATTATATCTCACCACCACACTCTCTAATGGAACTACAGAGGTTGGATCACCCACACACTTCTTCAAAAGTGAGATGTCGAAAACCGGATGTACTGTTGCTAATTCTACTGGAAAGTCTAACTCATATGCCACCTTGACAACCCTTTTCAAGATCTTGTAAGGGCCTACATATCTAGGACTGAGCTTCCCTTTCTTGCCAAATCTCATCACTCGTTTAATAGGTGACCCTTTCCAGAAAACCCAATCATCAACTTGGAACTCTAGTTCCCTTCTCCTTCCATTTGCGTAAGATTTCTGCTGACTCTGGGTTGTCTTAAGTCTCTCTCCCATGAGTTGCACTTTCTCCATAGCACGAATGACTGAATCTTGCTCTATTAAAGCTGTTTCACGTACTTAAATCCAACCTACGGGAGATCTACATCTACGCCCATACAGTGCCTCATAAGGGGCCATCTAAATGCGGGAACGGTAGATATTGTTATAGGCGAACTCAATAAGAGGAAGGTGATCACCCAAACTACCTTTCAAATTGATGACATAAGCTCTCAACATATTATCTAGGGTCTGAATGGTACGCTCTGCCTGTCCATCCGTCTATGGATGAAATGTTGTGCTAAGGTTAAATTGAGTACCAAGACACTTCTTAAATGACTTCCAGAAATGAGAGGTAAACTGAGGAACTATATATGAGATGATAGACAAAGGAACCCCATGTAACTTCAGAACTTCATTAATGTAAAGCTTGGCATAGTCCTCTGCCGAATCTGTAGTCTTGACCGAGTAAAAAATGAGAAGGCTTAGTCATCTTATCAACTATAACCCAAATGGAGACATGTTGTCTGCGAGTATGAGGTAACCATGTGATGAAATCCATATTGATAACATCCCACTTCCATGTCGGAATACCAATATCTTGAGTCATACCTCCTAGTTTCTGATGTTCTACCTTTACTTGTTAGGAATTGGGGCACTTACTCACAAAATCTGCTATATCCCTCTTCATGTCATTCCACCAATAGACTTCCCGCAGATTGTGGTACATCTTGGAGGCACCTAGATGATTATAATATATGGAGTTATTGTCTTCTGTAAGGATATGGTTTCTCAACTCACCCGCATCAGGAACACATAATCTACCCTGGTAGAGAAGTACACCATCTCCCCCTTAGGAGAAAACCTCCACTCTCTTATTGTGGACTACACCTTTAAATTCAAGCAATATTGGATCACTATCTTGCTTTTCCTTAACCTCCACTACCAAAGAAGATTCTGCCCTATTATGAACTGTTACACCAATGTATATTATGCTCATAAGGGGAACTCCCAAGTGAGCAAGCCTATGAACATCCTTCACTAGCTCCTTCCATTCTTCCTCAACATGGGCTACACTATCCATAGATAATCTGCTAAGTACATTAGCCTTACCAGGATGATAATGCACACTTATATCATAATCCTTAAGGAACTTAAGCCATCTCCTCTGGAAAAGATTCAACTCTTTCTGGGTGAGCGCATACTAAAGGCTTTTATGATCAGTGAACACATCTACATGAACACCATACAAGTAGTGTCTCCATATCTTGAGTGAAAATACTACTGTTGCAAGATCGAAATCATGAGTTGGATAGTTCTGCTCATGAATTTTAAGTTGTCTAAAATAATCAGCTATAATCTTATCTCGTTGCATCAACACACAACCTGGGACAACTTTGGAGGCATCACAATAGATCACATAACCATCTGAACCCTCTGGTAGAGTCAAGAAAGGAGTTATAGTCAATCTAGTTTTCAGTTCTGCAAAACTTTTCTTATAATAATCGTACTATTGAAACTTCACCATCTTCTCAGTTAACCTAGTCAATGGTGAGGCTAAGGATGAGAATCATTCTACAAACCTTTTCTAATAACCCGCTAGACCTAAGAAACTTCTGATATTTGGAGCAGTTGTAGGTCTTGGCCATTATTTCACTACTTCTATCTTCTGTGAATCCACTCGATCCCTTCGTTAGATATAATATGACCAAGGAAAGCAACGGATTGCAACCAGAACTCACATTTTCCAAACATAGCGAATAACTGACGCTCTTGAAGAGTCTGTAGAACAATTCTCAAATTGCTCGCATGTTCTTCCTCGTTTCTAGAGTAAATGAGGATATCTTCAATAAAGACGATAATGAACAAGTCCAAGTACTATTTAAACACTTTGTTCATCAAATCCATGAATGTTGCAGGAGCATTGGTTAGTCCAAACGACATAACTACTAATTCATAATGACCATACCGAGTTCTGAAGGTTGTTTTCAGAATGTCACTATCTCTTACTCTAAGTTGATGATAACCCGATCTAAGGTCTATTTTTGGGAAGTGACTAGCACCCCCAAGTTTGTCAAACAAGTCATTAATCCTGAAGATAGGATACTTATTCTTGATTGTGACCTTGTTCAACTATCTATAGTCAATGCACATTCTGAAAGAATCATCTTTCTTCTTTACGAACAACACTGGTGCACCCCATGGGGAAATACTAGGTCTGATGAAGCCCTTATTTGGAAGTTCTTCCAATTGTTCTTTCAATTTCATAATCTCTTCTGGATACATTCTGTAAGGAGGAATATAAATAGGTTGGGTATCTAGACGTAGATCAATTTCAAAGTTGATTTCCCTTTTGGAAGGGACTTCGGGAAGATCTTCTAGAAATACTTCTGAAAATGAACAATACTAGTTCTATAATCTATGAGGCATAATAGGAATTTAGCCAATCCATTCCTAGAATGACATCGAAGTCTACAATTTCTATCTCTACAAGATTTGTTGAGGTGACTTTCTAATATACTGTGACATGGAAAATTCTATATACCCGTCTAGCTATAACTGGGTCACCGATTGGGTAGAGACTGAGAAAGGTTCTGAGAGAGTTTCTGGACTAACAATGAATTGGACTGCTATGTAAAGGAGTTAGAAGGGAAAGAGTATCCCCTAGATCTAACAATGCATAAACATCAAGGTCGAGGACTCGTAACGTACCAGTAACTACATCAGGAGAACCATCCTGATCCTAGCAAGCCTGAATTGAATACAACATGTTCAGGCATTGACTGTCACCTGTACGAAATAAGTTACCCTGTTGAGTCGGGCAACTTGCTTGTGTTGATGAAGTTGTAGACTGAGCTCTACCATTTCCACCTGCTTGACCCTATCAAGAAAGACAATCCCTCAACTTGTGACCAGACTTACCGCACCCAAAGCATCCTTATTTTCTTGCGAGAAACTCACCTGGGTGGTTCTTACCAACTTAGAGCAAGTGGGGTAAGTTTTAGTACCTGAAACACTTCCCTTAGACTTAGAGCCTGACTCTCTAACCTTTCTTGTTATACATGTTCTTGGAGGATGGTACACTAGCTAGCAAAGGGGCTGGAGCTGAAAACTTCTGCTGACTCTGCGAGCGATTTCCACCACCCGATTTCTGCTTAGAATAGTCATAGTTCCCAGTCGTAGCCTTCTTATTTTCCTTGGCCTGTTCCCTAAGCTTATCATCCTCAACCTTCTGAGCATGAGTCATAAACCTAGAGATGTTCATAACTCCCAGTAATGTAGAATTTTTGCACTCGGTTTTCACTAAATCAAACACTCCATACAAGAACTTATTCATCTTAGCCCTAAAGTCAGCAACCATGTGAGGAGCATACCTGGAGAGTATGTTAAACTTGAATCCATACTCTTGGACTGTCATGTTTCCCTGCCTCAAATTCATGAATTCCTGAGCCTTTGCTTCTCTCAACTCTATTGGGAAAACCTGTCCTAGAAGGTCTCACTAATGCAATCCCAAGTAATAAGAGTTTCATACCCCTATTTTCTTTCCACTTAGCATACTAGATATGAGCAACATCCTTCAACTGGTATGATGCCAAATCAACTCGATCATTACCAGTGACTTGCATTACCTCAAAGATCTTATTGATATCATCCAAGAAATTTTGAGGATACTCATTAGTTTGTGATTCTTAGAACTTAGGCGGATTATTCCTAACAGAGTCACAGACCTTGCTACTGCTTATCCACCATTTGCATTCACAGGAGCATGAACCCTATTGTTATGGTTGGTCATACTCTGATCCAACATCTGTTTGGCATTCCTAAACTTACATTGGAGACTTCTTGACCTGGGACTTGAGAAGATGCATTTTTATTCCTGGCATTCACATTCCTAGCGTTAGCTCTACGAGGAGGCATGATCTCAAATATAGAATGTCAAGTTAGAATGGAATTAGATCATACCTTACGCATGATAAGAGAAACAAGAAATTGAAGTTCTCCAAAAACACTCTGTAGCCTCCCTCTCATTATATGTGGTGCACTTCACACCCATGAAAAGGACTCTACTTAGTGTGGCTTTTTAGACATCCTAGGACTCTAAAACCTAGTGATCTAATACCAAGTTTTGTCACTCCCCGAGCTATCCCCAAGACGTGGACCGGAACCTAGGACCACAAGTGAACCCATGCTAACGTTGCTGGCATGATCATAAGCATACTAAAGATAATAAACTGAATTCGGAAGCTAAATCATAATTTAACTTAAAAGATAGGGATTACCCATATTCTATAACTGAGATATTTGAAAACAATGATTTTAATACAGAGGAAATATTAACTCAATAGTAAGTTGAAACTAACTATGTCTGAAATAAACCTTTAACTGACCAAAAATTCTGGGACAAGCCCCAGCTAAGTCTAGCAAAAACTTAAACTAAATGACTAAAAGACTGAAATGAACTCAAGACTATTATCCTTGGAGAATGAATACTCACCACTGAATCTTCTGAACTGGAGATTGGGAATTCATCTATGCGTGATGAATTAGGTGTATCATGACCTATGAAATGATAGATATAATGCGTGATGAATTAGGTGTATTTAGACTTCAGGCGGTTGACCTTTCTCTCCATTCCTGTATCTAATTTTCTAAGTTTTGATTTATGATTTTGACTTAGGTAAGTTTAGTTATGTCTCTAGACTTAAATTGACTAAAATATAATGATTTAGGGTCAAAATGACGTATCTTAAGGTTTAAACAAAGTGGGAAAAGACAAAAAAGACGCCTGAGTTAAATGCTGCGGGACCAAACAACGACCTGGACTGATGGGCAGTCGTTCAATCGACGGTCCGTCATTTGGATCTGCAGGTTGGATCTGTTCGCAGAACTTTACTAAAACGGGCATAACATTTTACTCGGAGGTCTGATTTTATCAAACTCGGTGGATATGTAAAGCTAATTCAATTATCTATCATTTCATAGGTCATGATACACCTAATTCATATAAGTTGACCCAACAACAATTTCCCCCTAATTGTCTGCTAATTTCTACATACCGTCATACCTACGGTCCTAGGTCCATCTATGGATCATGCTGGTCAATCATGGTTCTTGCCATAGAGTGGGTAAATGGGCTCTTGATCGACGGACACAGGCTACAAACCGTAGTCTTACTTACGAATCGTAGGTTTGTCAATGGACAAACACTGAGTCAATTTTTTTGGGCTGCGTCATGGGAGAGTTTGAGTTACAAATGATGGATTTGCAGTACGGGCCATGGGTTAGGCTACGGCTCATTGATGGTAATTGTCGATTACACCTACAGATTTATGAAAAGTTGTTTTTTGGTCTGTTTTGGATATGCGCTGTTACATATATTGTATTGTACTATTAATATCTATTGTTATTTATATCTAATTGCGATAAATTATTTAAGACTTGAGTAATGGCGTGTCACATTCGGGGAGCACCCCCTAGAGGTAACATGGCTTACTTGACCTCTCGGAGGTCTTATACAAGCCCATAGTTATCATTCATCGCATTGACATATGTAAATTTAGCGGAAAATTTAAAACTTTCTCAGTACATCATATGCTATAACATTACTTCATATATATAAAACATCATCATACGTAGTTTAAGACTCTAGTCTCTTTTTGCCATCCTAGACCCAACATCATAAGAGTACATTAGGGACACGACCCGTACAACATAATACATAACTATATAATATTAATGAACTTTACAGTAAACTATAAGTAGGGAATCCTTGGAACTTAAGGGCCCCTTTCCTTGATCTTAGGAATCATATATCAAGATCCTCATCATGTAAGAAAATCCCATAAGCATCCATAACCTATACTTTGTGTAAAAGGTAGAGAAGAATGGAGTTAGTACAAGAATGCACTAAGTATGAAAACCATGCAAAAACATGCATCTAAAAAAGGACATTTTCTTGAAATCATACTTCATGGCTTATTGAGTAAATCTTCATAAAACTTTTATACAATAGCATTTATATCATTCACATACTTCATATAGACATAATCAAACGCCAACATCATATAAAATCAATATAGAATTTAAGCCACATTTGAGGTCACTTTACAATGAGCTCCTTTCACTTTACAGTGAACTATTTTCCTTTTACAGTGAATTTCTTCTTTTAACTCATTAACCTCCCAAGTAACCCGCTAGTGATACTTGATACAATGCACATGGAAACCATACATACAACTACACAAGTCATCACATATTATCATAGAAGTATAGCACATTACAAGTCACATTCAAGTCAATACCATAAGGTGTTACAGTGAACTTTACTTATTGTTCACATATACCAATTTCACTTCATATCGAACATTCTAAGACTTAACTCAAAATCTCAATCTAAGTCCACTAGTGCAATTTACATGTGAAGCCACATAACCTCACACATACTTAGTAAACCTATAATAAGACCACAAGCCTAAAAACTCTATATCGAACATCGACTAGGCCATATAGACAACTTCATTTATGCCTACAAGACCTTCATATTATAGTCATTAAGACCAACATTGTGCATATGAGAACAAGACCAAATCACATAGACTCATTCCATGAACATCTTCATAACAAGTAGACAAATACTACCATTCCATGCATAAAGACAACCATAATCATACACCTTAGAACACCTTCCTAGAACTCGCTATGAAGCCAGTTGTGCAATGTCTAGGTGGGTTCATTACTTCCGCCTATCCTAAGTAACCTCTCTTAGGTCATCCTAGATAGGGTGTAAGTCATTTACTTCCATTGTCCATTTTACTTTAGGGAAACTATAGCCTTAACCAACACTAAGACTGGGTGCTAAACATGGAATTTGTTGTTGTAGAGGCTTACACCAATGGAAAGTGTTCTTACCTAGCCAAGATAGAACATTAGAACATCCTAGCATACTAAGTGAATCAACTTGCGTAATCCTATGTGGCAAGCATAGTTATGGAACTTGGAGGCATATATGTGAAAACCCTCTTTACGCCAAATGGGGCATCGTAGTTATTCACTTATGGGAACCCTATTTATGCCTATTGAGGCATTGTAGTTATCCATATCATGAGGATTATGGTGACCTACCTTCCTAAAATGGGAAGGGACACCCTTCACTTCAAGTTCACTCGGTGCTAAGCTAAGTTTCCTTCATTGAAAACCCTTTATTAACTTTACTTTATCAAACATAAGCTTTAGGAGATTCACTCCTCATATGCTTAGACATAGGTTATAGATGAAAAGTCCTTTAATCAACCTATACCATGTGAGAAAACCTTTCACATGGACATAGCATATTCAAGAACCTATCTAGTTTAGGATACTTTGAGAACACCTTTCAACAGCCCCTCTATTGACTAGATCATTATACATGTGTGTGTATACTTATATGTGAGCAAATTTTTCACATAGCACATAAATGTCACACATGTTCATATATCAATACATAAGTCTATAGGTGTAACTATATGAGCAATCCGTTCATATCGACACTTTAAGACATTATGCACATTCATGCTTGACATATCATATACTTAACATCATAGCATATAAGACATATTCATAACATATCCATGCATTCATTTTCATAAATATAGATAACCAAACCTAGGAACTACCCTATCAAGGTACACATGTGCAATGCATAGACAAGGTCCCATACGCTTGCCCATACTAGTACACCTATCAAGTCATCCTAGTAAGGGAATACATAGCATACTTCACATACATTTACCTTACATGCATAGTAGTAGACATTTAGTGAATTATGAGATCAACCTTTCATTAGACACTGTGAACCTGTACTACATTGTAAACATGAATAATGTGTGAGTGTGTGTACATATGACACATGATCACATAATAAAAATCAACAACACATTGTGGCAGCAAGAATTTTAAGACCACAATGCACCACCAAGCATAGACCACACAACACAATTTAGCATAGGAGACAAGACAATCTTCACATTACATTCAAGACTCCTAACATTAGATATTCACACATTCACATAGGGGTACATGGGTAGGGGTCATCAATACTTAACACTTGATTAATGGCAGCACCTACAAATGATCCTAACATAGATATACACATACTTATATAATAGCCATACAACCTAGATCACAACTACAATAGGAAAGTAGGCATAAATTTCACATAGTATAGTCATCATAACCACACACTCATATATTCATCAATTTGCCTTCAATACCATGGTAAACACATATAATGACAATAAAGTAAACACCCCCACCCTAAGTGGACCATACCGCATAATGCCATACAAGGCTTCATGAACTATCAATACCATAAGAAAAGTAGCTAGGGAGAGTCATTCTTACAAATTCATAAACCTTTTATCATCATTGATCAATGCACCTTTTTCATCATCAATACATTATATGGAAGTATCTAAATATAAATTTAATCATTAAATAAACCATGTACAAGTCTCTACAAGATCATACTATAACATAATACAAGGCATCACATATATACTAGAAAATAGAGAGTCATAGATCACTTACTTATATTCTTTAATTTGATCACCATGATTAACATTCACAATATAATAATAGTACCCACCTAGGGATGTATGTAAATACATAAGAATCAAGTCTAAATCATGCTTCATCTACCCTAAATTGAGATCACATCACATGCATATCATTATCAATCGATAGACTAGAAGAACTTAGATCAATTCATACCAAGAATTCTTTAATTTGATCATGAAAGGTTCATACCCACAATTCTAACATGATATTAACCTAAGGCAATAGCTACAGGCATCCTATCATAATCGAATCCCAATTTTATACATTATAAAATCAATGTTATAGTGAACACATGGAGATCTAAGCTAGGCATGTTCAAATCTTCATACATTGATCAACATGGATCCTTCATCATCAATAAAGGTAAATAACAATAGACATAAGCAATTCAACATAATAGAATCACAATTCAACCAAAAACAAGCCATGATCAAAATGACCATGCAAGGGCTAAATCGAGTTTTAGAAGGGGCATGGATTCTAATGCAATTGGATTGAATTTCACGTTAAAACCAATACATTATCATCAATTCTCATGATTAAGCCTTTGAAAACATTTTTAGGAATAACCCATGGCTAGATTGAAAAAGGAGAAGTTTGATAATGAAATCTCTTCAAAAATTTTGAGATTAACTCTCTATATGGAAGAATAACTAGAGATTAATGATCACCATACCATAATACAGAATAAAACCTCTAAAACTTGATGAAGAATCCATGGGAATACAAGCTCCAAGATGTTCTTGATCTTTACCTTCAATGGAGGTTCTAAAAAGAATATTATTAGAGGGAAAAGTCTAATTTGTGTAAAAGGGATTGGGAATGGGTTGATAACATTTTTGATCACTTAAATACACCCAAAAATAACAAAATAAACGTATTAGGGTCATTTAAGGACGTGGGGTGAATTTTCCATTCACCCCTTTAATGAAACAGTTGCCAGGAAGCTTCCAACAGCCTGCACCAACGACCACAATCGACGCCCAGTAGGTCCATCGACGGACACTCTGTGGCTTCGTCGATTGGGTCCTTGGGATTTTATTTGGCTTATACTAATTTAGTCTAAGTTTCCATCGACAAAACCACCATTGACGGGCCGTTTGTCAATAAACAGGGTGTCGTTTGTTCAGTAGATTGACAAGTAGTGTCTCGACAGTCCTTCTTGTGGGCCCTTTTGCGGAGCCCTTTAGAAGTCGTACCCCGATGTTTATAAATTAAATACGAACCTTAACAATTCAAGGACCTACCACATCAGTTTCACCAAAAACAAATAGTCGCAACACGTCCAAACATACAAGGCACACTCAAGACACACATGAATGTCTCAAGGGATAACTTTCGAACGTCTTGGACGTTCTTGGACGTTTGACCTCCAAACTTCATGAAACTCAATTAAATATCTATAAACATAATTTTAATCATATAAGGATATCATAATCTCATGACACACACATGAGCACATAAAACACATAAGGCCTCTTAAGTGACTAGTCGTTGAACGTCTTGGTCATCCTTTGACATTTAACTTCCAATTCACCTCAAACTTTACACATATACTTAATATCCTATTATAAAACATTTTAAAACCTTAGACCCTTATGACAAATATGTTAGAATCTAGACACCCTAACTCATTTTGGGGGTCTTACATGGTGATCATGGTTTGGGTGAAGGGTAAGTTGACCTAACTCTCTTATTATATTGGAATTGTTCTTGTATGGTTTGATACACTTATGGTGAAGGTGTTTAATCATTATGTACTTATTGTGATAATTGCCTTGAAGGCATTACATGGTTAATTGGAGTATTATCATGTTAAGGTATATGTGAATGTATAATTTAAAGGTATTCATTGGGTCTCAAGGAGATCTGGCATAAAGTGTTATGGTATTGTGATTGAAGTATATTCTCTATTAATGCTCATATGTGTTGATATTAGAATGTGAAAGGTTTCTATAATGTTATGTTTATCATAAATTGGAAGATTTAGGTGCATCTTATTTAATATGATCTGTTTGAATCGGTAGACTTTGGTGCCTCTCCTTGATGTATGAAACTTGTTGAATGTGATCTATTGACTCGGTAGACATAGGAATCTTTTTCTTTAGATATGATTGAGTAAATTTCTAGTATTAGTAAACTTAATATTTGTACCTTTCTATGAATGGATAATGAGGCCACTAGGCTACGTCTTGAACTGATAGACCTAACATTGGTGACATCCATGATGAGTCTAGACCCCTAAGTGAATGTAAACTCTCGAAGCAGTAGACCTAAAGGTAAAGACCTCCGTCTTGGGTAATATTATAGACTTAGAGATGGTGGGCCAGAATGGTAGAAAACCTTTTCTAAGAAATTCAATGAGCTATCCTTAACGAACCTTGATCCGTTAGACCTAATCATGGTGCGCTTCTTGGTAGAAGTACTATGGGTTGGTAGACCCCATGTTGGGGCCCTCTAAGTACATACATGTGAATGAACTACTTTATGGCATCTAGGGCTAGCACCGAGTGGATATAGTTAAGATGGTGTCTCTTCTTGATGAAAATACTAGAGTCCAATGAATATCTTTGGATATCCCTAAACTATGTGCCAACATGGGTTGTGTATTAGTTATACCCTTGGCAAGTGGAACACCTTCCACGGTGTGGGGTCTTATGACACCGAATTTCAAGCCTAGCTAGTATGGTCTATGTCGGTTAATGCTTATTCACATCATGTGGGATGTGCACTCTAGTTAGTTGATAGGTTCTACAATGTGTAGGTAGTACTATGGGATGCTATCAACACATGGCACGAGTTAGGTTTAGAAGGTGCTAAAGTGAGTTCCCTAATGAATATTATGTGAAAGTCCTCTAAATGCATAAATGAGTCCTTAAATATCTCTAATTAATAAAATGTTGAACTCACAACTTATATTGATAAAATGAGTTCACTAGCATATTAAGTTGGACTAGAAGGGTTATTATCTATTGTAGCCTTGAAGAACACCTAGGTGTGGCTTGAAGAGGTAGTATGGCTTCCCCTACATTTCTACTTAGGTGGGTCTTATTTCTACTTAGGTGGGTCTTAGGGTAACTTTAGGTGGAGGGTCCAAGATGGTGAAATGGTCTATTTGACAAAGAGCAATGTGTTGAATATTGGCAATAGTTGAGCATTCTTATGATGTGGATATTGTCTTGTGTGTGGATATTGATTTATAATGTGTCTCTTATACATGTGGATTATGGATTTCATCAAAAATAGCATGAAAAACATATATCTCAAATAAATGTATTTTTTTCTCATGTTATTGAATGATTATCATACATAGTCCATAATTTTACTAACCCCATTCTTTTACTATATTTTACTACACGTGTAGGTGTTTGCAAGTGAGGTGTTTTCTATAGTGAAGCTCGGGACTAGAGTTCTCTCAAGACTTTTGGTATGTCCTCATATATCGAGGACACATATTCTATGTTGTAGTTTCTTTTGTTAAAACTTTGTAATAGACTTGTAGTATTCCTCTTTATTGTAAAGGGTTGTGTCCGTAGTATGTTTTGTGAGATTGGGTCAAAGTTGTCCATGTAAGACTAGTATTCTGCATGTGTATAAAGATTTTTTAAATGTTGATGATTTTTTAGTGTTATGATTTTGATTAAAACGTTTTAATTCTGCACTATTTTATAGCCTATGTGATGAATGAATGCTAAGTGCTTGTATAATACCTCTTCGAAGTCGGTCCACTGTGTTACGACTCAGGGGTGCTCTCGGGTCGTGATACCCTCGGATTGGAGACTCAATAGAATGGGAGGTCTAAAGTCAAAATTTAGAAAAACAATGAGTTACGTTATTTAATTGTTTAGATATATTTTACCCTCATTAATTCTAAAAAACATTTTAATTGAATATATTTTAATAATTATTAGTCTTTTCAATTGTTTGTATATCTCTAGTAACATTTTGCAAGAAAACAATAAACATATTATAAATTAGTGTTAGTTACATAAAAACATAAGTCTTTACATATCTCATATTGATGCATAGTTTTAAAACTTTTTCAATAGAATCAATCATTACATAACAATCAAAATTATTCTAAAAGTGTGTTAAAATAAAATTAAAATTTTACTTCATTGAATATGTCAATAAGATCTAGGACAATTTTTGTTTTTACTTATTTAATATTTCATAATACTTTTAATTTAAAAAATCAATATTATAGTGAATGTTACTTTTACTAGACATTCAAAGTTGAGACAATACTTTTTTTAAAATTTAACTATTTGAAAATCTAATTATATTTGGATTGAAATGTGTAATGAAATATCTCATAGAATTTAAGACTTCCTTACAAAACCAATATTAAAACACTATTATTCAAATTGAAGTATATTAAATAAGTTAAGAAATAAAAAGTAATCATAAATTCTATCATCTACATTTTTTTTTATTATAATTACATTAATAATAATATTTCAAAGATATGACCATAATAATTAGTAAGAGATTAACAAGAAAATTTAAATTACAGAGAAGGGCCTAACATGCCCCTCAAGTATTTGAATTGGTACAACATTACCCTCCATCCGCCTATCGGTCCTAAAATACCCTTGACTTTCACCTTTCGACTCAAAAAATACTCTTATGTCCAACGTATCACACTCATTAGGTGGTTGGAGGGTAATAGTGTACAAAATCTCATAATTTAAGGGCATTTTAGCCCCTTATCCATAAAAAATAATTTTAAAATACATAATATATAAGATCACGTGATTGACTAGATTGAATTCCATAGTAAATTTAAAATTAGAAAAGGTTTAGGCATTCTACTCTCTAAACTGCTCCCTCCCCAACCCTTCACTTTATATCTCTTCTATTTTTTTTTTCTAGTTGGGTATTGTCCACAATTTTATTTTTTTAAAAATTTATTACAATTAAGAGGAAAAAAAAAGAAGGAAAATAATGAGGCATATATAAATAATTAGTACAGTAAAAAATGACTAATCAAACAAATAGTTATAACGATTACATTTTTTTGTGTTTACCCAAAATTATAAATAAAAGAACAAAAATAATCATTTCTTTTACCCCCATCCTAATCTCATCATGAAAATAATACTAATTAAAAGAATATAAATATGTGAGTTCATTTCAAATTTGAGTCTTGAATATCCTAATTAAGAATAAGAATTAAAAACAAAGGAATAAAAGAAAAATGAACAACACAATGAAAATAATAATATTTTTAGATGGACAATCAATCGGGGTAAGCATGGATTATAGTTGGATCCCTATTTATGAGTTAGGGTTATGCTATAATATATTCGGGTTGATTTAAAACAGGCCAATATATAGATATCATGAATTTATTTTTTCAATAGTATTTCCAAATGGGTCAAAATATGAATTGTAAGTGATTTTATAAAAAAAAATTCAAAAATATCATTTTTATTATTTATTTGAGAAGAGTTTAAATTTGAACCAATCACATTAAGAAATACAATAAATAAATATTTTATAATTTTACTTTAAGGGAGATATTAAAAATAAGGGAAAATATGAATCAGAAGATTAACATCGAGGGTATTTTTAGCCAGAATGTGGACATCAAGGGTATTTTTAGGACCGATAATTGGATGGAGGGTAATTTTGTATCAATTCAAGTACTTGAGGGACATTTTATACCCTTTTCCTTTTAAATTAATAATAACAATAAATACATAATTCTTTTATATTTTACTTTAGGATATTTGGTTTCTTCCAAGTGTTAATAGGGTGCTTAACCCTGGCTGTCTCATTAACGTATATATCTCCTCCATCTTTTTTCTGCTCATTCATACATGTGAGATTTCAGATCCTCATTGAATGTATTATGTTCGAACTAGTGATGTGTATCGAATTTAGACATCGAGTTCTTATCACTAGAACACAGTATGTAATCGCTATAATGATCAATATATTTGTATTGAAACCTACAAAATGAAAAGGCACATAAACTATTTTTGGTAAAAAAAAAAAAGCATTTAACCCTCAAGGTAGGACTTTTCAATGTGCACCGGATTATCGCACCGCAAAACGAATATCATTTATCAAGTGAAAGTCTTTCAAAAAGTAATTTGATCAATTACTACTAAAATTTGAGATAAAGTGGTAATGGATAAATATCAATACATTATTAATGATGGGTAGTTTGATAGATTGCATAAGGAGAAATAATGGATGCATTAACTCTATGCATTAATAGTATCTTGTTTGGTATACTTTTTCAGTCTATATATAAGTAATACTTGCAATATTAATATACATTCTATTATTTATTAAGGTGTGTATTACTGATATCGTGATTTTTTCGGTATTAGTAATACAAGATATCTAATTCATGCATTAACATGGTTAAAGACTCAATTATGAACCCCTCAAAACTCTATTTACATCTTTTCCATCATAATTTTGGAGAGTATTTTTTGTAATTTACCCCCTCCATCCTATTTTATGTGGCATCATTTCCTTTTTGGTCATTCCCAAAAAGAATGTCATATTTCCTTATAAGGTAAGTATTTAAAGGTACACTTTCTTATTTACCCTTGTTTGTTCCACGTATATTTGAAGATAATATTTAATACATTTATAAGGAGAGAGAAAAGTGAGTTTACTTTTTTAAAAGGAAATTTAATAAACATTTAAAAGTATTCATTATTTCTTAAACTTCTTACCCGGTCAAATGTTACCACATAAAATGGGATGGAGAGAGTAATATTTTTATGCATGCATGCAATTTAATACACCAAACCAAACATTACATAATTACTGCAAGTATCAGTAATGCATTCAATCTAACATTACTTTATACACCAAACGACTCCTTAGACATTTAGAATTTGAACTCATTTGATTTCAAATTACTTCCAAATAAAAAAAAATCAAATGTAAAATAAAATAATTTAAAAAAGCTAAGCTTCAAAGTCAATTGATTAATATAGGTGGGACCATAAAATTTTGTTATTTGATAGATATATTATTTAATCGATAAATAAATATTATTAATTTAAAGAATAGTTTGAGATTTAATGAATGTTAATTTTGATTATATCAAAATCATTGTATGTATCATATTTATCGAACTGTCCCTATCGCAAACCAAAAAAATATTATGGCAAGTGTGCTTTTGGGTGAATATATTCGTTGGTTTTGCCACAAAATGCATGGTAGGTGAGTTTTTCTTATGATAGATATTGACCAGCCTATAATAGAAATATTGAAGGACTACAAAATGTTGAGTTGTTTTTCTTGCCACCCAACATGACATCAAAAATTCAACCTTGTGATGCTGGGACAATAAGAACTTTAAAGATGTATTATGGTACCATATTTTATCGTAGGATATTAGAAGTCTATGAAGTGGGACAAATTGATATAACAAAGTTTAATGTTTTATATTCTATAAACTTTCAATCCTTATTTGGACAACAAATATTTAGCAAGAGACAATGACAAATTGTTTTCGACTATGTCTAATTTGTGTGGGCGATGCAATCTCAGAGAATTTGAATGAACCCATTTGTGGAAACGTCACTCATGAACTTAAGGTCATGATTAATATCGTTTATCATAATAATCTGGATATCAATCACCTGTTGGATTATCCAGGTGATAGGGATATATGTTCAAAGGTCAACAACTTAGACCCATGGAAAAAAATAATGTTGAAGATGAATTAGAAGATGATATTATATCTTTGGAACCACTACGCGCAAGGAAGCACTTATTGCATCTAGAATTCATCACTATTTTATGGTGCAGTTCTAAAAGACAACACCAGAGCTCTTGGATGCAAAAAGAAAAGTTAGAGATGAACTTCATCTAGATTTAACTTTTAAGAAAAAATAGAACACAACAGAGTTATATTTCACTAAATTGTATTAGATGTATTTGTACTTTTTAACAATTATTAATTTATGATATTAATTGGACCATATATTTATATAGGGTGTTCTGGAAATATATCTTCTTATTATCTTATCGAAATTGGTGATTTTTTTACTGGCCCAAGCCGAGACTGGAGGAAAATATTATTTTAAAGAGATTATTAATTTACTGAGTATTATTTTATGAAGGTTTTACTGTAAAAGATATTCCACTTCACGCGATTGAAAGAAATATAAAATATGAACAAATATTAATATTATAATTTTTTTGTAATATATATTAATTAAACACATTTCTCATAATTATTTTTAATTTGGGAATCTTTATATAATTTATAGAATATACATGAACATCAAGATTAAATATGACTTTATTATTTATCAATATATATTAACTGAAATAAAAAAATTATGTAAAAATTGATAATTTAAACTTAAGAAATAGTATGTTTCATCTAAGTATTCATAAACAAGAAATTTTAATAGTATTGAATTATTCCAATGAACTATTTCAAAAACAAATTACTAAAAGGATATTCATGTCAAGTGATTATTAATTATAATACTTCAAACCTTTTCATAATAATTTTCTCATTTTCTTCTCATTTTTTACACTTTCATTTTTCTCTTTACTCCTGCAAGGAGTAATACATTACAAAAATTGATGCACTACAAAATGAAAATTATAAGAAACTAAATTAAAATTCTACATTTTACATTCTTGCTCGGAATCAATATAAAATATCAATATTTTTGTTATTGAATATTCTTTTAGTGCATAATGAAATATGCATAAGGAAACAACAGTTAGATAATTGCATACCCAAAAAGAAAGACTAAAAGAAATATAAAAAGTAAAATTAAGAAATCAATATGTGCATATAACTATTACAATAATTAAGTATTATTCATTTAAAAGTGTGAGCTTTAATTAAGCTTTATTGCAAAGTTATGTGGGTTAAATTTTGTTAATGAATATTTCATGTATGAGGTCATTTAAAATCCAATTAAATAAAAAATTATTATGAAAAAAATAATTCAAGTATATATTTATATGTTTTCATTATTTTGATAAATCAAATGAAGAAAAGAATTTTTGAAATAACAGATTAACTATAAATAAATAATAACAAAAATTAATCTATTTACATATACTCATACACATAAATTAAAAAACATATATATAATCTGTCAAATAAAACTTCATTCACCAAATCTGAACAGTAGAAGCTATAAAAAAAGAACATTTAAATAAATTATTATCATGCAAATAAATATATCAATAAATTACTTAAAAGCAAAAAAAAAAAAAGAGATAAATAATATTACATCATAGCAAAAAAATAATTATGATGAGACAAATGAAGAATAGATAAAAATGTAGATTGGTTGATGGAATGACTGATATTATATGGGTTAGAACCAAGAACAAAAAAGTAGTATTTATAGGCTTGTGTATTTTCTAAACGGAAATGAAAATAATTTCAATACTGCTTGACAAAGATCTACAATATGAGGAGGAACCGATTGCTATTCTTTATTGTGATGTTCGTAAGTTGAGGACCAAGGAGATTAAGTCCGTGAAGGTTCAATGGACACATCGTACAGTTAAGGAAGCTACTTTGTAGATCGAGAAGGACATGCGAGACAAGTATCCCCAATTGTTCGTCGAATCAGGTACTACCTTATTCCCTTTAAGCGTACCTTCCTAAGCTAATCACTCGGGGAAGAGTGATGGATAAATTGGTATCTATTATAAATGCTGGGTATCGTCATTATAGAAATACCAATGAGAAAAAATCGAGGCCGGAAAAACTTGTTCGTAGTATTAGGATTTTCCCAACCTTGTCCACATTTGTAGGAAATAGAAGTCATCTAGGTGTAGGGAAATCTGGTAACAATCGGATGGATCAAATAGGAATTTGATTATATAATCGGTTAGATAACTCGTTAAGGAACCCGTACGACTTTATAGAATTGAATTTAGATAAATAGATCTCCGAGAATAAATTGGAGCGTTCAGCGTATTTTCAAAGCGTAGCAGGGTTAAGAGTTTGTTGTGAAATAGGGAAATTGACAATCTCTTAGGATCTCAATGCCTCACTTCATGCCGTTGGAGCAAGATTAATTTCTCTCCACCGACACCGCTACATCGGGATGGGTTCCGCTATAGCGGACGAGGCAAAGATTGATTTGTAGGATATCAGGATTTATTAAGGCGGAGGTCACTGGTTAAAAAAGTGCCACTGCAGCGGGATGGGAGCCGTTGTAGAGGGATGACGAGTTTTTAATTTGTAAATAAAATCCCTAGTCGACCTTATTTTTCACTTTTCGACTTTTAGGGCTAAGAAACGAACCTTGGGCGATTTCAACTCGTTCTCCACCATTCTTAAGGCTAAAGGTAAGGTTTTCACTCCCCATTTTCGTTATTCAATCCGTAGAATGTTTTAGAATGGGTCATTATTGATGGGGAAGGGTTTCTTGATAAAATTCATCATGGAAACAATCCTAGTTTGGCTAGTTGGAGTCATGAGTTTTACCTAGGGTTCATGAATTTGTAGAATTCTGGGAAATTAGTGATTTATTTTTTATTATCGTATATTGTTGATTGTTTGTAGACCAAGAACAAGCAGAATGAATCCGAAAAGGGAAGGATCAATTTTCTTAGGGTTCCAACTTGTTTCGAGGTAATCTATACACATCCTCATGCTACCATATTTCTTCTTAACAAATAAAATCGGAGCACCCCATGGGGAAGCACTAGGACGAATAAAACCCTTATCAAAGAGCTCTCAGATTTGAGTCTCAAGCTCTCTCAATTCTGTTGGATCCATGCGATATGGAGGATTGGAATGGGGCGCGTACCAGGCTCTAAGTGAATAAGAAAATATATGTCTCTATCCGGAGGCATGCTTGGCAAATCATTTGGGAATACTTCATTTGACTCAGACACCACATAAAATAGACCCAATGGATGGAGCTTTAGTCTTAACATCCCTAACATGAGCCAAATAAGTTAAACAACCTTGCTCTACGAGTTTACTAGCACAGACGGAGGATATAATCTTAGCTTGTTTAAGCTTTTACACCCCTTCCCACTCTAATTTTTTCCTTCTTGAATACGGACTTAGTATTACAGTTAAGCACATCATTATAGGGAGACAACCAAGTCAGCCTAAGATAATATCAAAATCATCCATGTCCAAAATCACCTAATCACCCCAAGTCTGAAATCCCATAAACAAGATAGGGCAAGCACAAAAGACATTGATGAGTATGAGTGACTCTCCATCCTAGATGGAAACACATATAGGGGCATCAAGGACACACAGAACATATCAAAATCCGAGGCACAACTCATAGACACATAAGAATATGTAGAACCCGAATCAAACTAAACATTAGACATTGTTCTTAGGCGTATTTATATGTCTAACAACCATTTCTTTCGCATACATATAGCTGAGTGAGGACATTTTTGGTGGTTAAGTCAAGTATGTTGAATCGTTTTTAGTCCGCATCTTCTAACCAATATGATTACATGTTTCAGGCCGAAGATCATTAGAAAAAGGAATTGATTTTAGGCACCGGATCACAGGTTTGAAAGTAGAAGAAGAAGTGGCGTAATACAAGAACCAAGAAGTTTGAAATAGCACTGGCAAGAAGCACCCCCGCGTCGCAGAGGCAGTCCCCCCAAGCAGTGAAGGAGTCTGCGTTAGAGTCGAGTCACGGAGACCAGTCCACCAATGAAGAAAAGGAACTCCCCTTAACAGGGGAGATCATGATGGAGTCGCATCGCGGAGGGAGTTCCTCCTATGAGCAGAATTCAGTGAGGGAATACCTTCGCATCGTGGACCTAGACAAGCAGATCATCCTACGTGTTTATTTTTAGAGTATAAATTGTTTAAGTGTCTCTTATTGCACAATACACTTTCTAAAAAACGAGAGCTGAAGCTTAAGGACGATTTTTGTGCTATATTCTAGGGTTTTTCTTCTCCTTCTTCATCTTAGTAAAGACTTGTATTATTTTAATACATTTTATCTTGTTATTTTGTATTATGGGTAGCTAAAATCCTTTGTCCTAAGGTTGTGGCTGTGAATGATGGTTTAATGTGAAGTTGTTCCTTGTGTGAAAAGGGTTGGTGTTTTTTTATGCTTGCATTATCATTTCATTATTTTAATACTTGATCAACATTAGAATATACTTAGTGTCCATTCTTGAACTAGGAAGATTAATAGAGGGATAGACCAAATAATGCAAGAGGTGTGTTCAATCTTAGAGTAAGCTCTAGATTGTTCTGTGTATAGGATAACTCTATACCTATGCACCACATTTAGTTAAAATGCAAGATCAATACTTACTACACTATTGTTGATTCATACCTAACCCCGCTCAATGATGTAGTTAGGTTTTCAATATTGTTCGGCGATTAGAAGTCAGAAGATTATGATCTTAAAAGGAACCTTGCCAACCCACAATAGCTTAACCCTTTACACCTTGGAGTAGAAGTTCATTGAACCGGTATTCGAGTTCTGCTACTACCCTGGGATGTCTTTCCAATTTTAGAAGTTTCTTTGTTGAAATTGTTTTCTTAAAGTAGCTAATTCTTCTTAAGGTTGACTTAGTAATTAAGCAAATTTCTAAATTTGATTAATACTTGAATAAATTTATATAGTCATTATAAAATGGTATTCGCTGATTTGAGGTCTCTTGGCCATGAACATTACACTCGAAAGAGTTTATTTACTAATTGGAGGGATCTCTGCACCCTGAACCTGCAGTCCTTTCTCATTTTCAACCTCCTCAACATTCTCAAACTCCACTTCCACTACCGGTGGGTTCCCATTTATCGGAACATTGGCAATCAACACCTCTTCCATAGCAGGTGCCACCCTACCATGACCTCTTTCCCTAACTCTTCCTCTACTTCTGCCTCGACCGCGATCCCTCGCTGCAAGTTCCTCAACTGGAGCATTAGCAGGAGCTACGATCTTAATGTCATTATGCCTAGTATTAACCATCTGTGGATAGTATATTGAAAAAAGTAAGATACCAATTTTAATCGACAGATTCCAAATGGAATCAAGTTATAGCACGAAGGATACAAGAGAAAAAGTGATTTCTTTAAGTTCTATAGCTTCTCTAAGAAAAGTAAAGGTGTCCTCGTACCATTCCGCGAGACTTTATTAGACTCGTTTTGGTGCATCATATAAACGAACCTAGGATCTATTACGAACTTTTTCACGACCCAGAGTGTCGTGATTGGCACCCACACTAACTACTCGGTGGGAGAACCATTACTACAATCCAACCAAAGCAAGAAATCTAAAACTACTCAGGGGGAGAACCATTACTACCATCCAACTAAATCAAGAAACTTTAACTAAGGAATTTAAGTTATAAAAGCAAATCAAAAAACTAAGTTAAGTTACATTACTAAATAAAGATCTAATGAAAAACTAACAATGTGAAAGATAAACCTAGAACCTGAAAGTCATTGTACCAAAACTAGAAACAATAATAAAGTCTAACAAATAATTCTATTGAACTATTTAACACAAAATTCTTAGTCCAGAAAGGTTAGACATACAAAAGGAGAACTACATGGCAGCCCGAACGAAGTGGCTCACCCTTGAACTTGAAGCGATCACTGATCTTCTAAGCGAGGTCTGTGAATAGTCGCGTGAAGATGCCTTGTACTCAACAAAAATAAGAACAAATGCAAGATCAATATACAACCACCTTGTACTTGTAGAATCACGCTGCTATCCCACTAGTGTAACATAACAAGTCAAGAAACATTATAATATCAAGAATATATATCAACATATTTAGTATCATCGTACAGAGTTAACAACACATTTCACATGCTTAATCACACAGTTGGTCCTCTCATGAAACCCAAACCAAAAGTTAGCATGTCATGTGGAAATCCGATCAAAATGTTAGCATGCCATAATGTGACAATCTGATACAAATCATTCATCACAATAATACATAAAGATCACACATTTAAGTCATGATTTATTTAAACCTTTATTATCAATATTGCAACATGCACACATACAGGTATTACAATGACAAGATGACAAATATATATCACACGATAATAGAATCACAACAATCACCTACCGC
The DNA here is from genome assembly GCA_027704765.1 of Solanum habrochaites. Classification (NCBI taxonomy): domain Eukaryota; kingdom Viridiplantae; phylum Streptophyta; class Magnoliopsida; order Solanales; family Solanaceae; genus Solanum; species Solanum habrochaites. Next base: position 41,692,457 of record JAKWJA010002496.1, read on the forward strand.
GAAACAAGACTGGAACCCTAAGAAACTTGATCCTTCCATTTTTGGATTAGTTAGGCTTGTTCTTGGTCGACAAAAAATCGACAATATACGATAATCAATAAATAAATCGCTAATTTCCTGGAATTCAAGGAAATTCATGAACCCTAGGTCAAAATCATGACTCCTACTAGCTTAACTAGGATTGTTTAATTTCCACCATGAATTGTATCAAGAAACCCTTTTCCATCAGTTATTATCCATTATAAGAGGTTCTACGGAATGAAAAGCGAAAATGTGGAGTGAAACATTTACCTTTAGCCTTAAGAATGGTGGAAAACGAGTTCAAATTGCCTAAGGGTTGTTTCTTAGGTCTAAAAGTCGAAAAGTGTCAAATAAAGTCGACTAAGGTTTTTATTTACAAATTAAAAACCCATCATCCTGCTAGAGCGGTGTCCGTCCCGATATAGCGACAACAATCCCCCTACAACGACACTTTTTAAACCAATGAGCTCCATCGTGAAAAATCCCAAAAATCCTATAAATCAATCTCTTCCTCATCCGCTACAGCAGCACCCATCCCACTGCAGCGGCACTAAGCGAGGCAGTGAGTTCCTAAGGGATTTTCAATTTCCCCCTTCCACAACATACTCTTAACCAACTACCTCTAAAAATGCCCTTAATGCTATGATCGATTTTTGGAGATCTATTTATCCAAATTTAATTCCCTAAAGTCGTACAAGTTCCTTAACGAGTTGTCTAACCAATTATATAATCAAATTTCTATTTACTCCACCCGATTGCTACCAGATTTTCCTACACCTTTATGACTCATATTTCTTTAAAATTTGGACAAGGTGGGAAAATCCTAATACTACGAAAAAGTTTTTCAGGCCCTAATTTTTTCTCGTTGACATTTTTATAACGATGAAACCCGTTCGTTACAATAACTGAAGTTGAAAATCAGTTGGATAAAAAGTTGTCATGATTAGAAGTGGTAGATGTGGAAATATGAATATTCTTTTGCAAAAATATATTTGAAAAATTGAATCATCCATTAAATTACTACACATACTCACCTCAATCTAATGAAATAGTTGACAAGGGAAAAAACAAACTTTGTAGGAAATGATGATCTCTTACGTATAAGTTCAAGTTTACCACAATTTGTGTTCAAACTAATTCTACAAAAGGAAAAGAAAGTGATGAAACTATTTACAAATACAAAGCAAGACTTGTTGTCATAAGCTTTAGACAATAACAAAGACTTGATTATTTTCACATATAATAGCCTCTAACTAGTATTACATCAATTTAGATGTTAATTGCCTTAGTTGCGAATTTGTCAACATGGATGGGAAAATATTTTATTGGAAGAAGAAATTTACATGGAACAACCCGAGTGCTTTGTGGTTCCTTGTAAAAAAAAACGTGTGTAAACTTGTCTAGTTATTTTATGGACAGAAAACAAGCGCCCAAATAACAACATACACAGTTTGTGTATTTTATTATTAGGCATACATGTTCAATGCACGTGTCGAAAATTAGTATTATATAAACTGCTAAAACGTCATGACATCCGATACAATTTATTCTGCAAATTCTATTTTTTTGAAAACTTGCAATTTATTGTTTCCATTTTACAACAAATAAACAATTGAAATCTCAAACTTTAAACAAAAAGCTAATGACAATAAACTTTTTCCCAAACTTGATAGACCCCACCAAGTTAATAATTCCTAAAGCAAACAAAGAGACCCCACATTATCAATGTCAGAGACTCTAGAAGTAGATAAAGAGAACTCATATTATTAGTATTAAAAACTCTGAAAGCAACAAAGAGCCACATTATTTGTCTTAAAAACTTCACATTGTTTGTGTTTAAAAATTCGATAGTAGACAAAGAAACCCTAAATTATTACTACTCAAAACTCCAGAAGCATACAAAGCAAATCTGTGGTATTTTTGTTAAAACTCCAAAAGTGTGTACGAAGACACATTATTTGTGTTATAAACTTTGAAAACAAACAGAAACCCCACGTTATTTGGCTAAATATTTTGAAAGTAAATAAAGAGACCCCTTATTTTTTAGGCATATTTCGTATTTTATTCAAAAACCTAAAACAAATCACACATCCTTACACTTGCGCGAGCATGGAAAAACCCACACTTATCCCAACGTTTAAAAAGAAAACAACTGAAAATGACAATAAATAAAGCATGATAAACTCACTCGGTAGGCCTATAAATCTAACTACGACAAGATTTCCTAATTAATGGCTCCTCATTTTCCCTCACCGCCTTCTCTGATTTCCTAATTAATAGACCCCGTATTATTATTTTTAAGAATTTCAAAAGTAGAAAAGAATATTTCTTTTTCTAGGTTCCAAAGTCATCAGGTAATTGATTTGTATTTGTTGTAGCCAAAAGAAATTTTGTGATATATTAATGTGGCACATCTGTTTGTAACATTTAATCGTTATTATTATAACTAGTAACTAGGTATTATTTGTTTAAAACCAAAAAAATACTTTGAGTTATTTTTTAAAACACTAGAACCCTAAGCATACTCCTAAAAACCCCAAACTATCCATGTTTGGCAGTTCATGGATTTTTGGGTGTTCTTTATAAACTGAATCAAATTGGAACAAAAACATTATTTTATTTAGGGTTTTTAGTGTAATACATTCATATTCATAGGTTTAGATTAAATTCAATAATTTTGACCTAAACAAACAAGTAATCATACGAAAATCCACATTGATCATTCATTAGAATTATACTTTATTTCTTTACGAATATAAAATTATTTGTTTATTATATAGTGCTTTATTTAATAAAATTGATATTATTGATAAAAACATGTGTATTATGTTATTAGTCATACAAGTGCAATGCTCGTGCAGATAAACTAAAAGTATATTAAATGATTAAATGTCAATATATTCAATACAATTAAGTTTACGAGTTCTATTATATTATAAAATTGCAAATCTTAAATTTCCATTTTGTAGCAACTAAATAAGAAAAAAATCAAATTCAAAATTTAAGAAAGATGTGCATCGAGTGCCATACCTATGCAAAAAAAAAAGATAAATTTCCGTTTTTATGTTTCATCATAATTAAAGTAGACATTGAATCATATCTTTAGATAGTAGCTTACAATATTGTCACATCTGACTTATTTTTCTTCATCTTCGCCAAAGAGGAGGATTATCTATGTAAATGTAGAAATTTTAACATAATAAAGCTAAAAATTAATACATTACTGATTGATAGTAACAATTTTAAGAAGGGCATAAATGGTAGAATTTGAAGAAAGCGTAAGTTATTTTGTAGTTTTTAAAAAGTAATTGGATGATTAGGGATGTAGTGTGGTTAGGTTTTCTAATTACAAAAGGAAAATTAAAAAAGGCACTAAATTTTTAAAAATATTCTTGATTTAATCCTTTGTGGAAATCGCCACGCCCAAAAAACCTAAAAATTGAATTCCCAAAGAAAAAATTTTGACAGCCGGTTTGAATCATTTGGGTCTCAATCTAACTGTGTTCTAGGAACACCCTCAAAATTTTGAAGGCTTCCGGCTTGAATTATTCTATAACACCTCGCAACTCTACACTGAAAATTTTAAAAAAACAAACATTTGTGTAAGCGCTCAAACATTTTTTGAAGAAGGCTAAACAGGTTAATGGGAAAGTCCACAAACCCAAAATAGACCATGGACCCTTCGCGACTCCCTATACAGAACGTTTAGGGGACCACGACTTGATTAGGGAAATGTGGCCAACCGTCAAAGGATGCCAAGGAGGGGGTCACCTGGATGAGAACCTAGACCGCCCATGGTGGCTTGTACGCTCCGTTTGGGAGTACCTACAAGTCATCAATCAATTTTTATGTTTTGGGTCAATAAACAATCATATCTCTGAGCACATAATGAATTATTACCCATGACATATCAAATTAAAGGTCTTTAGGCTTCCCAACACTACCAAATTTTCCTCATTTTGAGTTTGGAGTAAAAAGTTATGTTTGTTTAGAAGAAGCATTGTCGAACAAGTGAAGTTTCATGGACTTCTATACAACTCGTAAAGCCTTAAACAGTTTGAGAAACCTTCCTTTCAAGGCACCTTGACAATTTTAAAAGTTGGGGGCGTTTTGGTTTTTCTCCTATACATTTGGTATTTAAACTATGTCATTGTAAGCCTAAACCACGATATTTTACACGTAGTTAAGTGCTTATAAAGTGATAATCAGTTCTTTTACGTTCAATTACACTTCAAGATATTAGAACAAGGTCCCAAGAAAAAAAAAGTAGGATTCAAGTGTTCTTCGAGTTTCGTAAATTTCGCAAAAATGTTCATTTCTTCCAGGTATGTAGGGCAAACATAGTGTTAGACTAGTTCATCTTTATTCCTTACATCTATTTTCAAATAAGTAAAAGTTTAATCTTGGATTCTATCCTTTAGATTTGAAATTTCTTGAGATTAGTTGATTTTGAGTTCTTGAGTTCCTGATTCTTTTGGAAATTCAATTCTGAATCATTAAATTCCTATATGTTATGGCATTGAGAATTTTGAGTTCGTTGGATCAATGTCTATATTTACATGAACTCGTGAGTGTATACTCCTGTTGATATGAGTATTGTCGTTGAGTTATGAGTTCTTAAATAGCTAAGTTCTGAATTTCTATATTGTTTACAGATCTTGAATTGATTTTATTCATGTCTATTCTTGAGTATGAAATCTTTTTCTTGCGTATTCATTGAAATCTTACTGAATTTTAAATTTCAATATATTGTATAACTTAATATTAGGAAAGTAAAAAGGGTTAATACAGAGTAAATAAACCGAAGTATTCCCAAATGTTTTTTAGACATGTATAAAAGAGTAGACCCCCTTTTTTTTAAAAAAGTTCAAAGAGTTTTTAAAAAGATGAAGTACAAATAAATTACCCCCTTCATAAAGTAGGTTTTTAGTATTATCTTAACCAAAGAAAGATTTCACATGAAAAGAGAAATATGTTTTCGGACATAGTGGCAAGGAGTTGCACAGAGATATTTCAAACCAAATAACTCTTTTAAAAGGTTAACTTGAGAAATTATTTCAAACTAGATGAAGAGAAATGTTTTTATACATTTGAGAAAGAGTATACGTTATAGGGAGTAATATTAAGCACCAATATGAGGGAGAGTTTAAACAACTCATAGCCCCCATAAACTGTCTTGCAAACATTGGTACAAGATCATACTTTTTTAGATGAATCCTTAGTGCCTTCTTTAGAGCTTCGTTGATCCACTTAATTGAGGTATCCTATTTCCCATATAGAAAAGTTCTGTCAGCGTGGACAAGACGTTATATCATTGAGTAGTTCATAGTTATGGTTGTCGGTTAGAGAATCTCCCAATAGAGTTAAAGTGTATTTTTGTATATCACTTATTATGTAGAGTTTCATAGATGAATATGTATTTTTTTAAATCTCAAACAATTCTTTAATTCATTACATTAGTTGAGTTTATGTAATATCTATTGTAGTCCTTTCATACCGTTAATTCCCTTAAGTTATATTACATAGTCGTATATTCAAATGTACATATGTCATTTGACTTGTATTCTTTTATGATGCAGATACAAGTGTTTAGGATCATCAACATGTGCTTCGTTGAGATCACTCTACATTCAAGTTAGCTTTTAGTGAACCTCCTTGTATTCTGGCGGACTTCACATTTACTTTTTATTTAGTTGTTTTAAGGCGTCGTGGGTCTAAACCCGAAACCTAACTTAAACATTGTAGACTTCATAGATGGATAAAGTTGAGAAGTCTTTCAATAGTTACTTTCTTTGAGATTTTTTCGCAAACTATTATACTTATGCTATTGAGTATTTTACAAAGAGGTAACTTGAATATTTTCTTTGAGTTTAAATTTTCAAAATTCTATTTTAAGTCTATTATTTCTTGAATGAGTTTTTATCTAAGTAGTCATCCAATCCAAAGGTTTACTTGGGGATCAAAAATGGTTGTCGAGTATCAGCCATGTCCAGGATGTAGGCTCAGAGCGTGACAAAGTTTGTATATCGAGCACAGAGTTAAAGTAACCTTTGGGTTGATATGAAGTTGTGTCAGTAGGATCATACTTATATTTGTGAGGGCCTCACATATATAAATGAGATACTACACACATTTAATAAAATATTCCCTTCTTTCATACTCTAAATCATGCAATAAAACTATGTCATAAGAAACTTATTCAAACTCGTGTGTTTCTCAAATTCATTCGACTACCCAGCTATTTATTTTATTCTCTATATATAACTCTTTGTAATATGATCAACATATATTAGTTTTCCTTCCTAAATTTATATTTTGTTTTCGCATGGAAACATGGGCACAAGAGTACCCCCCTCAACCTAGTCCGAAATCCCAGACACACACTTAGACTATACAAGGTCCTAGTACCCTCATGAACTTATATTATAATAATTTCTAATCCCTTTCGGTCTATGTGGACACTACGTGAAAAAAAAATCAACCAGCGCTTTGGGGCCACAAGATAGTGTCACCTGAGGAGTAGAAAATTACTTAATAAAATAAGTTCAGGGCGTAATAGGACCTTAGTAAGTATAGTAGTTCTCTCTGATATTTCGACATAGTTGAGGGATACTTGTGCATTATCTCTTTGTTTCATAGACAATTCTAATATGTTTCACATATAGTCTTCCTAAATTTATTGAAACTAATAATAATAAATTATTTTAATAGTAGGAGATATTATTTTAAAAAAAAAGAAAGTTGGCATTTTAATTTTAATTCATTGTAAGGAGAAAAATAAAGAAAATTACTTCAATTTTGAGAGAAAAATTTGAAAATACAGATTGTAATTAAGAAAAACACAAAATTAACTATTAAGGAAAAGGAAAAAGAAACTAAAATGGAAAAGAATGACATTAAGAAGGAAAAAAAAGGACTATCTAAATTTGAAAATTTATTTGTACTAATTCTTTTTTTTCTTGTCTTTTAACTTATTTTATTTTATAGAAATTCATACACAATAATATGATTGAATGTGTACAAATATATAACGACTAATTTTTCAGAGAATTGATAAAAACTTTGTATGTACTATTATATATATACCAAAATAAATGAAAGATATGATTGAATACATTTTAAAAATATTAGTAAAGATTTAAAGACTAAAATTTGAAGACATTAGACGTCACAGATTTATTAATACTATGTGTAGTATTTATTTAATAAGAAATTATACATAAAAATATTTATGTTTGTAATTCTTGGATAATTTGATGAATAAATTCATTTTGTTGTCATATGAATTTTATTTCGTAAATTTAGTGATGTTTATAATTTGTACAAAACTAGTTTATGGAAGAGTGATGTAGTACCTTGCATAGGCAAAAGAAAAAGTATATTTTTATTTTATTTTATTGGTAACTTTTCGTGGTTATTATATTTTTTGTTTTCATTTTATGTTTTTTTTGTTTGATATCGATATTGAAATTCGATTAATTCAAATTCAAGTTAGTAAAGCCCATTTGTATTATTTTTTTTTTAAAATTATAAGTAAAATACTTATCCATGTATAAATATGTAAGTTCATCCACATATTTCTGGCTCACATTTATTATAGCAAACAATTAAGAAAGAAACTAGAGGTAAACATAATAAAAATACTCATACACTACATATTTAATAATATATCTTTTAAGTAATTCACATTTACTAATCAATTCAAATATATATTATTTAAAGGTTATTTTATTTTTATAAAAAAGAGGGTATCATAAATTTTAAATATACTTTTTACACTGTTCGGAAAGCGGACAAATTCACTAATAATTATATAAATTCTAAATAAATAATATCTATTTAATTGTACTCTAGACACAAATTTCTTTATATACATGAAAACATATTTAACCAAAAAGGAATAAGAAAATAATACATTAGACACAAATTTCTTTATATACATGAAAACATATTAAACCAAAAAGGAACAAGAAAATAATACATTATAAAAGAACATTTAAAAGTAATACAAAAGACACTTACAAACAGTCATCACTATAATCACTTTACATAAAATAGTATAAATAATTTATTATTTTGTTCTAATTCATATAACATGATAAAAAAAATATTATTTTCTTTCATACATTCTTTTCAAGTAATCTATTAATCATAACGTCTTTGTTCAAATACAATAATAATATTATTGTCCTTAACAGTTCTATAAAATTGATGACAATGCTTTTCTGCGATCTATGAATATGTCTAGAAAGAAAATTAAAAAAAGAAGAAGAAAGAAATGATATACCAAGAAAGGGACAAACTGGTAATCTATGAATATGACTGGGAGGTGAAAAAGCCATAAAATATTTTGATTAATTAATATTTAGCTTATTAGATATTTTATAATATTTAAACTAAAAGGGTAAAATAGTATTTGAATTTTTAAGTTTGTAACATCTCATTGTTAATGTAATAAATAAATAAATTAAATATAAATATGAATATATGATATGATTATAGAAAACGAAAATTACGTACAAGGTAAGTAGGAATCTACAATTATTATATTATCATGTTTACCAAATATACAGATGATCCATTGTTTTATCCTAATTTTTCAACCGATTAAAACATCCTGCAACATACACCTTTGAAAAAATCACTAGAGATATAGAGATAGAGAAGTTATGTGATTATTCTGTAACCGTTGATTTTAAGATTAAAAATAATTACTCCTGTCATATAAAAGTTATCAATAATATTTATATATTATAAGGCCAAAAAGATTCGTCCATCACATTTCTAAAATTAACTGATAAAAGTTTGATATGATCTCTAGATAGATTGCATCCAAACGGCCAGGGATTATTATTTTTTTAAAATCTAATTTGCATTATACAATGACACAATAAATTTCTTTTTGTTTAAAAGATTAAATTATAAATTTATTATCGAATCTATCAGAAAAAAAAATACTTTTCAATAGTTAAAAAAACTGCATTCAGATATCGACCAGAAATTTTCAGTAACTCAAACGATCAATTTTTAATCCTACGACTAGGAGTTCCAAAGAGTGGCTGATCTCAAAATAATCTGTTGTATATTTGCTTTAGAATTGTTAAGTTTTACTATGGTAGTTTTATTAAAAAATAACATTATACATTTAAGGTAAAATTTTCTGTAATTATGTAGACATATATATTTTGAATCTCCTCAATAACAAGAAGAAACTAATAGCGTAGTGGTGGATCCCCTTGAAATTAATTTTCACATCAACAGTTTGAGTTCTATTTTTCATATTTTTTTAATTTTTTATTTTAAAAAATGTGCTAAAATATGATTTTAAATTCAAAAAAATTCAAGATTTACATTTCTAAAAGCTAATAGCCTTTTACTTTCCAGATATCGAAATCACTTCTTTTGTTCTTTCTCAACACTCAAAAATCAAATATTAAAATTCATCTCTCGTATATTTTTATTGTTGATTTGTATCATACGTGATACTTCATATTTGAATCACACATTCAATTTGAAACGAAAATCACGTGTATTGCTTAAAAGGTAAAACCTCTTTCTCTTCTTCTTTTCTTTCAATTTTGAAATTAAAACAAAAAAAAAATTGTAGAAAAAGTTTTATAAACTAAATGGGTCTTTTTATTTTAAGGTTATTGTAGTTCTGATCATCTGAAGTGGAGGTTCAAAGGTAAAATCAAAAGAGTTAATTATTGTCTTTTCTCCAAGAAAAACTCTTCTCTTCATCTTCTTGAAAAGTTTGTCTTTCTTGGTTGAATATTGACTATCTTCATTTTAAATTGTGAATTCTTTTTAATTGTTTTCCTACTTCTTTCTTTGGTTGTTGTAACTAAATTGATGAATCATTTGAATTTTGACGGCAATCTTTTATGTAATTTGTAGAGCTTTCAATATGAGTTAGCTCATCATATACGAACTAATTCATACATGCTTTAACATTTTACAGGTCAGGCCGGGCTAGCTCATTTTTTGTATGAGCCAGAAAATGATTGGCCCAACACCATGTACAGTTGGGGCTACAAAGCTTGTCGGGCCACTCACTTTTTTAATTTTTTTGTTTTTTTTATAATTAGAAATTAGAAAGTATAATTGTAATAAAAATATTATCCATAATATCGACAAAACATATTACTGATGTCTAATATTACTACTTTTTATCAAATCCACAATAAAATTATTTTATATTATAATATTATGAAGTTTTTTTCAAGTAAAAAGTATATATCTACTAGAAATTATTAACATATTGTTGAGTTTTGACTCTCTTTTAATTTTAAATTTTAATATTATTTTTAAATAATTTTTATTATCCCACAGGGTACCCTAACCATATTTCTCAGGCCCCCAAAATCAGTTCAAGTTTATTCAGGTCCGGCGTAAAAAACCCTTTTCTTCAGGGGCTCAAAAATCTTAGCCCAACCCTATTAAATTGCCGATTTAGGTCCGAGTCGGGCCCACGATGCCTATCCCATATGACGGTCCTTCTTAGTAAATTTGTAAGAAAATATATTTAATGCATTTAACAATTCAACTATTTTATATAGATTCATAGTCAACGGAGAAGTATTTTTCTAAAGTATCAAATTCAAGTTCTATTGCTCATAATCAACTTAAACGGAAAGAAAATGCTAATCATTTGAAAGTACTATGACAGTCTTCTCAAGAATTTGATTTAAGTTCATTAAAAGTTGATCCATGTGAAAGAACTAAAATTTTGAAATTTCATCCAAATCATCGTGACGCTATTAGAAGAGCTTATCTCCAGAAAAAACTTTGTCAACCTCTACTAAAAGAGTTTCCACAAACAGAGATTTCTTGAGATATATGTCGTTTTATGGTTTAATGAATTTACTGATTGATTAAGTATAGTATAAGTAAAGATGCAACCTTTTGTTTCTATTGTTATTTTTTCAAGGAAAAGAACAATCTTCAAGTTGGAGATGAAACATTTTCGAATATGGGGTTTAGAAATTGACATAAAAAGTTAAGTTTGTAAACGCGTGTTGGTGGGCATAATAGCGTTGACGATTAGTCAAAAAAATGTGAAGATCTTTAATGGGGCAACAACAATCTATCCATGCTTCATTATTTGAGAAACAATAAAGATAAGCATGTGTATCGAATCCGTTTAGCAGCTTTAATTGATGTAATAAGACTTCTTGTGAAACAAGACTTGACATTTCAAGATTATGATTAAACTAAATTATTACTTAACCGAGGTACTTTTCTTGATATTCTTTAATTGTATGCTTAAAAGTGTGATGAAATTCATAGTTTTGTATTGAAAAAAGCTTTTCAAAATGACCAAATGAATTGTCCAAAGATTCAAAAAAGATATTATGATTGCTTGCAATATTGAAACAGTTAAGGGCATCATTATAAAGGAACTAAATGAGGATTATTTTTCCTTATTGGGTGATGAATCTCTTGATGTGTCATCCAAGGAGAAAATGTCAGTTGTTTTAAGATATGTTGATAGAAAAATTTGTGATGGTGACACTACTTGAAATTATTCATGTTAAAAATAGTGCTTATATCTCTAAAAGAAGCAATTGTCAATTTACTTTCTCAACATTTGTTGAGTCTATCTTATGTGTGTGGACAATGCTATGGTGGATCAAGTAATATACAAGGTGATATCAATGACCTCAAGATATTGATTAAGAAAGAAAACAGATCGACTTATTACATACATTATTTTGCTCATTAAGAAAGAAAACAGATCGACTTATTACATACATTATTTTGCTCATGAACTTTAATTACCTCTTGTTGGTATTTCTAAAAGATGTCTTCAAGTTGGAGAATTTGTACATTTTTTGTTTCAAATTTTTTTGATGTGTTAATGGATTTTTATAAAGTATGATGATTATCGAGAATCTCAAAAAAGAAAAAACAATCAAGAGGCTTTTGATATGGGCGAGCTTGAAATTGGTAGAGGCTTGCATGAAGAAATTGATATTTCTAGAGCTTGCGACACTCATTAGGGATTTAGAATAATTATGTACATTATTGATTATATTATTGAAATTGCACATTCTATGGATGAAAGAAGAATCACCCAAACATATGAAGTTGCATTCATATTGCATTTGATGTAATAAGTTTTAGGAATCACTAATGACTTTAGTACATTTAAAAAAAAAAGGAGCAAGACGTTGCAAATGTCATGCTACTTGTTAAAGTCGCCAAGAGAAGGCTACAACAGTTGAGGGAAAATGAAAGATAAGATTATTGTATCAAATATAATATTATGGTACCTGATATTGATGAGTCGTATGTTAATTTTGGAAGATTATGATGTAAATCTATTGATTATAGTATTTTGTAAAATAATTGATTGACAATTGCAAGAACTCAATGATAGTTTTAATGAGGTAATAACTGAGTTGCTTTATGGAGTTCCTTGTTTGAATTCGATACTCTTTTTCAAGTTTTGATATCTAAAATTAACGAATGCCTGAATTATATCCTGATGACTTTGATGAACTTAGCATATGTGTACTTGAGAATCAACTTGCAAATTACATTATTGATGTCTGTGATATCTATAAAAGGTTCTCCGATTGACATGCGTTTTGTGATCTTTCAAAAAGATTGGTTCAGACAAAAAAACATTCATGTTATCCTCTTGTATTTCATTTCGTGAAATTTGCTTTTGCCAGTTGTCACTGCATCCATTGAAAGAGCTTTTTCGGGAACGAAATTTATTAAGAATAAGTTGTGAAATCGAATGAATAATGAGTTCTTGAACGGTTGCATGGTTCCTTTTATGGAAGGATGTGTTTAATGATGTTTCAATGGATGATATTATTTTATCTTTTTAAGCAATGAAATCTCGCTGAATAATATAGTAAACGTGCTTGAAAAGTATTAGCACTGACCTCTTTCTGGAGTTTGTAGTTAGCACTCTAGTCCTTGAGTAAGACATAATGAAGTGCTAATATTATTGGTCTAGCTAGCACCATTTTTTGCTCTACTTAGCATTCTAGTTCTAGATTGACACATTGTGAAGCGATAACTTTTCGGTTTAGTATAATCACTCATGTTAGTTTCAAATCTCTTATAAAGAAATTAACCTTTGTACCTATAAATTATATACTATTATTTTCTTAAAATTTTATTTTGTTAGCTTATTTAAACATTTATACTTTTAATTTTCATATTTTGATTATTTGGTGATTAAAAGTTGATTAAACAGTGATTAAGTAGTGTTATAATGGGAGTGTTTTTATTGTGGATTGTGACCGTGGGATTCAAAGAGATTTTTGGAGAAATCAAAGATAGAGAAGAAAAGGAAAATAGAAAAATTAAAAGGAAGTGCATCAAAATAGAAAATAAAGGCAAAACTAAAATAAGTAAGAGTCAAATAATGAACTTAACACGTGATAAATTATAATTGATGTGTACCCTTACCTTATCATAACTCAAACTGATCGAAGAAGGAGGTATGTATATATACTATTTTAAAATAGTTGAAGGGTAATAAGACCCTACAAATTCGATGTCTACTTAAAAAAACATGTATATGTTAAGGGAGGACTTTATGTGGTTTTTTTATTTATTTTTTCTTAAAATTATTATACCTTATTTAGAGCTATCTTTTTTTCTTGTATGAAAAAAATAAATAAGATTTTGAATGTGTTTGGTATGAAGGAAAATGTATTTCTTGGCTGGAAAACAAATATATTTTTGATTTATTTTTTCAAACAATAGATTATAATTTTTTTTTGGGGGGCGGGGGGGGAATGGCGGGGGGGGGGTATGCTGGGATTAATGAAAAAGACAAACATGAAGTTGAAAGTATTTTAAAATAAGCTTTAAATATAGTGTTCAAATAAAAATAATTGTAATTTTTTATTGGATGAGAGTTTTAAAAAATGCTTTTTATTTTTTAAGGATAAGACTGTTTTTGAGAAAGCATTTAACCCACCAAACATCGGTAAATGTTTCCTTTCATAGCAAACACACCCTTGGTTTGTTTCTCCCATTTTACTGCCCTATTGCTGTTCAAATCCTTTTTTCATGGAGAGGGTAAAATAGTGAATGAAGAGAAGCTTTTCACATGAAACATAAACAACATATAGGAGTACATAAATAGTTTTCCATTTATAGCATGGTCTTTATGAAAATAAAATAAATATAGTTATTGTTTGTCAATAGCAAGAAGCAGCTCTAAGTGATGACAAATCATCAAATGGACGAAATTAACTACTGCTATATTGGTTGCTCATTGGTAAGAGTCGTCGCGTTGGGTGGCTCACACCATTTACCATCAGACTCTGAAGGTTCAATAACGACTACTCCACCGTCGTTTAAACCCAAAGCTAACTGGTTTGGATTTTCAGGATGAGCAGCAACCACCACAGGGAACACATGAGCACTGCAACTTGAACAGTAAAATGACTAGTGAATACAAAAACCAGTTGAGGAGTACTCCGATAAACTATAAAGCACATCGAATTATTGATTACCTCAATTCAGAAGTGAGGAAAGTAGAAGGATCAATCTCATATTTGGGAGAGAGATCTGAAGCAGAGAGTATCAAAACGATCCCATCTTTCATAACAGCATATATCCATTCACTATCACATGAAAATGTTGCATGTGAAATTCGCGCACAGAAGTTTTTGATTATCCACTGTCAAATAAAATAAAATAAAATTTGTAAATTATTGTTGATATGGACAGACAACAGTATGCATGGTTTTCTTTTTACTACTATAATAGGAGCCAGGGAGCACCTGCTTCACACATTCTAGCTTTGTTGGTTCATAGATTGCAATTTGAGTCTCATGTACAACAAGGAAGCATTTCTCATCTCGCTGAAATTCGACAGATGTCTCTGATACTTCTGTTGGTAACCAGTCTGCAGATGTCTGCAACATTGTACTTCCTTCCCTCTCCCAGTTTGTTGAATTCCACACCACTATCTGGAAAAGTAAAGAAGAAGACGGTTGTTAGCCGGTTCATTCAAGTAAAAGAGTTGATACTAAAAAGACTACCAATCATTTATCGCAAAGGAAACAACTTGGAAGCAATTATTGCAGGTGTGTAGGTTACCCATCCATGCTGCTTTTGCTTTCCATCCAATACGAAAAATACAAATTAGGGCTTAGAGGTCTAACTTATCAAATACGACACAAAATGTGCTATTAGATACTTCAAAGTTAACTTGTGTAACATATAGCAAACCAATTGTCAACTTCTTTCTAATGGTGAAAGAAAAAACCTGAGAGTCTGCTCCTGAAGAAACAAGCACATTCATTGTGTTAGAGAATGCTAGTCCAGTAATCCTTTTAGAGTGTCCATTAAGCCTGCTTATTAACTGAAAAATGAAATGAAAAAAAAATCAACTTCGGCACGTATTTGACACTTTCCTCAAAAGAAAGTGGGAGGCAAATATGATACCTCTTCCGTACGGACACTGTAGACAATGATTGTCAAATCATCCATCCCAACAGCAATCACATTGTTATTAGTCGGGTGGCAAGCGATACATGTTGCTGCAGGTGTAGGAGGTGTGATACTTTTCATAATCTGCATTTATCAAGAACAAGAAGGAACGGTTAATGTAACCAATATACAGTAACTAACATGATTTGATTACTTCAATTAGGAACAGAAGGAAACTTTCATGGCCAGAGGAATGGATATAGAGAGGGAGAAGCATTTCATTATGCAGCGCATAAAGTTCATTTTCTTGTAATCACCTTATAGAGGTTTATATTAAATATAGAAACCGCTCCTCCGGATGCCGAAAGTGCATAAAAACCATTATTGGTCAAAGCTATGCAAGGTGAAACTGCTCCTGCATCACTACTGAGCAGACTGTTTTCCGGAACCACCCCACTCCGTGGTTGCCATAGTTGAGGAGTGCATTTTGGTGTTGTCTACAGCATAAACATGTTGGTCAGCCAACAAACGTAAATATTTAAGCTGTTTTCTTAGATATAAACCATTATCTAAAACTCCTTTACCTGGCCAGTCAAATTAGAATCACTCTCGGACCATTTCCAGATTAGATGAATACCACCTGTGACTAAGGCCACAAGCATATTTCCTGCCTGAGCATATGCTAACCTACACACCTGCAATAACCGATTGCAATTTCAATAAGAAGTTCCCTCATTTTTAATTTCAATGAGTCATATTATGAGATTTCAATAATCTAAGAACGATTTCGTACCTTATTTGTCTTCACTTCCGAGGGGAGCCTCAAAGATTGACATCGTGAAATTTGGACGACCTTAGAGGTGCTCGGATTCCCTAATATCTTGTGATGCTCCATACATGCCAGGTTTTCTGCTGTCATTTCCTATACAACACTCAATCAATTTGAGAAGTCACTATAAAGCTATCTCTATAATTTTGTTTAATATGTTTAGAAAAGGTGGAAACTGAAAAAACTAGCATAGATGGAATGGAAATAAATATATCAGAAATAATTGATAACAGAAACATCAGGTTCTTTTAATACGAACCGGAGGAACAATGCCATCAATCGAGCTACTATTAGCAGGACCACTTAGGGAATTGCCTGCAAGCTGTAGAGAACAATAAAAAGGTGAACCATAGCTATTTTCTTTCTTATCTTGATAAAAAAAAGTTAAATTTGATATGCAGACCTCTCTTGTAGATAGATATGTAGAGGCATCCAATGAAGTTTGAAGCAAAATGCGGCCACCATCATTTGCCAAGATTTTGACACTGTTATGATCCACAGAGACAGCCAATAAAGTGCCATTCTTGTTGAATCGAACATATGGACTTGCCTTGATAAAGAAAACGAGAATTTCAGACTGTGTTATACTTCAGAAGTAAGTACAGTTAAAAGAGGGAATTTGCATAAGCATATGTTCATATCAAACCAGCTGCATTTTCTGGTTTTCGTTTTTAAGTATTGACTGATGTTAGTGTCCACTTCAGCAATGACTTAGAAAACAGAGACAAGAGGGAGAAAACGTTCATCTTTTAGGATTCTGGTAAGATGATTATAGCTAGTAGAGTACATACAGGAAGGTCTCCACCAGCATCGACAACTGTCAAGAGTTGAGCATCATTAACATTCCAAAATTTGATTACATGGGAATCTCCAGCAGCCACATAGTTATTCCTGCTGATATCGAATTCCACAACACCCGAAGAACATTTGCCAAGTCCAAGGTAGGTCCTTACTATGAAACCATCAGTTTCATTCCATTCCACCAAGTGGGAGTCTCCATCTTTATTAGTCCCACATGAAAAAAGCCTACAAGCTTCAAAACTAAATATCCGTCCCAACAAACCAAAAAACAAAAAGCAGAAAAGAATGAAATGAGTCTGGTCAATCACCTTTTACCATTAGCACTGTAAAGCATTCTCATGCAACATTTACTAGGAGCCTCGTAAGAAACACATGGTCCCGAGTTTTCATACACCCATGCTTTTATTTCACCATTAGTTGATGTTGAAAATATAAACTGAGGCAGAAAAATGAATCAGAATGCTCTAAATATCTATATACTTAATAGAAAGAAGCTTTAGCAGTATAAAGAGGTATAATTACATGAACATCTTCCTTCTCGTGAGGGCAAAGAGAGTAAACGGGGGCTTTATGACCTTCAAAAGTATATTGTTTCGCACCATTGTAAGCATTCCAGACCTTCAAAAAAGCAGTTGAATGTTAGCCAATTTTTCTGTCATGATTTAACCAAACTAGAGTTCCTAATTGTATTTAATTTATTTAACATGTAAAAAAACAAACCTTGACCAACATGTCCTCGCCGCACGTTATGACAAGAAGTTGGTTATTTGGCTTAGAAAATGCAAGATCATTTATACTTCCAAAATGAGCCTCAATCTGAGAAAGTAAAATCTCTATCAGAAATAAACACAAACAAAAAAGAGAAGAAAATTTTTTAAGCAAAGATGAATTTGCAAAAAAATACCTCCAGATGGTTTTCAGCATGATTGTCATTATTATGATAACTATATAGTTGAACAATGTTCTTAGAGGATGCAACCCCTGTTCATTTGTTCCAAGTTTAAAGCAATATTAACCAAACCGAGCACCAAATTCAGAAAATAAGTTCCTCTCCAAATCAAATATATGAAGACATACCGAAGAGAGAGCCATCGGGACTCCATAGGACTCGATTTACTGAGATCCTCGGATCTTCACCCATACTTTTCTGAACAGTTATGGCCACCACCTTTAGTTAAAGTAAGAAACTAAGTTTTAAGTTTTAGATAACAGTTATAAGTACTCATACCAGAAAGTCCGGTGAAAAAACCTCTACTTCCCAGATCATTAACGTTCTTCTAAACAACATTTTTCCAGAACTAACATCCCACAGCTCTACGCTTCCACCACCGTCTCCAACTGCAAAATAATATCATCACTAGAAATAAATTTCAGGATTCAAAATCTTTATCACAGATATTTCAGTTTGCGAACTATATTTTCAATGAGAAACCTATCAGAAGTGTCTGTTGAACAGGGTGAAAATCCATTGTGGTTGGATAATAGTTGACCGTCGGATAAATGCTGCTGATTGTTGGATAATCGCTGGCCGTCGGTGGATTGCCAATGGTTAAAACACGTTCAACGGTCTTCGGAAAGTCATCCGAGAGGTTAACCGATGCATCCTGGTCTTGACAAGGAGCAGTTTTGGATAACACTTTCTGCATGAATATAAGTACTCACGGAGTTCAAATTTACTGATATGCAAATAAACCATCAAATGAGGACATGCTCTTAAACTGGGAGAATAGAATGACTGTGTGTTCAAAGTACATCACCTCGTTCATATTCTTTGTAGTGTTTACATCAGATAAATTACCAGAATCCTGAACAGCCTTCGAAGTAGAAGCTAACAAGAACAGCCAACACAAAAAAGTCAAGAGCGACACTATTGTTTATTAATATATAGTACTCTACAACTGCATGGTAAGTTTCCTGAAGCAGCAGCCTCACCAGAAGCTATGTCATCAGTTACAATGAAGACACGAGAAAAGTTATTGTTGAAATTGGGTTGCCGCCCGATAGTGGTTTGCTAGCTGAGGAAGAAGGATTCAAACATTAGTGGAAAATGTCTTCAATGTGAAGTAATGCTATAATCTAATCAACTGTTCAGAATAAGTTACCCTTGGCATTTGCGTAAACGACTGATCTGGATTAAACGCCGACGTAGTTTCGCTAGGCTGAGGAAGAAGGATTCAAACATTAGTGGGTAATGTCTTCAGCAAATGTGAAGCCTATAATCTAATAAACTGTTCAGAATAAGTTACCCCTGGCAATTGCGTAAACGACTGATCTGGATTTGAAGCCGATGTAGTTTCGCTAGGCTGAGGAAGAAGGATTCAAACATTGTGGGTAATGTCTTCAGCAGATGTGAAGTAATGCCTATAATCTAATAAAATCTTCAAAATAAGTTACCATTGGCATTTGCGTAATCGACTGATCTGGATTTGAAGCCGATGTAGTTTCGCTAGGCTAAGGAAGAAAGATTCAAACATTAGAGGGAAATGACTTCAGCATATGTGAAGTAATGACTATAATCTAATAAACTCTTAAAAAATAAGTTACCCTTGGCATTTGCACAACCGACTGATCTGGATTTGAAGCCGATGTGGTTTCGCTAGGCTGAGAAAGAAGGATTCAAACATTAGATGGAAATGTCTTCAGCAGATGCGAAGTAATGCTACAAAACTCTTCAAAATAATTTACCTTTGGCATTTGTATAATCGACTGATCTGGGGTTGCAGCCGATATGGTATTGCTAGGCTGAGGAAGAAGGATTCAAACATTAGTGGGAAATGTCTTCCGCAGATGTGAAGTAATGCTATTATCTAATATTCTCTTCAAAATAAGTTACCCTTGGCATCTGTGTATCCGGCTGAGCTGGGGTTGCAGCCGATATGGTTTTGCTAGGCTGAGGAAGAAGGATTCAAACATTAGTGGGAAATGTCTTCTGCAGATGTGAAGTAATGCTATAATCTAATTAACTCTTCAAAATAAGTTACCCTTGGCATCTGTGTATCCGGTTGAGCTGGGGTTGCAGCCGATATGGCTTTGCTAGGCTGAGGAAGAAGGATTCAAGCATTAGTGGGAAATGTCTTCCGCAGATGAAGTAATGCTATAATCTAATAAACTCTTCAAAATAAGTTACCCCAGGCATTTGCTTAACCAACTGAGCTGGGGTTGCAGCCGATATGGCTTTGCTAGGCTGAGGAAGAAGGATTCAAACATTAGACGGAAATGTCTTCAGCAGATGCAAAGTAATGCTATAATCTAATTAACTCCTCAAAATAAGTTACCTTTGGCATTTGCATAATCGACTTATCAGGGGCTGCAGCCGATATGGTATTGCTAGGCTGAGGAAGAAGGATTCAAACATTAGTGGGAAATGTCTTCCGCTGATGTGAAGTAATGCTATTATCTAATAAACTCTTCAAAATAAGTTACCCTTGGCATCTGTGTATCCGACTGAGCTGGGGTTGCAGCC
This sequence comes from Solanum habrochaites, assembly GCA_027704765.1. Lineage (NCBI taxonomy): Eukaryota > Viridiplantae > Streptophyta > Magnoliopsida > Solanales > Solanaceae > Solanum > Solanum habrochaites. The sequence goes on from JAKWJA010002496.1 coordinate 41,712,982, forward strand.
GATATGATTTTGCTAGGCTGAGGAAGAAGGATTTGAACATTAGACAGAAATGTCTTCAGATGCGAAGTAATGCTATAAAACTCTTCAAAATAATTTACCCTGGGCATTTGCGTAACCAACTGATCTGGGGTTGCAGCCGATATGGTTTGGGTAGGCTGAGGAAGAAGGATTCAAACATTAGTGTGTGAAGTAATGCTATAATACAATAAACTCTTCAAAATAAGTTACCCCTGGCCTTTGCATAATCGATTGATCTTCAGGTATGGAACACTTGTGATCAATGAAGAGTGTTTTGATCTCCGGTTCTTGCTGAGGATTTGCACAATGAGCATGCTGCCAGTTCAAGCTGTATATATTGAAATAATATCAGCTCTTTGCAAACACCCATAAAAGGTATAAATAGGAAACTAAGACAGTATCGAGTGCATCATACGAATGAAACGAGGGGATAAAAAAGGCTAAATTAGATTATATTGTAGAGGGTGGAGTTTCAAATAGTCACTGCTCAGCTGAATATAAATACGCAGATTTCAGAAAAGAGAAAATAGCAAGATAAAACCTTTGATTAATTAGACGGCGCAATCTTGACTTGGTTAATTCTGGAAAGTTGAGTTTTCCATTTAACTGGGGGTTTGTTTCAATGACAACCCTAAGTATCTTCATTATGCGGTTCCTAGCAGTTAATGTGTCTCCATATAAAGCAAGTGAAGGATGTTCTCTGTAGACAGAAATTAACAATAAAAGTTTCTATTCATACACGCCCTTGTACAATTTTATATGACGGACAGATAATTAGTATAACCTAACCTGAAGTTATCGAATGTAAGAAGCTGAGTCATCTCAGCATAAAGCTCTTTATTTGTCTCGGCAAACACTTGAAGATCTTTCATAAGGATCTCAAGAGCAGTTTTACGATCTTGCCTATCACCAAATCAATTATATATATATAAGAACTTTGTCCAAAGAGCTGCTTGACAATAATGCATATATTACATCTGAATTATGATTACCTGTCGAGTGCCTCAAGGAACTTCTGTTTCCTAATCTCGAAAAACATTTTTTTAGAATATCTGCTTTCAGTGACACCAGTGAAACCTGAAAGATAGTTCTCAATTTCATCCCACTTGCCACCGAGCACGAGAGCTTCAATATGTCCCATGTCAAAGAATAACTCTGTCTCCTGCCCTAACCTATTTCACAATTTAACAAGTCAGATAAAATTGTATCTTATTCTTATACGCGTCCACTGAATAGAAAGACTGAAATAAGATGGAACGCACATGCGAGCAGTTTTCGTGAAGTTCTCCTCTTTGCAGAATTGCAATATCAAGAATATAAGGTCCTTACTAAGAGACATAGCCAAATGTTTTCTTTCTTGCCTTCAAAACCTTCAGATAATCAGAGAGATCAGTAAGAAGCATACGACATGTAGAACCACAGTAGCTTTTGTTTAGACCTTGTAAACCTACGACAGTAAATTCAATTATTATCGTATATCTTTGTTAAATTCAAATTATGTTTATTTCCAAACGAGTAACTACATTTGACCTCATTCCTTCCTCAAACAGATAGGTAGGCACCACAACGACTCAGTCAATAAGCTTTCCATTTCCCTTATATAAAGGAAAATGAGGCAGAATTTTTTTAGAGGGACCCAAAAAATTCACAAGACGAAGTAGAATAATGGAGGAACGATCTCAAAAGATGCACAAAAATGCCAAAAATCTTGTATCAAAAATCGAAGATACACATACAAGGTTTGCTTGTTACTAATATAATCGAGCCTCTCTTCTTCTTTAGATCCCTCGTTTCACTCGATCCAGAGTCAAGAATATTCAAACATCACAATCTAATGACCAACAAGGTTTACTTATGAAATGAATGTGGAATGTAACGGAAAATTAAATACAAACAAAATCGGTAACAACAAGAAAAACATCAACTTTTATGTCTAGATTAGCATCTTACACAAAAGGATACATAGATGTTAGAACGATTAATACACAAATCACAATTCTCCACTTTAATTCAATTCCATCACAAATCAAAACTAAAAAAAAAGAGAAACATTTCTTTTCTGCGGATTAATCAATGCCAAAACAAATCAAAAAGAAACAGAGAAGATTAAATCAAATACAATTCAGAGAATCGTAAAACCTGTTTCATCGATCAAATCAAAAAACAAAATTCACAAAAGTTTTTGAAGATAGAAAAATGTAAGTTTTATTCTAAAAAGGGAAAACAGCGGCTTACCTGTCTGCAGTGCAGTGCAGTGCTGTGCTGTATAAAAGAATTGAGGAAAGTTGGCTATACTTCCTTCCTTTTTATAGCTAATAAAAAAAGACTATAAGTCACTTGCCTTATTATCATAAGTGACTTCACTTATCATGACAAAACCAGCTACATTTTCTATCGCTTTCAAATGGAATATTACTTCCCCATTCTGCGGTTTTTTAATTATTTTTTTATAATATTTTAATATTAACAAGACCTAAAATATAGGGTAAGAGAAAAGTAGGTGGTAAGACTTATTAGGAAAATTAATGAAGTAATAAGATTTTTAAAAATTAAGTAATCATAAAATATATAGGTAAACACTCTATACTCCCTCAGCCCACTTTTAATTGTTTTCTATTAATAGAGTCATACCATAAGAACTTTGACTAATATTTTAAGTTATATTTTTTATCATATTGATATGCAAAAGAATTGCAATTTATAGTATTTTTTATAAAGTTTATGAATATCTAATTTTTTTTAATTTAAAATATTGAATTAATTGTAATATAATTTAACTTTGAAAATTAATCAAACTGACTTTCGAAAAACACAATATGACAAATTAAAGTGGACCGGGGAGTAACTAATAATTTGTCTGAGATAATATTTTTCTTTCTCTGATCTCGACTTGAATCGATGAAAAAAATCACTCATTTCGATAAGATAATAAGATAATTTATTTTGAGAAGACTTATATAAACATGTGGTCCCATTAAAATTATATATAAATATTCTGCAAAACTACAAATATATCTTTCACAATTTAGTGAAATATAGTTCTATTGTGTTTTTTTTTTGTTAAAATTTTAATGTAGTTGAAACTCATTTCTAACTTTTCTTATTGCATCTAAAAGTTTCAGTATTGCCATAACTAAAATTATTTTGAGTGCATGTCGAATGATTCTTTTGTATTCACTTAATGGCCTACGCATTTGATCTGTCGTTGTTGATTTTGTGACACCTTTTAAATGAGAAGTCATTTTTGAATATGAATTCAATAAATTTCTATATATATATTGCTTATATAGTTTATTTTCTCACCATCATACCTGGAATATTTTTAGTAAAGATACATTGAATAATATTTGATTATTAAGAAACAATGAATATTATGTAGAATGAATTTACTTTTACAAAGAATCATTGAATTCTTAAATTTATTTTAACGGTGATTTATTTAACAAAAACATTTATTACAATGAATGATCATACGCATACATGTACTTTATGTATGATGAAATTATTTTTTATGAAATTAACAAAGATCAACTTTCATTGAATTTACTTTTACAAAGAATCATTGAATTCTTGAATTTATTTTACGGTGATTCATTTAACCAAAATAGATATTACAATGAATGATCATACACATAAATGTACTTTATGTATAACGAATTTATTTTTTTATAAATTTAATAAAGAGCAATTTTCACATATAACAAACAAAAAAATTATATTTGTATGTTATAACTATAGTTTGCATAATTGTGTTCCATAGCAAGCTTTATGTTTGATATGGCTATTAATATGTATATTTCGCTATACATATACAAAAGAAGCAATTGTATAATTTGTTTCGTTGTATACATAGATACACACACACACACACACACACATACATACATACATACATACATACATACACACACACACACACTCACACACACACACACACACACACACACACACACATATATATATATACATTGTATAATTTGTGTTTGTATAAAGAGAGAAAAAGAGAAAGACAAAAGAAAGCTGGATAGGGCAAGATCATTTTTGTATAATCATAAATGTATAGGATGAAAATATATGTATTTGTATTTGTATATACAATTTTCTCTCATTTTATACAAATATAAACACAATATATGCATTTGTGTTTGTATAAAATGAGAGAGGTTAGTGAGATCTGGGAGCTAGAGTGGCAAGCAAGATATAAGAGAGGAAAGCGAAAATATATGTAGATATACAATTCTCTCTCGCCTTATTCAAACATAAATTTTTTTATACATTTGTGTTTTTACAAAAGTGAGAGAGACGAGCGAGATTGCCCAGCGAGAACAAGAGTGGCGAGCGAGATTCACTAGGGAGAGGCGAAATAACAACAGTTTGCTATGGGGTATAATTAAATCAAACCATGATTATAACATTTAATCTGAATTAACAGTTTGCTATAATATACAATTTTTTCTTAAATAAATATGATACATAATTTAGTAAGATACAATGATTTTGATATATTCATTGTACTTTATGTATAATAAAATTATTTTTTGTGTGAATCTAATAAATATAATACATAAATTAGTCTGATCTAATAATTTAAGCTTTATTCAATTTCAAAACACACTTTAAATTGATAAATATTAGTTTATGATTAAATAAGATATCTACAAAATAATGATATTCAATGGTCCATTGTGTCTTAATTTAGTGAGGTTTTAATGTTATATGGTAAGAACACATAATTATTATTTTTTCTCAAATTTTGCCCATGTTAAGTTTCCTATGTGAACTTAAATAATTATGTATTTATGTAAATAAAAATATTTCATCACGAATTATACAGATAAAAACTTCTATAAAATAAGTAAATTTCAAGATTTAAAGAAAATGATTTAGTAGTACAACTATCATATTGTTGGCCTCTTTGGTACATGACTTTCAGTTTGCTTTCATCGCAACTTTCAGCTATTGTTTTTTCATGGTAATTGTAATGCCCTTTATTGGGATTTGTTTGTTTTCGTGTTCATTTCCCATTTTGCCCCTTTTCTTAGATTGTATGATGTGTATATAATGTGTTGGGATGGATCACACGCTTCTCAAGGTGGCCGAAAGAGCTTTAGGTGAGTTTTTCCCATCTTGGAACTTTGATTTCGAAAGAGTTGACTTTGGTCAACATTTGAAGAATCTTACATCGTATATGTTTTACATTAGCTCCAATGATCTATTTTGTGTTAGTAGCATTATCGGTTTAATTTAGGTATCAAGGCTTTCGAGGTGATTTTGAGCCGTTAGGCGAGATGTTTTGAAAGTTTGATAAGGATTGACTTCGGTCAATATTCTTGGTAGACATGCTTAGATGAGATTTTCGTAAGCAACATTAGCTTCACTGTGTTGAGTTTGATCTAGAATTGTCACGCCCCAAGACTATCTCTAGATGTGACACTGTGCTTAAAGCTAAAAGTAACCCCAAGCTAACCTCATGACATGACACCAAAAATCACCATAAAATAATACTGAAGATAACTGGATATGAAAGCTAATTGAAATATCTAAAATATTAATAGACGAATGACGAAGCATATCAACTGATTCTATGAAAAATCTCTAATCATATGAATTGCTATGACAAACTCCTAAATAAATCTAACCATCTAAAAACTTAAAGTAAATCACTGAAAGAAACATAAGGTGTTGTTCTCGGAAAAATGAGAACTCACCAAACGCGATTGCTAGTTGATTAGAGATTGCCCTAACTATGGGTTGGATACTAAACATCAGGACCTATATAATCAAATAATGTAGACAAAAAGTATGTGCGGTCAGTACTTTGAATGTAATGAGTGTGAGGTATATGCATAATAAACATGATATATGAACATACTGAATTTGTAAAATGCGATAATGCAGTAAAATAACATGAAACTAAGATATACTGAACTGAAAGACATAAGTACAAGATCATGCAATAACTAGAAGTCCGACGCTAGGAGATACTTGTTGTGACGAAAAGATGAAATCGAAAATCTACAATCAAGAAACCCAAGTTTAACATGGAAAGGGAGGCCCGTCAAACTGAAGGTAACCACCACGAGGCCACGGTGGGGAGGTCGACAAGTCGGTGGTCGCGTGGGGATTGCTTCACTACTACACCAATAATAGGGTACAAATATTCTTCTAAGTCTACACAACAAGTTCAAGAGAACAAAAACATAACTACAACAACAAAGAGAAATAAACGTAAATACCACCCAACCCTATCTTATGTTTTTAGACCTATAAAATAGGATCTTTCTGACCTCTGAACTGATCCCGCTCCACCAGTCACGTCAACCAAACCACCAAGATGTCATGAACACTCATTCCAAATTTCAGCCCGATTCCACGGTTAGTTAATCAGTGACAACACTCTTGAACGTTGCTGGGTTGAAGAAAAAGGCTGCAAACCAAAAGAATCCTTTACTTTTCCTCGGGTTGGGCTTCTCTCATCTCTTTTCTCTTGTTGAAAGCTCTTCTCAAACCTCTCTTATGTTTCTAATGTCCCTTCAAAGAAATGCAAGAGCAATTAATTTTCTCTCAAACCTCCTCTATTATAGGTGTTTTTTTCCTTACAAGCAAACCCAACTACTAATAGGATTACAAATTCCCTCTTTTCCTAATAGAATCGGAAAACAAATAAGAGAATAATGGTCCAGATCCTTTTTCAAGTAGGATTAGGCCATAGGGCTTTAAAGGCTGGGACCATTGACAATAGACCAACAAACTCCCTCTCTCCATCCAAGGGGCCAAATGGACTTCAATGGAGGATCTCTTGAGGTTCCTGCTTGCCACACTTCTTACAAACTCTCATGATTGTCTAGATGAGAGTGCTTCCACTTTGATCTCCCTATGATTAGTCTACCATGGACTTCATCATACCTTCAGGTTCTCCCATATAGTCAATAGAATAATACTCACATGATAATTAACGTGTTGATCTTCGCTTCTCTCTAAGCAGATTCTTCTACAAAGGTTTCTAGAGCATCCGAAGCGGTCATCCCAACATGACTTTACTGATTTAATCACAACCAACACATAATCAGTAGGGAAAATTATATTTTCTACACTCTCATCATTTATCTTGATCATTACCTTGGTTTTCCCCCTCATGTGCAGAAGATGTATCTATAATAGAATTGGATAAACATCAACTAAGCTCTCATCCAGTATGAGAATCTACGTTTTCTCAGTCTTGTCAATATCTCCATAGTTTGATCTTCAAAGAACACAACATCACGACTTCTAATGAGTTTCTTATCAATTGGATCATAAAAGAATAGTCCAACCTCATCTTGACCATAACAACTGAAGATGCACTGCTTAGTTAACATCCAAATTTCGCCTCTCATCTTTTTTTTGGAACACTGCACACAGCTTACACCCAAACACTTTCAGTGATCATAAGAAACATCCTTATCACACCAAACTTTGTTTGGAACATCCCCATCCAAGCAACAACAGAGACACTTGATAGATAGCAACAGTGTTAAGTTCTTCGCCCGAAAGAAATTTTGGGAAGTTTAGCCTCTGAAAGACACACATCTAACTCTCTCAACTCAGTTCTGTCACCTCTCTGCCAAAACCATTAATGAGGAGTCTTTTGAGAATTCTCTCTGCTTACGAATTCCGTGCGATTTGCAGTAGTCATAATGGTCCAATAACTCACTGTACTCACCACCATTATCAGTGGCGAATACATTTTAATTTCTTTCTCGTTTCTTTCAGATAAGGCTGGAAACGTTTAAAAAATACATCAACATTGAACTTTGGAGTTTAACAGGATATACCCAAATCTTTGGCAAGAATGATTCATCAATGAAAGTAGCAAGATGAAAGATGCAAAAAAACCACGTTTGACTTCTCTTTGAAGGACCACACAAATCTAGTGTACTAGCTCCAATAGCTCAGACTTTCTGTGAATGAGGTGATTGTGAAAAGAACTCTTTTCTGTTTCGTTGCAAGCTGAACACATTTTTTCACCTTTGTGTTGTTTCAACATACCACCAAAAAAATTCTTCTTATCCAAACATGTGATCCCCCTCCAGCTCATATGACTAAATCTCTTTTGCCATCAAATTCCTGATAAATTCTCGGCTCTCCCACATAATTTAATAGAGCCAACCAAGATCGATCCTGGTGCACGTATCAATTTGAATGTTTTCTTCCTCGAGCTAAAATGAGTGAGCCTATGGTGAGCTCCATTGGCGCATTTCACAAGCTGTATGATAGCCATCAGCATCTATTGTCCGATAGAGAAAACCCCAATTTAAAGTAAATGTGTTGACATGCGCTTGACATCTGAAGGACCGAAAATTGAAACGATATTGGTTTTTCAAAACAAACAGTGCCAACACCAAACACCGTAAGCTCACCAGCATACTCCATCTTTAACACCGTCGATTTAAAACATAAGTCTAAATGAAAAAGATATTTTTCCTGGTGGACATGTGATGTGCTCCGAATCTTACTATCTCCACTTATATCTTGAGATACAAAATTGATGACGTCTTTATCATCAAGCGAAGAGAGGTCACTATCTTGGACAACAACAGACAACATTATTTCCATTGTTTTCTTTTCTTTCCTGTCTTCCTTCTTTAAGATCTTTTCTTGCAATTTTTTACAAAATCTTTTAAGAGGTGCTGAGGTCCATCGAGAGAGCGAGAAGAGGGGAGTCTGAAATGTGGACGGGCTGGCTCGGCGCGGCCGGCGGCGGGGGTAGTAACCCGCGACCTCTAGTCCATCGATCTACTCCTCGCATCTCTTTGTCTTGCTGTCTCCCCCCCCCCGAACTTTATGTCTACCTCGTTCCCGCGATCTTCTATGAGACGAACAGCTGAATGGGAAAGGTGTCTGGAGAGGTGCTGCGAACCCGGCGTCATGCACCCACAGCACTCTTTGCTATTCCATAGACACATTTCGACTAGTGGCAGAATTTGTTAAAGAAACACGAAGAATTTTCCAAGAATTCGAGTAAGTATTAAGAAGCCAAAAAGGTTCCCTTGTATATCACTCATCAAATCACAACCCATTCCCCTTAGAGATGATCAAGAATAAACCCTGAAATTATTTTGTATTTCACGAATATGGAACTGCCCCTCCTTGTATTTTAAAGTCATCATTGGCTTTAAACAAGAACAACTTTTTTTATTGGCCAGTTTTTGAAGCTACGACGTCTCCAACTTTTCCCCGATGTTCATACGCTGTGTCTCATTCACAATATGGTGTGACATTATCTTCAAACTCATTGTCTTTATATACCATACTGTTTGGTGCTGCAAAGTTCCCCCAATTGTCATCATCGTTGCATAATTCTCGGGTTTATGAGCATGCGAAAATTGGAAGAATGCATCCTTCTTCACGAATAATAGAACTTTCCTATTGTTTTTTCTTATAGATTGTGTTTAGTTTTTCTATTTCTAACCGTTTATACATAACCAATTTGCTCATATTCCCCCCTACATATATGATAACCGTAACTCTGAGTACCCAATTGTTTATGACGAAGAAAAATCGAAATCTAACAATAACGAACACACTTTAAAGTGTTCAAACTTTCAAAAACCGAAGGTAGGTTTAACAATATTATTCTAATAATGGCTACCCAAAATTGCCAAAAGAAAACAACCAAATAGCGCTACAAAACAAACAACAATCACAAAACAACAACCAACACAGGTATACCTAGTAAAGAAACACCAGACCCAAAACCTATCTTCTGTTCGGGCCTAAACAGGATCTGCTGACCGTCCGAATCCGATCTCCACTGTTCAGTCACCACCAAGATTTCCAGAACACTCATTCCAAATTTCAGCCCGATCCACCTTTGTTTAATCGGAACACGATCTGACTTTTTTTGTTTGGTCGGAGAAAAGACTTCAAGCACTGAAACCGTTTTCTTTCTCTCTTTGTCCTTGTTGAAAAGCTCTTTCAAAAACCTCTCTTATGTTCTAATGTCTTTCAAAGACATAACAATGAGCAATTAATTATTCTCTCAAGACCATCCTCTATTTATAGAGTTGTGCTTTTTCTTATAAAGTCAAAACCAACTACAAATACGATTACAATTCCAATTTTTTTTCCTAATAGAATTGGAAACCAAATAAAGAGAATAATTCCAATCCTTTTTCAAGTAGGATTAGGCCATGAGCCTTTGGATGGAACATGGGCAATAGCCCAACAATACTAAAATCGGCATAAAGCATGTGAGCTATCATATAAAATTCTATGCAGTTCTCCCACGCCGAAAAGAAGGTGTCCAATATTTGTTATGATAAGGGACTTGATAATTGAGCTAATATGGATCTACTAAGCTAAAGTTTATAAAAACTACGATATGAGTTTTGGGCCTTAGAAATTGCTACTAAAGGTCCATGGACACTGGCCAAAATTCTTCATCCCTAAGTCACTCCATGCTAAGTATTAATCCCAACAGAAAAATGCATATAAATAGAAACAGTAATAATTTGATTACTAAATCATGTTGATAACTGATAAATATCGAGTAGCTTATAATTATGATAATTGAAAATAATTTGAAAGATAACTTTATCTGAAAGCATCTAATTGATCATGATAATATGATAATCCGATATAAATATCTTAAATAACATACTTTTGAGTATAACTAGAAGACACTTTATCTGAAAGCATCTAAATATGAAAACTTGATAAGCTGAAATATGCATTCTGAAAAATGATAAAGTTCTGAGTCATTAAAATACTTGTATAATTAGGGTTCAAAAAAATATCATCGAAACATGGAATTATAATTGAAATCATGTAATTGAAGACTAATCAGAAAGAAAAGTTGAATTGCAAAAAAAAAAAAAACCGCATGATAATCATAGATTTTCTAGATTTATAAAAATCATAAACTTGTAGAATTGGAGCTTCTTGTGACTCACTAGGTGAAGAAATATCCATTGATGATGTTACACTACAAACTAGGCATGACAGACACCCAATGCCTAGCTTGACTGAGTAAATCAACTGAAACATAAATGGAATAATATAATAAGAGCCGATAAGGTTGCTATAATCAGGGGCGAACACACCTTATAGCAGGGGGGGGGGGGTCACCCGACACTGCTTAGTTGAAATTTTTTAGTATATATACATGTATAAAAATCTGAAAAAATAAAATAAGAAGTATCACTATTCCTATTTAAATTGGCCTAAAATAAACCGATTGAATTAGATTACAACTTATTACCTATAATATAAATTTAATTACTTAGTCAAATTGGTACGAGAACACAATAATAAATTACTATAAAGTAAAACTTAAGTTGAAAAGAAATCTCCAAGTCGGTTTTCTTTTAATTGAAGTTTACTTTTTTTGTCTCCCTCTTGTGTAGAGTTATCTAATTTATTTATGTTTGTAATTTATATTAATTTAAAAAAGACGATATTCTTGTTTAAAAGTGGTATAGTTCTAAACTTTCAAAATAAAGATTGATTTATGAAATTGAATGGATGATAATCTTTTTGAATTGTTGTGTGGTGCCTTATATAGAGAAAGAATATTTGTTACTAATCATCTCCGATAACTATTTAGGAATATCGGTTGCAAAAATACCACTCTTGAGCCAGTTATATAGTAATTTACTTGCTTTATTTTCTTTGTACGCTTTTAAATCAGTTTTATATACGTAATGTTTCTACTATCACTGTATTATTATTCATTTATTTTTAAATATCAACATTTTTTATAAAAATATCTTGCGTATGTCACTGACTATATGTAATAATAAGTTTAAAACAAGATAACTGGGCTGACAAGGTAACAACAACATCAAAGACGATATAATGAAAGCACCAACAAGAAAAATTTAACTGATAAAATAAGCAAGCCGACAAGGCTGCAACTAAAATCATATACAACAAGCATATAAAGCTATAAACAGAAAGCAGAAAAAACCCAATATAATATGTCCATAAGTATCTTCGAGAACTACAAATTAAATGATGGGGAAAAGTACCCAATGATACCAACCATCATCTGCAAAGGTCAAGATTTTGTGATCTCCTCTAAATTATCTATAGCAAGTTTGGTTTACTACTTTAAACATAAGATATTTTGTACATATTATATATTTAAAGTACACAGATTTACTTTTTAATAATAACCATATAGTTTTATTTCAAAAATTACATATTAGGATGGGTATGTGAATACCTAATTGCTTGTTTCACTATCTATTTTTCCATCTATATATTTTTATATTGTTCTAGAAGTAGGCATATCAAAGTTAGCAGTTTGAATTTCTAAAATATTCTTAAATTGTGCTATATATTAATATCTAGAAGTAGAAATATCGAAGTAAGAAGTTTGAATTACTAAAATATTCTTAAATTGTTGATATACATTAATATCTAGAAGTAGAATTATCAAAGTTAGAAGTTTGAATTACTAAAATGTTCTTAAATTGTTGATATATATTAATAGCCTTAAAATGTTAGTGTTTTTACTCAACATGCATTATTCCCTTGGCTTTAACATACATAATCATAAAGTAAAATAAATGTTAATTTTATTACTCAACATGCATTATTCCCTTGGCTTTAACATACATAATCATAAAGTAAAATAAAAGTTAATGTATCTTAGCAAATTTATTTTTAGTGTACATTAAGTAATGAAATATTCCAACTAAACATGTACGAACACGAGATCAGAACTAGTATGAAATTAAATAATATAAAGTTGAAGTTTTATTTAGACATTTAATTTGTATTTCTTAAATTGTTTTTTTTTATATATAAATACGAAAAAGAACCCACAAATTTGTTTGTTCATTTGGTTAGATTGGTGAAAATTTCATAGTACTCTTTTGAAATTTTATTTATTTTCAACTTTCATTTTTCATTGCAAGTGCATCTCATGTTTTTTAGTCCAAGTTCGATGGCCTAATGTTAGTCTCCCACATCAGAATCCAAACAGGACTTGAATGCAAGTGTTTTGTGATACAAGCCAGTCATTTACGCAGGAACAAGCATACCTTTCTCGCCCTTGGCTAAGATGAGGTATATTATCTGTCTTTAAGTACTTTGTTTTTTGAGGTCTACATGATCTGGGGCAGATTTAGGATTTCGAGTAAGATAAAAGGATGGATTTTTTTTATTTTGGGTCACAATTTGCGTTACGATCAAATTTGCATGTTAAATAATATTTTCTTTTAGATATTCTGAGATTAGAGATAACTAAATAATTCATTTTTTCTTTTAGAATTAGATGTCTTATTAGCTGAAATTTTGAGAAAAAAAAAATTTCACATTAAAATTTGAGCTTCAATAAACCATAGAATAGTATTAACATAATATATATTGGTTGTTCAATTTACTTGTTTTTATGATGGAGATATATAGTAGGAAAGACAAAAATGTAATTTCAACCTAGTCACTTATATTATTTAGCTAACAACGTGGTGGAGATAACAATAAACCTTTTAATTTTTTTTTAAAAAAAACTCTACAATAATCTTCCATTATTTGTTAAACACTTACATTTTAAAAATATTTTTAAATATATTCTTAATAATATTTATTTGACGTTCATCTATACTGCGCATTAATGATAAAACTAAACATTGCAACATATCAAAATATTAATAATTAGTGCAAGAGAAAGTAAAAAAAAACACTCAAATTAATTATGAAAGAAAAGTCAATTTGACTTATAGAAAATTAGTAATAAGAAGAATGAATTTAAAAAAGTACAACTAATCGTAGAACAGAGTCAATTTTGAATTAATAAAGAATAATTAAATAAATAAGAATAAAAGGAGAAAAAAAAATTATCAATGAAAAAGACAAAAAAGAAAAGAAAAGAAGAAAAGGAAGCAAAAAAGAAGTGTTGGCGTTGGCAGTGAGAATAAAACCTGGATTGGTTGTGTGACAGATGTACTTCTACATCAATTGAGTTGTTCGACCTTTCAATCACTAACGGTGCCATTTTAAATATATTATATAGAATTATTAATGTATTATACCTTTGTACAAACAATTGTTTTTGAGTCACTTTATGCCGGGACAAACCCCCCTGTCCTGTTATTCGCCCCTACACATAATATTAACCCAGAGGGGAAGAGTCTATTAAGGTAGCTTTGCTGCCTGGGCTCTTGCACGTCGCTCATGTGTTGCACAACTGCACGGGATTTTTCAGAATTTAAGAAAATAATGTATTTTTCGTTTTTCAACCTCTTACAATTTCAGGATTGTTCATTTTTCTTAACTCATGTCTTTTCATTTTTGTACTAAATGTCGATAAAGGCAGTGACATCCTACAATTCTTAAATATTTAAAGGTATCATATATAAACATTATTTTTAACTTAATTTCAGCTGATACTATGTTTTTCAAACTTTCGAGTGATATTGTAGACGCTTAAATCTGTTTGAAAAATTGAACAAGTAATGTTTAAAACCCAATCCTATCCTCATTGGCCATATATCATAATGGATGCCCTTATAAAATAAAAGTATTATTTTCTACGAATATGAACTTTGAACAAATCAGAAAAACATATATGAAAAAACCAAATTAAATACAATTACTTATAATGTGAATAGAAAAAATAGAGAACATAAACAAAATTTGATAAGAGAGATACAAACACAAGATAAATATGAGAAAATGTCATCTACACAGAGTAAGATATCTAATAATTTGATCAATTCAGATAGTTGTCTTGTGATTTTTCACTATATATAACAATATATAACATTTAGTAAATGAATATATTGTATTGAATTGATCAAAACAATTTACTCCATTTACAAAAGAACTTTTTCAAATTCTCCGTTTGTTTGTTAATATAAAGAAATGTTTTACTTTTTGCATTATGAAGCGGAAGAATAAACTTTACAGGAAATGATTCACATAATTCATGTCTTTTGATTTATCCAGTCTTCATGTTCGATTTCATGATTTAATCTTTATTGAAGATAAATTGGCTTTTGAGAAGCTCGTCGTATCGATATATCTCTATCCTCACTCTCTCTCTCTATCATCTCTCTATATCTGTCGCCTTTCTCCCTGGCCCACTCTCCTGTATATGTTCGTGATAATCTTCTTTCCCTCTATCAAAGCCTAAGTGCATTGAACTTCAGTGGTAAGGTTTCTATTCTGTACAATCCTCTTGGGTAAAAATAGTTGATGCAGGATATTAATAATATCATGTAATATTTTATGAATATGCTTGATAATGTCACCTTTTTACAATTTTTAGTTGCCCCCTTTTAATCGATCATTATATTATATATATAATATATATATATTATATCTAATAATATATATCTATCTATATCTCATCTATCTCTATATATATATACCCCAACACGTATTTTTTACGATTTTATAGAAGGTTTTTTTTTTATGAAATGGCAAATGACAAATTAATTTATGATTACAATTTACTTTTCAATTTATAAAATATCTTAATAACATTTTTATGTATTATAGTGGTAAAGACACTTCAATTTTAATTCCCAGAGCTTTTCACTTTTAAGGTAATTTTTTGAAATTATTTTTTAATTTATTATTTACTTCTAATCATATGATTCCTAAGTTAGGACAATAAAGACTGTAGTAAACGTTTATTTTACCTCGCCTCTCTCTTCCTCTATCGATACTCCCTCTCTCTCGATCCTATCTCCTCATCTCTCTCCCTGTTTTGCGCCCCTCCTTACTCCGTCGCCGGCTCTTTCGTCCTTTTCCCCTATTGATTGCAATTGTTCCCGACTTGTATAATACGATCTTCACAGAACGTGCGTTGCACTGTTGATTTAAACTCCGTTCTATAAATGTTTGTACTAACAATCAGATACATTTGTATGGGTACATATATGTATTGTACCTGGCACACCAAATAGTTGTATCAGTCCAATAAGTAACATCTATTTAATTATTTAAACATAAAATCTTTATATTAATAAGATAACTATTTAACAACTTAAAATGAATCAAGAAAGAGAAACATTATAAAAAGAAACATTTTAAAACAATTATGAAAATAACTTCAAAAACTGACATATAAACATACTTAGTAAGACGAATCAGACAGATGCGATTTATAATTTAATTTTCATTTAGGTGACTTTCAATAAGGAAAATTTTAGGTGAGGGGAGGATGAAAGGAAAAAATAAAAGGACCTATTAGTTTTCCTAAATTACTTTTGTAAACCTTAGTCTTCACCTTTCTTTCATTGAACAATATCATTTAGAAGTCTTTTTGTCTTCTTGATATAATTGTTGTCTAACAATTTAATATTAATTACCATCACATAAATAAATTGTAACCGAAGAATTTGATAAATTTGATATCCTTAATGTTAAAATCCCTCCCTTATCGTAATTAAAATTTTACTCCTTATCATATTTAGGAATTAACAATTATTAACGATTAATATTTTTATATGAATAAGGACAAAATGTAATCTAATTTTTTGCAATATTCCTTCCGCTTTTCAGTATCTTATTTTATTATTATATTATTATTATTATATGCTATGTAATTTGATATGACGGAGATTAATTAAATAGACATATCAGATAATAAATATAAATATTATTAAATTAGATATTTTAATTAGAAAGTACTCTAAGGAAGGACACAAAAGATTATTAATATTTTAATTATTAAAATGAGACAATTTTAATAATTTAAATTAAACTAATTTAAGTGTTTATTAATATCACAGTTTCAATTTAGTACAAATGTCAATGGTGATTCAATTTTCCACTTAGATTAAGACATATTTAATCTTAATTAATTAGATATTTTATTACTTTTTATTTATTGTAGGGGCAAATAGTAATATCAACTTTACACTTTAGAGCTTCATGCTTATAAGAATATATGATTATGAAATTACAACTTATGAATGATTTAGCGATATAGATAGATATATATATATATATATATATATATATATAATATATAAACTAAATGTAGAGATGTACGTGGCATGCTTCTGAAAACAACAATGACATTTTTTTTTTTCCTCAAATTTTGGACATTTTTTTCAATTATTTTCCATTTATTATATGATGTATTAGAGAGTTTTTAAATTATATTAATTTTTTGTATTCATTAAATTCCTTCAAATAATCTATGTTACAGGTTCTTTGCATTTGCTTAAATCTAACATCACTAATTGTGTTTCACTCTGTTTAGAAAATTTGAAATATTTTCATTTTGTTGGAAATACCACAACCCATACATACTACTTTTTTTCTTCTTTAGTTTTGACTTTTTGTTAATATAATATAGTCATTCCAACAATCATCTACATTTTTATCTATTCTTCATTTTCCTCATAATTAGTTTTGTTCTATATGTAATAATTATTACCTTATTTTCGTTTAAGCAATTTTATTGATGTATTATAATTGCATTATAGATACTTGTTTAATGTTTGTTCTTTCTTTATTACTCCATTAGAGAAATGGGTTTGGAAGACGAACAAGGGCAAAATTGTCATTTTTAAGTTTACCTCCATCTTTTCAAATCATTTCAGAAACCTAATGATTTCTCTTAATTTCTAGAAGCAATCACTCCACGCCTCTGTAAAACCCTTCCTCTGTCGAAGGTAATTTTCCTGGGATTGCCAATCGCCCTCCTCTCAATACACTTTGTTGTGATTGAATGTGAATTTTTTCATGTGCTTTCTTCTTCTTTTTCTGGCGTTGAATTTCTCGTATTTTCGAAACTATCCGGTAATCTACTTTTTGCAGGGGAGAATAATTTTTACAAGTTTTGGGAAAGTGGTTTCATATTTTCTCACCTACTTCCTATGGTTGGCTACGTTCGCACTCAAGGTATTCGATAATATGCCTGATAGCCCTAACATATTTTGTTATGTTTCTTTCTCCATATTTTTCCACTGATATTTCCTCTATATTAGTTGATGCCCTCAGAGGCACTGAAAGATGCGGCATCCTCATGAAACAAGATAGATATATTGCTTTGATAATAGGATAATCTACTATAGATTGTTATAGCATTTAAGCCGTTGTTCCTGTTTTCATTTCCGGGAACATGTGATTATGCCTGTGTTGATGTATTTTGTATGATTAACAAACTAATTTTGAGGTGGAATAATTGCCCTAATGTATTTAATAATAGTTTTTGTCAGATGGAAATCAAATTTTTTGTATATCTGTTGATTTTGAATGAAACATTGTAAAAAAACAATAAAGTGTGTGCTTTTTCGCAGATTCTTTAACTAGCGGCAAGATCTGTTTTGAGCTTCTTGAATCCGCAATAAAGCATTAATGCTCGATCAAATATGTATAAGATTTCAAATGTTGCAGTCACATCCTAATAGGACTCTCAATATCTTGTTGTGAATCTAGCAATGCTTTGAAATAAAGCATTCTTTATAGGTATTACCCTCTTTTACGAAAACCACAGAAAATCACATAACAACACGAAGATTAACGGAGTAAGACCGATTAGAAGTCACACATGTTTTTGACATTTTTTTAGTAACTATCACTTCAAAAATATATACTCCACTGTCAGATTTTGATTGATGGAGAAACATGTGATAGCAAAATACTTTAAATAAAATACTATTTCTGCAGTCTCTCTATTTTCAATAATTTAAATCCCCACACCCCAAAAATTTATACTGTCAATCAAAGGAGTTAAGTTATATAGCATGTTGTTAATAGTGAAACATTAGGTTCAATGTATTAAAGTTACATGTTGGACCTTGGATAATTCAAAATGCATTTGATATGCACATGTCAACGCATACATAAAGAGGCCGGATTGAAAAGGATGCGCTGCGGAGACAGAAGATCTCAATAGGATAACATAAGTCATAGCCATCGGTGTTCCGTTTTGAGAAACTATATCTAATCTTCATATCAATTGTTTTTAACATTGTTTAAAAATGAATATGTAACTAGAAGTGGAAGCATAGTCATGACCACCTCTCTCTAACCAATTGCACATGGCTGGTCCTTAGGTGCAAGTCACTTGGGGTGATATTGCAGATAGTTGGGAAACTACACTAACCTTGTAAGAAGGTTGGGATCCCTCTCTCGATTTTTCAACTAATTTATTTTTCAGATACGTATTGTTTGTGTTCTTCATATAAAAAAGGGGCAGTGATGTATCTTCTCCGGGTTTTTTTATAAATCCAAAAAGACAAGGAATTTCTTACTTGTTGTTCAACACCTTGATGGGAATGTGGTCCTTAATTCTTTTAGGAAAGATTTCTCTACTGAGAGGTTTCCATTCAAGATAGCATAGTAGCGCTGTTTGTACTGGATCTGGTATACTTAAATAAGGTTCTCAAAGTGACCTGACAACCTACTTATGAGATAGAGTACTCAAAATTTTGTCGGTTGGGGCCAATGTGCTCAACTGTATCTTTCCTTCTTAGTATGTTTGTGTATCTTGAGCTTAATGTTATCTAATACTCAATATTTTTTTATTGTTTGAGATCGCATAATAGGTTCTTGAACCTTGAGATTTTCTTTAGCTAAGTTGGAGAAGAACACAAATATATATGGTTTTTTTTTTTTTTGTTTACTCATCTATTCCTTACTTTAGTAGTATTATAATGTAGTCGTAAGTTCTCAAATTTTAAATGTAGAGTACTCTTTGTTGTTTCCCTACTTGATCGTTTGCTCTTTTGCTGACATATTTTCTAGAAGCTCTGCTTTAGAAATATCTCTTTTGAGCTGAGGGTTTATAAAATAATCTTCTGTAAACTCCCCGTGCACAACACATGAAGAAACACAAGCCTCAATGGTAAACTTATTAGGGAGTTTGATATCAATTATCCCCTCTCGAAGACATCCGTCCCTTTTTCATATACATTCATCCCATTAAGTAATGTATTATTAAAAATCCATTACATGTGTATCCACAAGTTTCCTAATGTATCTGAAATGTTATAATTTTAAGGGACTTTTGTAGAATTTTTGTGAAGTTGCGATATACATTTCTGTTGCAGGAGATGAATCCCAATAGTACTATGAACTCTTACCAAGCTAAAAGACGAGTCATATGAGGAGGTTGAATGTTGAATTTACAACGTATGTTTTGGAACAAAATAATCATCCTTTTATTTCTTGAAATGAATGCTAATACTAAAAGAATGTATGAAGTGCATAAATCACATGCAAATAAGGGCTAATTACATCTTATTTGGGAAGTTTCACAATCACGAAATTTTTTAATTTTTTATTGTTTTCAAATTCACTACTTAAGATTATGTTGCTTTTATAAAAAAGGAAAATAACGGAAATTAATTAATCGTTCCATAATTCACCCAATCACATTTAAATCACGGCTAATAAATCCCTCATAACTCATAAAAAATTCAGAATTATAAAATAGTTCAAGCAAATCGTTCAATAGTGATGAAATTGTTGTTGGAGACAATATATCCTTTTCAGATACATAGCCCGATACATAGACCTTTTAGATAAATAACAGTGGGTATATGTATTGGTTAGTAAAATATAATGAAATTTTTCATATTTATGTATTAGATACATATTATGAAGTTTATGAATATTGATTTATGCTTGAAATAATTGGAGTAATGTATCAAAGAACAATAAGATTTGTACACGATAAGTAGAACATATGAAAATTGTAATGTACTTGATGGTTGAAACATAAATATGATATTATGTAAATACACAAATATCAACCAAATACATTAGAAACTTGAACATTGGATAGAGAAGGTCGTGTAGTAGCACCCTCAAAATTTTTCATATTTATATATTAGATACATAATTATGAACATGATTAATACTTGTTTATGTTTAAAATGATTGGAGTTATGTCTCAACATTAAAATTTGTATTGGATACATCGTACACAAAAAAATTATAGTGTATATGATAGTTGAAACATAAATACGATACATAAGTAAATACATATCAAGCAGATGCATTAAAAAATTAAATCTTAGGTAGAGAAGGTTGTGTAGTAACACCCTCGACTTCCCCCAAATTTATGAAGCTTTTGCAACTGGTGATTTCGAACTAGAATTAACACCCTTTTATAATTTCACAGTCTATAATTTCTTTATCACTAAAGGATCCCTGCGGTTTTTGGATATATTTTCAACAAAACCATTTGTATCTGAACCAAATTGACGAGAGATAATATCTTCATTGCTGGTGGATACATTACATTAGTATATTGAAACTATTTTAATTCAAAATTCTTATATATTGAAAACACAATAGATGATGAATAAATTCCTCTACCCCTTTTTAGAATTTGAAATTGATGATAAATTCTAGAACAACATATTTATAATTCAAAATTGCTGAGTTAGAAGAAAGGACTGATACATTGTGAAATTGTAGCCATGATTTTGGGGGATTTAAGCATGGTGTATATAGAATGAGAAGGATTTATTTGGAGGTGAAAAGATAGGAAAGAAAAAAAGAGAGAAGATCTTGTAATTAAATTAAATGGTAGAATTTTTTAGAGATTATGCTAATTTAAGTTTTGTGTATTTGTAAATTTTTCAAAAATTAAAATTGGATGTGAACCAAACTAGTGAAAGTTATACTCCTCATGAATTTGGTGTATCCCTTAGCATGTCAAACAAAACATTCCAATGATGTGAAATGTTTCTCGTCCAATGGAACTTTACCTTAATAAGACGATGAACAATCAATTCGCATTGATAGTACATCTTATTATTATGAAAGATTCATTCTATGACCTTCTTGAGTTCTCCTCTCTATAAGCTCCCCACATCAAATAGGCAGGAGTTTCACGGCAAAATATTTTAACATCTTTGTATTTTCTTTTAGTTTCACACCATTTTGATAAATATATGTAGATGCAAACACTTTAAGATCAAACCTTTCACGGTAAAAGGCATACTGCCTCAAAATAACTTTGGGCTATGGGGGCATACCCCCCAAACCAATATGTCATGTCGCCATTCTCCTTACCACAAAAATAGTATTGGAGAGTGTTTTGTAATTAGTTGACAAATCTTCCTCCAAAACCCTCGAAGAAAAGGGAAGAAGCAATTTTTTAAAGGAAGGCATTTTATTCCTTAAATAGTTCACCCACTCCAACTTAGCTCTATAATTCTCATAGATGATATGTTGAACGTCATGTAAATATCCCTTTTGAATTTTCCATCCACTTTAGTGCCTTGTCATATCCTCACTTCGAGGACATGGCGATATTATCGATAATATGTGCAGTCATTAAGGGTCATGACACAAATTCTAGGAGCTTATTAAGATTTCATTGTCTGTTTATCCAAATTCATTCACTTCAATTCCTTTTCTCATGCATCTCCCTTTATGTGAATAAGAGCTCGTTGCTTTGTTAATTGTCAAACCAGAAGCTGAATAATTCAACTTATGCTTGCAGGCCACATATTCATATTTTACTTCTTCCCTTGTTGCAATCATTTTAACTTCCAAAAACATTGAGTGAGGACCATTTGTAGGATGGATCTTTTGCAATCTTACTTTTTCCATTGTATCGATTCCCAAGGTGAGGCAGTCAGATTTCTGAAATCAACAAAAAACTTTGGAAAACAGCAACACTTAGAAATATGATGCAGTGGTGTAATTCCAATTCCTCTCTTTTAGTTTTTAGGGAAACATATTTCCTCCAAAACCACATAATGCTTCCCTTTTAGACTTCCTGTGTTACCCCAAAAGAATTTTACAAGTGTCCAGTTCAATCCTTTAAAAATGCTCGTCTCTTCTGCCCCTAATTTGAAGTTGTTGGGCTGGCAGACCATTTCTCAATCTATACCTAATATAAGTAGGAAAAAAACTTCAGATTTAAAACAAACATAAAAATTATATTGTATGTTATAGGCAATAGTTTGCAAACATGTCCTTTGCAAAATTTTATTTTGCTATATGGAGCTTGGATTGGATAATTGCTACAAATATTTCAATTCTATAAAATTATTTATTTTTGTATAACAGTCGTTATAACATTTGTAATTTTATAATAAGATCTGTATTGTAATAATATAAGTTGATAGGACGAAAATATATGTATTTATATTTCTATATACATTATTCTCTCGCTTTATACAAACATAAACTATTTTATACAGTTTATGCCAAAATTCATAAAATGACTAATTATATACTGAAAATGGGTAACTGTATACAAATAAGATGGTAAAAAAAATGAATGTTTGTTGCCAATCACAATTAAAATAAACTATGGCTATAACATTTAATTTGAATTTATAGCTTGCTATTTCATACAATTTTCCCATCTAAGTAATTCAGTATTATAAGACTGTTGCTGCCCTGTGTTTGGGCGGCTCCATTTCCGCAGCTATACGATTATATACGGGTTACCATGTATCAGTGCATACTGAATGTTTTATCAATGTTATTACAACACATGTATGATTGATTCCTTTGCACTTTTTTGCTTCCAAGAACCTGTATATCAACCCCAAATTTATATCTTAAGCTTCCATTTCGCTTCACTTGACCAAAAAAGAAATAGAATCGACTTCGAGGGGCAGAGTTTAGGGGCACTCCAGGGACCTTGCATGGCACAATAAAAGGGAGATGTTGAGGCAAACTAGACTCTCATGGAATTTTACAACAAACGCAAGAGAGGATACAAAGTAGTATATTATAGAAAACATTTTTCCAAAATAAGGCATACAACGTAGATTAAACTAATATAATTAGTAGACATAAATCTATACACATTATCAATCACAAGTATAATAAGGAGAAAACCAAATAACAAAAACAATCTCAAAAAGATAAAACTGGCAATTCCAAAAGAAAATCATCATGTCAATATTTTTAAATACTTGGGCAGGCTTGTAGAACAAACAATTACAACCATTCGAGAGGTGGGGATTTATTACTAAGCATTCAATCTATTGCAGGTTACCCAAAAATCAGAAGAATAATATGAGTAAAAACCAACTGGAAAGTACTAGAGCTGTACTCAACTAGATAGATTTTAAAAACTCTGGACATACATGTGGAAGATTTGATCGAAAAACATAGTTTAAAACTAGATCCAAACGCAAAGAACATTATTTCATCACCAAGAGGAGTAAAAAAACATAAAGCAATGATAAAGAGAAAACTAGTACTTCAAATATAAAACAAAGATCAGGAAGAGAACAAACGACAATATATCAAAATTCTGAAACTCTTCCAAACATAGAAAACAGAGATGAAGATTGGAAATTAATAAAGGGAAGGGATATGTCCTTTTTTCAAGTAGCGAATGCAAACAACGAGCAAAATGAGAGCTTTCCAAGACCAAAAATTAGCTCAAAATTTAACCCTAAACCCTCGTAGCTCTTTACTATTGTTCTATGGTTTACGTTGTATTATTCGTTCTTTTTTCCCCCCGCTCGTTTTCTTTTTCTCTATTTCATCTTTAAATGCTTCAAACAATAACCCATAATTTACACTAATTAGTTAATAGAAAGATAAAATCATTTGGAGGGGATTTTCATATAGTCATAAAATATTACAATTTATAGAACTAATTAGGGATAATGCCACCCCCCCCACCCCCCCACAAGTATTCCCTCTATCTATGCACCGGGGATAATGCAAAGTAACCCCTAAAACTATTCCCGCAAATACAGAGAGAAACATTACACCTTATCACTAGGTCCTATTACCCAGGAACTTTTTTAATACAAATTTTCTTGTTTGTTTTTTTTTTTTAACCTTTTGATTACGTGGATCTATCTTGGTGGCCCAAAAACACTGGTTGGTTGACTGTTTTTTTAAACTAGTTGCCACGTTAGGTCCCCCCCCCCCCCCCCGAAGAGCAAAGACGGGTAGAAAAATACATGATAAAATAAGTTCAGGGGGGCTTAGGTATTTGGACCTTAGGTATTAATATAAAGTGTGGGTCTTTGGATTTTGGGGCATAGGTTTGAGGGTCTTCTGTGTTTGTCCTTGTGAATTTTCCACATAATTTGTGAAAAGTATAAAAAGTTAATAACGGATTAGTATAAAAATAAATGAGGAATACAATTAATAATTGTATTACTGTTGTACTAATCCTTAGGTCATATTAGGATTAGTTACTCCTTTAATCTAGTTCCTATTAGGATTAGTACTCCCTTCCTATATCGTCCTAATATATTAGTCCCATGTTTCCCTTATTAGGTTAAAACAACTCAATCCAATCAATATTCCTCATTTGGTATCAAGAGCCAGAAAAACCTAGATATCTTTGATGTGGTTGTTCCACTCTTTAAGGGCCCACCGATCGTTCCCCTCTTCTCTTGGGCGGCTGCAGCCATGACAACCGAGGGGGGATCCTCTCGATTCATTCTTCCGGCGTTAAAACTCTCTCGGGCATCTTCATGCCTGATTCCCAAAAAATTATCAGGACATAAATTACCCCTACATGGAAAATCACCGTTATTACAGCCCTGAGGGCCAACTTTACTTCCAAATTACGTCGATGAAGCACAGAACCGCCGCCCAAGACAGTCATTTTCACCGCCACGGGGGGACAAATCAGAAAAAAAACCCCAATCCGGCCCATGCCGCCTGGAAGGAAAAGCCGTGATGTCAAGATCCGATATGTTGGATTGCGGTTATCTCTCCCGGTGTCAAGAAAACACCGTTTTCCGATCATACACAACTGCTCCAAGGCCCTTGGGACGGCCATCGCAACACGCTATTGCATCAATTTACCACTCTCATATTTTTAAAACTGGTTGACGTCTCCACCACAACTTACCAAAGGCACGAAAAAATTATGGCGAGTATTAGACGAGATCTCCACCCCTTCTCACAGCCTTCGGACCCACCGGTGAACGGAAAAAAAATCATCCCGAAAAAGATCTGTCATTGTGCGTCAGGTCGGGGGTCCCATCAGCTTGACTCTCCATTAAACAGGGGCATTTCGCATCAGGTCCAAAGCCCGTTTGGACTGGTACTCTCTCTCGTGGCGAAAAAGTGAAGAAATCAATGGATCTGTGAGCAAACTTCTTCTCCCGAGAAGCCGGCTGTTATGGAAGCAGCCCACCGCCTCACCGTAAGCTAAAAACTATCGCGGGGGGGCGTGGTGGCGGACGACAGGGAGGCCGGGCGGGCTACGACAGAAACAGCGGAGGCCGCTCTGGCGCGGCGGTCGGCGGGCAAGTATCCGCACGTTACGGCAAAAAACGATCAGCAGCACGGCAAAGCAAACAAACAGCCTGCCACCCTTCGGCATGCGGGGGCAGTCATCTTCCTGCGCGGGCAGGGCACTTATGAGCGGGATTTCGTCCAACTTGTCAAATCTGTCAGAAAACAGGACACACCGCTGTTCGCTTGCTGGTGTCGGTATGAGGAAGAGCCGAAAATAGCGATAACAGTTCTACCAAATATGCATCTCAAAAGCCGGCCTTACTCCTGAATGGCTGTGGATACCTGGGGCAAAACATTTGCCCGTTACTTTATGATCTATACCAAGCTAACGCTCCAATCCATTATCATGGGCTCCAATGTATTACTGTTGGCAACGGTGAAGTCCCTTAAAGATTCTCAAACTGGCCACGATGGTTACAATTTTAAACCCCCATTGCTATTTTCCACATGGGAACCTTACCCACGTCCCTTCTATTAAAAACCAATACCTTTCAGTCACCAATCACAAAAGACAATAAATTGCTCACTCTGTTTTCACCTCTATGATTTCAGACATAGGGACATTACATACCAAGAGAGGTGACTTTTTCAGGGCCTTGTGAGAATGGTCTTGTTACGTTCTGCATTGGCACAAGTTCGTTGCACCAGTTTCAGGAAAGCGTTCCTGTGGCCTAAGGGTGGCTCTTTCGGCTGATTGCCAAGTCTGTTGTGCACAGTCGTCGGGGTCACCCGTCTACTCAAAATAATAAATTCTTAGTCTCAATTGGGGTGGGGGGTTTTTATGCATTCATGTAAACAATTGTGACTCCTGTTCAATTGCATTAAATCTCATAATTACCTTTAACTTATCTGAGAAGCGTTACAACTGCAACTTTCAACTTTTATCATTATGAACATATGGGGTCTACTGTGTTCCTTCATTTGTTGGTTTTCGTATTATATTTGTTTTGGGAGATTTACAAAATACACTTGTGTTACCCACTAAAAAAAAAACACAAAATACAGGGTATACACCACCTTTGTCAACCTTTTTTGAAAAAATGGTCAAAACACAATTCTTCCTCATGGAAACTTTTTTTGAAGGACAATGTAATGTAAAGCGAATATGGTAAATAACATCTTTGGCCAGTTTCTGTAATCCCTGGGAATTATTTTGTTACATCCAAACCTCCTGTCCATCACAACTCCCGAAAACAGAAATGGGGTGGCTGGAGCGTAAAGCTGGCCATTCCATATTGAAACGGTGGTTACTCTTCTACATCAAATCCTCATAATCTCCCGGTCTCCTTGTGTTAGAAGCTTAGCCACCGCCAAATCTACCTCATCAACAGATGCCCAGTCACACCTGCTCAACAACAATTCACCCCGATCAACTCCTTCACCAAGAAAATTCCAATTATACCAACATCAGCGTCTTTGGGTGATTTGCCTTACCCTTGGCTACGCCCTCAATTACTTACAAATAACCAACCACCGACCCGTCCTTATATTTTTTTGGCTATCATTCCTACCTCCAAGGATTATCGCCGTCTTGACCCAACAAAAAACTAAAACGTCTACCATATCTGTTCATGTCAAATTTGTCGAAACCTGAGTTCCCTACGAGTCTATTTCATCCTACACAAAATTAAAAACCCCCATCATTCCAATTGGGTCCTTCCCCTTTTCCCACAGACTCACAGGGTCCTTAACCACTTCCCCACACCTCCAACCAAACTCCAAACACCCCTCATACCCTCGACCGGTAACCCCACCAATACACCCGGCAAACCACCACCCCACACTCACAAAAAACCCGAACCACCCCATGCCCACAAAAAACATCCCAGCCCGATCTGTTGTTTGGGTCCTTCCCGGGTCACCCCGAATTCACACCGCGTGCCCACCCCCCAATACTCATTCCATGTGAACCCGTGGCAAAGGACGGCTATCTTTAAACCCAAAATCTTTTAGGATACCATATACCCAAAATTAAACCCTTCCCGATAGTGAAACGGGAACAACCTACTTGTTGCACTTCAAAAAATGCTATTGGCGTAATGCTATGGATGGGACGGAGTTTAAGGCTTTGAATGATCAGAAAAACCTTGGGTCTGTACCTAAGCCCATGGGCGGCACCCAGTGGGGTATTGTAAAAATGGTTGTACAAAAATTAAACAACAATCTGCAGGACAGGGCGGAGTATAGCTATTTCCAAGGGGGTACAAGGCTCGGTACACCTGGTTGCTAAAGGCTACATCAGGAGTATGGGCTGGATTACTCCGAGGACATTCAAGGTCCAGGGTATCGGCAGGGGAAAAAACCATTTGCCTGCGTATGTCACTCGCCGTGCGCAACAACAATTGCTCATCAATCCAGTTGGACGTTTCCAATGCTTTTCGTCATGGGCCTGCTTGAATGAAAAACTATCTACCTGACGGCAACCACGGGCTATGGTTTGATTCCGCACTTCCTCAACATGTTTGCAATCCAGAGAAGTCTCTGTATGGGCTAGCAAGGCCCCCCGTCTTGGTACTAGTCTGGATGAAAAACGTTCATCCAGGGTGATCGGACTTCCGTGTTGCGTACACGACACGAGTCTGTGTATCGACATTCAACACGGTTACAGTCATGTTCTGTCTTATGTAGATGATATCATATTACAGGATCTTACTGCAGCTCTACTCTTTCAGGATGTAACTCGAGCTATTGATTACGACCTTCAAAATTGAAGGAACCTTGGCACAAGTTACATTCATTTATAGGGAATGGAGTTTATCGCAGACAGGGCAGCGGCTTGTCTTCTCATCAGTAAAAAATTGATTGGAGGTGCATCTGTGCAGAAAAGTGGACTGGGAAAAATGGCATTAGGGTTCAAACCACAACCGAATGGTAGTATCTTCGTCTTACGATGAAAAGCCGCAACCCCCTTAGGTGCCGATATCACCCCACTTCCGCAGCCTCCAACTTGGGGGACTCTAACAGTATCTGGCCATTACCGTCATGCATTCAGTTTGCTGTCAACGAGTTGCTCTAGGCATGCATTCAACCAGTGACATGAATTACCATTGTTCTAAAACGCATTATCAGGTACCATTTTTGGGCACTCTTGGCGGGTTTTACTCATGCGACCGGGGGGGGACTGGAGTTAGAACGCTTCGGGGTTCTCAGATTCAGATTGGGCGATGATAAAAAATGAAAAATTCTACACGGGGTTTCGTTTTTTGGGGCGAACCTGATCTCCTGGGGACAAAAAAAAACAACCCCAAGTCTCCGGTCCTCCAATGAAAGCGAATTTTTCCGCGGCCCCTTGCTTTCTTGCTTGCTGAGACTAGTGGGTCAAATATATCTTCGCGATTCGCGCCACTCACACGTTCCTGCTCGTTATTGTGATAACACAATTTCAAAAACCATTCTGTGTGGCCAAGATTACCCGTCCTAATACCAGAATGAAGCATGTTGATACCGATTGTTCTCTTTGGTCGCGATGAAGTTCAGGGCGGCACCATGACTTTGCAGTATGTTTACCCCTGAAGAAGAACACCGAAGATATCTCACCAAAAACTCTCCCGAGCTGACAAAACACGATTACCTTCCGTTCCAAGCTTACGTTTCAATTCGCTCAGATCAGCTTGAGGGGGGATAATAAACAAATAGTATTAAAAAATATTATAAAATAATATTAAGTATTTACTGTGTACATTCCTGTCCTTTAGGATTAGTTACTCCTTAATCCTCGTCCTTTATGATTGTACTCCTCCTATATCTCTATATTATATCCTCCATGTATGCCCTTTAGTAGGTTAACAATTCAGTTACATCAATATTCCTTCAAAAAGTGAACAAAACTATCTAAAAATAACTTGCAAACTTTTTTTTAAATAAAAAATTCTACAGAGCTAATTATTTTTAAAATTATTGAAAATTGAACAAAGTTTGATTGGTTTAATCTATAATTGGTGGAGAATCAAAAAAAAAATGGTTTCAACACCATAGCTTTTATTTTCATGATAATTTTACATTGACAGTCCCCTCCAATGCCCAAGTTAATAAGATTCTCTTGAGAAATTTCTTAATTTGTTATCATTAATTCCACAACCTCTCCAAAAACATTGTGTTAATGTATGAGACATTTACTCGGTTCATTGCCGAAAAATTCTCCGTATTGTTCCGTAACTCAGTCTTGTTTTATTGAGTCTTATTCGTTTTGTCTTTGACATTACCTACCTTCTTAGATTTTCTTTCCTCCACATTGCTATTTGCCACTAATTTGTCAACAATCTCCTTGTTTGGGTATAGTTCAGGATGTTCTACATCACATTGTTCCTCAATATTTCCTTGATATTATGTATGTATTGCAATTTTTTGTAATGTAATCATATTTTATCTGGATTCACTTTTAAAAATTTCTCCATTCCAATTCTTTAGGCCAATTTGTGAAATTTTCCCAACATATCCGCTTCTACCTTCACTCTTGCATAACATCGTCTTTTTTGATCCATTGTCGCCATATCTACATGAAGCAGCTTACCCATAGCTAATGCCAAAACAAGAATCTCTCTTCCAAAGAAATTTGGTGGTAATATTAGAAAATATATCCATACAACTGTTGACGTAGTTATATTTTTTCTTCAGGGTCAAATAAAGGATCTCATTTCAATATTCTAATATGGTATAACCAATTGAGATCATGATGTAAAAGGGTGGTTTCAATGAAAATGTTCAGATAGTCTTCCAACAGTGTTGCCCTTATAAGTAACCATGTTGTTACTCAAACAATCCAATATTTGGCTTCTGGAAATAAAAACCTTGTATAAGGACATATAGAATCCGGAAAAGAGTAATTTAACGTATCTCAGTCAAGAAAAAATTCAAAGAGTGCGTGGTCTGTGAATATTTTTCTTTTTTGATAGAAAAAAGAGCAACCACTTAAATTATTTTGCTTCTCTTTTTGTTTTATTGATTTAAATAGATAATAAAAATTCTTTCTCTTCTATGTTTGTTTTGTGGGTGGGTGGGGGGGGGATGGAAGAATTTTTTTTTTTGAATAAAAAGAATTTTTAAAACGAAAAAAAGGTTCGATACTACCTAAAAGTATTGAAAATGAGTTACATAAACTACCCATTCTACTATGGCTTCAAAAAGTACCCTCCACCATCAACCTAGTGACTCATAAAATGACACCCCCATCGACCTTTGGGTTCAAATTTTAAAAGCCACCTTCATTCAGAGCACCATTTCAAGAAATTATAATCATTTTAAATACGTCGCGCTCCAATAATTGGTTTGCAATTTAATGATTTTTAATATAATTTTAAGCTACCATACCACCTTTTATAACTATTACCTCCCCCAATTTACTTATTAAAAACTGCCTTAAAAAGATTAAGCATCAAGTTACGGGCATGAGCATGAAAATATAATTTTTTATACCAGAATAGAAAAACATACGTTCTAATCTCATGAAGGGCGCATTGAATAATATCCTAGAAGAGAAAATTCAAATTAAATAAAGCTTAATCTTTA
This sequence comes from Solanum habrochaites, assembly GCA_027704765.1. Taxonomy (NCBI): domain Eukaryota; kingdom Viridiplantae; phylum Streptophyta; class Magnoliopsida; order Solanales; family Solanaceae; genus Solanum; species Solanum habrochaites. The sequence goes on from JAKWJA010002496.1 coordinate 41,744,653, forward strand.
TTCATTATATAAATTATAACAATTGGGTTGTAACACCTAGAAAAATTTTCAAAATTAAGGACTTGAAACTATATCGCAGCAGGTGAGTGAGATTTTACCAAGGAATAAAAATGTCATAAAACTTTAAGGTTAAATAATAGGTATTTATCACCGTGAGTTTGCCAAAAAGAATAAAAATTGGAAAATAGCAAAATTGAAAATTTGTAGGTGAAGGTAGGTCATGAGTTTTGCGTCAACTTTCAAATGACCATAAAACTCCCGGTGCAGGGAAGATTTAGGTGAGAGATACAAGATACCTGGGAAATAGCTTTGAATTATTTCCAACGCCGGCCGTATGCTTAAAGTTCGGAGTTCGGATGAGGGAGTGAGATAGGAAACCTTTTATGTGATGTGTCCTGGTTAAGGACAAGTTAAGCCAAAAAATAGTGAGGGGTTTATATTGGTCCTTTTCATTATCAAATGAGATTTAACAGTTTTTTTAGTTATATTTAGGTCGTATCTTTAGGTTGCAGTTGTAAAATCAAATAAACCCACCAGCGTTTTATGTTGAGAATAAACAAGATTTGCATGAAAAGCAATGAGAAGAAAAGAGGAAAAGGGATGAAAGGCGTAGCGACGTTATTGAGGTAGAGTTGCGGATTTTCGCCATGGGTTTAATCCCTAAGAGGTATGTAAACTTCCATAGTGTTGTTTTTTTCAACCACAGGCCAATCATGTTATTTTCAGCGTAATTTCATTCTCAAAAAGTTAAAGGATTCAAGTTCTTGAGGTTCATTGTAGATTTTGTCTTGTTGGTGTTGTGATGATTTTTTGAGGTAAAAGTGGTTATTGAGAGTGTTATTTTGAGTGTATTAGTGTTTACTTAGGTTTTTCATTTGAATCTAATTAAAACTTTAGAAAAGAAATTGATTAAAAGTGATTTATGGTGAGAAAATGAGAGCAAAATTCGTCGAAACCGTGGCTGGGGATGTTGGCGCGACGCGCCCTAGATGCGCCAAGAGGTATAGGTAAGCGCGCCTGAAGTGTTCAAAGTTACTCTCTGATTATATGGGCTGGCGCCCCGCGCCCAGAACGCGCCAGGGTCTCCTGCCCCCACTTCTTTTGTGTCAGTTGTCCCGTTTAAGCTCATTTAAAGTGTATCTTCACTCCTTTTGATTCTAAAAACTTTAAAATACTTATAAATCATTAATCACATGAATCAAAACCTTGAAACAATAATTCAAATTCAAGGTAAAGCAAGATTAAGTTTTGAGAGTTCTTCTGAACCCTTTGAGCGAGTCCCTTCGGTTCTTTGAGAAAGTATTCAAAAAACTTCTAGTAAACTTCTTTTCCCAAGACTTCAAACAAGTGAGTATTAAGAGTGACGAGTATTTATTTCATGATTCAAAAAATAATTCACATTTCACTTGGTTTGCGCTATGTCCATTCACCAAAAACTCTTGAATTAAAATTAACATTCAAGAGGAGAGTGTTTAATAGTATACGTTCAAGAAAGCTTGTTTGTCATTGTGAAATCTTTTTGAGGTCAACTATTGATTTGAAATTAGTGTTAAGGAAAAGTAACTAAAAAGAATGAGGAGATTCATTATAAATGGAGTTCATATAGTTATTATAACTTCGAGTCGAGTGGGTTCATGGCGATAAACACTTGCAGGGAATTCCCATTTTAAATGAGTATCATTGAGAGGAGTGCATTCTTCCATGTTCGAAGTCTTTGGGTATTGAGTTCATTTATTCCTTTTGGATCTTATATTTGTAATCCTGTTACTATTAACTGGTACCAATGAAGTCATTGAGTGAGTGTGTTCTTACCATTTCGCATGCATTGAATGAACCTATAGCGAATAACATGCCTAGAGAGTATCTTTGCTGAGTCCTTGAGTTGCGTAATATATTGCTCATCTTCCGCATGACAAACCCAAAACAGGTTTGATCATGATAATCATCCATAAACATGGCATCATTGAACCTTGAAAATCCAATACTTCCATTTAGGAAGGAAAAGTTAAGAGTCAATTTCTAAAGTTAAGAACGTAAGGTTAAAAGTGAGTTTTTTAAAGGTTTGTTCAAGAGTCTTATTAAGATTTTAATTTTTTTTTAAGATTCAAGTTTCCGGTCCTAAGAAAGAGTAAGTTGTGAGTTTCCTTTCTTTCAAAATCTATAGGGAACTAAATTATTCACGAAGGAAGTAGGTTTAGTTAAGCAAAAAGTATCAAGTTGAGTTCACTTCTCAAGAGTTATAAGGGAACTAAGTAGTCCCTAAGGATTTAAAAAAAATGTTTTCAAACTTTTGAGAAGGAAGGCAAGCTAGACTTCCATAGAGCATATGACTAGCTTTAATAGAAGAAAGAGGAAACTATGATTATCAAGAGAGATTTTTAAAAAGCTATGAAAGAGTAAACTATGATTATCAAGAGAGCTTTTTAAAAAGCTATGTTTTGAACACTAATCTCAAACCACAAAATAAAAATATTTTTTAACATAAGAGCCACTATATTTTTAGGAGTAGTATAGACAACAGATATGGGGGAGAGTTCAGATAACTCACAGCCCCCATAAACCATGTAAGCCACCATGGGTAGAAAAGGGTCATACTTTTTAGATAATTCCTTTTCACAGTTTACTACTGGACTCATTAGGCATTTCAGGTCTTATACCTTTGGCCGGGTATAGAATGCGCTGGCAGCGTGCAGTGGACCGCTGTATCATCACTATAGCTCTTAAGTAATGGTTGTAGGTTAGTGAAACTCCCACAATATTAGTTACATGGTTCCTCAAGGGGTTCTTCTTAGTATGATTGAGAGTATGTGAATTCATTCATGCATTGCACAAGTAGACTTCGAGAGGGAGCATCATATGTATTTTATGATATTATTATGTTGAGTTAACATCATGTTTTTACATAACTTTTCTTTATATTGCACTTGTTTTAAACTGCTTTATATCGAAAAAATGAGTTTAGTTAAGTATCAAAAGTTAAGTATATTGAGTTCAGTATCCATAGTCGAGTATCTTATCTTTGAGTTCAGTATTTAATCTCTGAGTTGAGTATATTATTCTTGAGTATTCCTTGATTTTCATGTTTGAGAACAGGTAAATATGTTTCCATATTTTATTTAAGTATCAAGCTTATGTTATTCTTTGAAATTCCCCTTACATACTCGTACATTCCACGTACTGAGCCAATTGTCCTGCATTTTTGATGATGCAGACACATGTATACTTGATCATCAATAGGAGCTTTGTTGGTACATCCGAGAGTTCGAGTTAGCTACGGTGAGCATCCTTGCATTCGGAGGGTTTCATTTACTTTTCAGTTTAGTTAGGAGGTCATTGGTCTTGTCCCCACTTCCATCTTTATCAGTTAGAGGACTAATAGATAGTCTAATTTTTGTTAAGGAGTCGCTATTTTGCATTTATTTTATTAAATATTTTAATGACTAATTTTGCCTATTTTTTATGGCTAGTTGATTATATTATTTTTATTCAAAGTTATTCATTTCAGTTTTAATCTTTTATATGCTTAATTTATTCTTTCGCTTGTAGTCAGCCAGGATAAGGGTTCCCTTGGGGACCAGCGATGGTCTTTTAGTGCCGGACACGTCTAGGGTGTAGACTTTGGTCGTGACAAAAATATACATTATATACATGAAAAAATATTTTTTTTTTGTTCATGTGAAGTCAAATATGAGTTGCTAACATAATGTATGTACAGTTTACATTTGTTGTGTATCTGTTTTTTTATAATGGTTATAGAATTATAGTCATATAAATCAAACAGACTGTCACATCCTAGAATAGCCCCTAGATGTAACCGCCATAGTCGTCCTCTTTGAAGACTAAGACTAGCCTCTACATACACATAGTATAAATATATTGAGTATACATATACCCTTCGTATAGGAAGATTACTTAGTCTTCTACTTTTATTACACATACATTATATAAAAGATAACATAGTCATAATAATCGTCTTATCTCTTAAACATCTAATAAGCGTGTAAGAACTTGGGCATAGCCCATACATCAAAGTAAGAATGCCTCACATGGGTTTTACAATGTTTCATACTAAATGGAAAATAAAGAACATAATAGTCTTAAACTCAAAACAACTCCATTAGCTAGATAGTGGCATCGCCTTCCGAAAGTGAGGACCTACCTTACTTGGATTAATAAGAGATCCAAGCCTTCTTCAAGTCGTCTTCAAAGCATTTCAATGACCGGAACCTAAAATGTTGGGGAAAAGGAAAAAATGGGGTTAGTACACCACTTGTACTAAGTATGAGACATATGCACACATACTTTAAAATCATTCTAAGAAAATGGACATTCATAAAGATATTCAATTTACTTTGGAAACACTTATGCATATTTAACAAGATCATACCAACCAATAGGACATCTTCATTAGTTCATAGGCATGTACATCACAAGAACAACAATCATAAAGTCTAGTCAAGTAAACATGCATACCACATAATTGGACACCTGATCAAGTAACCCTATCATCAAGTCATAATGTCAACAAGAATGAATAAGAGCACATTTTAACATAACCAAGGACAATTACCCATAACTCCTATCAAGACAATAAGTGCAATGACTAAGCAAATCCCCATAACCTTACTCAATCAATTAACTTAACAAGAATCATGACCAACATTCCACTTCACATAACAGGACATTAAGGGTACACAATATCATACCTTTAGCATTATAGACCAAATACATGTTCATAAGAGTAATGGACATCACGCATCAACATTAACATGTAAGATCATCATATACATATCATTTTCATTTGTAAGCATATACATACATAAGAACATCCTCCTAAGGCTTCCCTTAAGGACAACTAGTGCAATGTATAGGTAGAGCCCTATACCCCTACCTAGACTAAGCTAAACCCCTTAGGTCACCTTAGTTAGAGTTCATTCCTTTAGTTCATTTTACCTTTTTGAGAACATATTGCCCTAACCGACATAGACCACATGAGATAATATGGAATCCGGTGTTATGGAACCCTACACCAAAGAAGGATGACTACTTGCCAAGGTAGTACCAAAACATGAACATAACATTTACGTGGATCCACTAGCTAGTATTCCTATGGGGCCAACATAGTTCAAGAACTAAGAGATATAGTTGGGACTCTCTTTATGCTACAAGCATTATAGTCTCCAAATCTAAATAGTACATTAGTAATCCTACCTTCCCTATGTGGGAAGGGACACCCCTCACCCTAGTTCACTCGGTGCTAAGCTAGAGTCCCTTTTCGAAATGTCTTTAATATTTTTATTAATCATCATAGCTTATTGAAGGTCATAGGGTCTAACCCTTGTATAAACATCATAATCATTTTCATATCTCAATAAGAATTGCATGAATATTGTCCTCTCATTACAATTCACATAGGTGAGGTTAGCACTTTAAAATTCTCATATCATGATAAGACACATTTATAAATCATTCACCATCCTTATAACATTTACATCTTAAGCCAACACCTCACAATCACACTCAAGACATTTCAATTAAACATCATACCATCCTATCAATCCTAATACAAGGCATACACAAATAGAACATCATGACTTAATCACAACTAACCACAATTTGAAGTAAAGGATAGGGATCACAAGACTTACCAAGTCTCACTTCATAATCCATCATAAGGTCTTACATCAACCCTTAATTCAAATAATTCACCATTAGTGTATAACATCATCATAATTCAATGACCAAACATTATATCAAAGGCCAAAAACCACTACATCAATTCCAATCAGAATCACAGCATAAGACAAGATACTTAGGTCAATTCACAACATACTTTATAACCTAGATCACTTCTCAAGAACTAGTATTAAAGGACTATAAATCACCATAATTCATTAATTATTGGTATAAAAACATCGTCTAGTATTAATTCAACCAATAAACAAGTCAATTGAACCAATACAATGTAATTCATATCAAGATCATAACCTAGGGTTAAGGGGAAAATGTCATCTTCTACAAAGTAAAACAAGCCATCAAGATATATCATATTTAATTTATAATACATGTTAATCCATTCATAATATCAAAAAGAAATCATAAACAAATAAATTCATAACATCAATTTCGAGATTGGATGAAACCCACTAGAAAACTCAATTTTTGGAAATCAATTTGATGGAACCCTTTGAGGAAAGAGGTCTCAAAGGTGAATTAGATACCATACCTTAATAATTGATGAATATTTATGGTGAAACTTGACTATTGGCATCCCTTAAACTCTCCCCTAGCTTGGTATTCAATGGTGTTCTTCACTTGAGAGAGAAAGAAGAGAGAAGGAACAAAGTTTTGTTTTATGAGTTGTAATTAGTCTAATGGGGTTGGGTATTTATATTGGGGGGGGGATAATTAAATTAATTAGGATTCCCAAATCCCCTACTAACGATGTAACCCCTTAATTAATTAATTGGAACTAATTAAAAATGTGCAGAAAAGTACAGTGACCACAGAAGACACCACGATCGACGGATCGTGGGTCAATCGATGACCACTGTGCCCTTCCGTGTTGCACATCCATCGTCTTCGTCAGATACTATGCAAAATGACCCCTCCAGGATTCCGGCTAGGTTTATATCAACTGTAGCATCGACGCCTCGTCGATTCACAAACGGTCCGTCTGTGGCATCCGTTGGTAAAACTGTCTTTTGACAGCTTTTTCCCTCTCTTACAAGCGTCCTCCTCAAGGCCGGCCCCTTGCTTGATCCTTGGGGAGTCTTACCTGGACTTGATCATGAATCAACTTAAACACATGTTAGACACTCTTCCAATAATTTTCATCATTTGCCGACTTATAAAAGCTTGTCAATTAGACTAAGGCATGCTAGTACTTCCTTGAACTAGTTTTCGAACGTCATGGACGTTCTTGGACGTTTTGGTTTCTAGACTTCCTTAATGACTTATTCATTAAAATGAACCTTAGAACAGTTCCAGACCTTAGGACACTTATGTTAGGCTCTAAAATACGTCTTGGATTTTCTAAGTGTTACACAGACAATCACTACGACAAATAAAAAATTGAACGATAATAAAATTTTCATTATATTATATATTTTACAAAAATAATATATATGTATATTCATAGCCAACATTTATGTAGATATTGCTAAAAATTTAGCAATTTTGAATGCAATATCATTAACTACGCTGCACTTAAAAAATATCTATTATCAGTAAATATCTTCTTCTTTTTTCTGCAGTGAACGAAGTCAGAGGTAAATTCTGCTAAACTCAATAGCTTTAGTTTTACATTTTGAAATTTTTATATAAATCTTTAACTTAGTATATATACAATTTATTCATCTAAAAGAATATTGGATTTTATTTATGATCTTATTATTTTATATTAATATAATGGTCAAAGTTTACACTTTAATGCTTTTTAAACCCGCAAGACCTAATACAAAAAAAGCCCATGGGTTCAATCGAGCGGATAATGGGTGATTTTGAATTATATTTTAGGCGGGCTTACTTAGTAATTGGGGCACATTTAGTTAAAAATAGCGGGTTTAAAATATAATTAAAATTAATTACAACCAATGGTTTGAGCTCCGCTAATCAAAGTATTATTTATTATTTTAAAAATGGTACTCCAATAATGAAATTGCTACAAAAATTGGACCTAAAGGTGGATAGGAGGTTATTTGTGAGCCCATTGGTAGATGAGGGGTAGTTTCCTACCTCTAGGGTAGTTTAGGAGTAGGGGCCTTTTTTTTTTCCCTTTTAAAAATATGATTTTTGAACAGGAAACAAATTTTTTTTTACAGATAAGGGATAACCAAATTGAAGAAGAATTGTTTAAGTATTCAATCAAAGTAAGATCAAATGAGTGTATTGGGAATATCATGGGGCCTCCTTAAAAATCCATCATTGCCTAATTTAGTTTTAACCATTTTAATATCATGGAAGGCCGCTCCCTTAAAAAATCGTAAGTCTAAACTTATATCTATCACTTGATGACTACTCTAACTATTTTTAATTAACACTATACTTGGTCTTAACTAACACAATGTTTACAGTCTCAAATAAACTCCCTTCTGGTTAAGTATATTCTAACTCATCCTTCTATAATTATTACTTACTCTAACTACTAATCTAAACCTTCTATCATGAAATTTCTACAAACTCATCACTTTTTTATATACCCAAAAGGGGAAAACTCCCATCATAATTAGCTGGGTCATGCATGCAACAATTCAATTTGCCTATATCACTAGTTTTTCCTTTCTTAGATACTCTCCAATCTGGAAAGGTGGTCTGCCAATTCTTGGTTTTCCAGACCTCTTTCGGTCCTTCTCTCGATGTCAAAACCCTCCCTTCCCCTTTTTTTGCAGCAATAGAATCCAACCTGATTACCCAGTTTTGCATTCATATTGTTTTAACAAGTACATAATAGTTGCATTGGTCAGCATAGACCAACACTTTAGTACCTTAAGGTAAGATCTAAAAAACTTGTCGAAAAAGCATAGACCAAGCTAGCCTTTCTTTTTAAATCAACTGTCCTAGTTTGTTTTAGGCCATATCTAGTGTTGTTGCTTGCATATTATATGGAGTGAAACACACATGCTTCTGTTTTCCTTTTCCTCAGGCAGTGATCCACACCACTCACTTGCACACACATCAGAGATCAAAAGGAACTCCCATTTGGAGAAGTTAGGATTATAGCTTCTAATCAACTCTTCTTCGAAGCTTCAAAACACTTTCATGCATTTATCATCAAATACAAATTTATAATCTTCGCTTCTCTATGAGACCTACACAATGAGTCTTGCAATCTTAGAGACAATCCTTGAGAATCTCTTGTAAAAACCAACATACCCAAAAAATTCACACCGCTCTTTAAAAGATTGGAGAGGTAGTTTTTCATTTTTCCTTTCACTTTTGCACAATAAATTCCATTCCGCCTCTTTTTAAACTTTATGGCCCACACAATACCTCCTCCCAAGGAATTAAACACTTTTCCTAGTGTTAGACGAGATTCGTTTACTCATATCTAGATACCACCCTGTTTAAATTCTCCAAGAACATGTCAAAAGACTCCCCAAATATTGAGAAATCATCCATGAATATCTCCACAAAATATTCAACCATGTAATGAAATCCATCATGAATCTTTGGATGGTGGTCGGTGCATTGCATAACCCAAACGACATTCTCTTGAAAGAATAGTCCCAAACGGGCAAGTAAATGTAGTTTTATTCTGGTCCTTTGATGCACTTATAATTTGGTTGTATCCTGAATATCATCCAGGAATCAATAGTATTCTTGCCCAGGTAACTTGTCCAACATCTTATCAGTAATAGGATCTAGGTAGTGATCCTTTTTGGTGGCTTCATTCAATTTCCTGTAATCCATGCATATTCATCATCCTGTCACTATCCTGATTAGAATAAACTCCTTTTTTCATTGGTGATCACCATCATGCCTCCTTTTTTAGACACAAACACACTGACCTGTGCTTGACCACTCCCCTTGCTATTTGACATTGAGTTACAATAACCCTCAATTCAAACCATCTAATCACCCTCCTCATCGCACTCAATCCTTTTTTCACTAAGGTTTAGCCTCTGCGCTGAGGTTGCACCTGACCTTGTGACCTTCCTCCATGAAGATCCCATGCATGCATGACTGGCCTATGCCATGTATATATATTCAGTCATCTGCCATAACGCTCACCTTTTCGCTGCTCCTTCCTTCTCTCTTCCTCAATTTTTTCATAGATGCCTCAACCTACAATTCGGTCAAAGCAGAAGAAAGGATTACGAGTAAGGATTCATTGGAACCTAAGAATGCATAGTACAGCTTTGGTGCTTACTGAATTGGCATTTTTTGAGGTGGTCCTAGAACTCTTTTTAATAGATCCACAAACATGTGAAACATACTCACATTCAGGACATTTAGGACGTTATCCAAATCTTTGGCTTCAACAACTCCCTCAATGTCTTGGCAAATTAACTCTCTCTATAAAGGTTATCTGGCTTCAACATATTTACCTTCCATTGCCCCTCATCAAGGACTTTGATTTTTCCAACACTCCTCCTGATTTGGTTTCATCACATCAAGCATGTTCCTCCAACACTCATATCACCTTGCCTTGACAAGCCGGTTTGATTTACCATGGCTTTGTTTGATTTCATGCTTGTTGCTGATGGTAGTGTTGTCCACTACTCTGTGGTCTGTATTGGTTCTGTCCGTGATGTTGATTTTGATTGCCACCCTATGAAAAGTTTGGGTGGTTTCGCCAACTTAGGTTGTAGGTATTTCCATAGCTCTGGTGATTTCCTCTTTGCTAAGCATTATGTACAAAATAAATAGATTCTGGGTTTGCTCCACATACCTCAACACTGTGATCTCCACTTCCACATACTTCACACCAAGATAGTGGTTGAATGTACCATTCTAACTTGGAGCTATTGTTTTCTGGTGGACATGGTTGCTAAAATGGGGTAGGTCCTCATATCCCTGCATTGAATGCAATCTGTGAGACAACTTTTGTCACTTGATTATTTCCCAACATTATAGTAAGTCTTCTTTACACCTGTTTTTAGCTCCTCCAATATTAACTTGTGGTTACCAACCCTGTGAAATTATATTAAGCAATGTAAAGCCAACCTAGCTATGTCCTCTCCCCAAAGCTTGTCCCCTGCAGCAAACCAAGTAATTTTAGTGTTTGGTTTGAACAATTCAATGACTGTTGGTACACCTGTTTAGTCGTTTTAGCCGTAGAGTTTATTCTGGTAATTAACGTGTCTGGTCCGACGATCCCACAACGGACACCATCCTGGGCGCGACGGACCGTCGAGGGTGTATCGTTCCAAAACACTTAAAATCCTGAAAATTTGAGTATGAGATCGACTCTCTGAATGTCACGACGGAATGGCAGACGGACCGTCCGTTTGGCACGCTACCCGTCACAAACCTTTCCACATATTAACTCTCTGAACTTGGTGACGTGCATGCAATTACGGACCTTTCACGCTGCGTACCCTGGCTGGGGCGATTTTTCGTTAAAAGTTTTTTAATAAATGGGCGTTTTGACTATTCATGCTTTATAATTATAAAGTTAGTGGATTAATGTTCCTCCTTCCATTCCCCTGGGGGGTCCCGGCGCTACTCTTGCCCTCCCCTTGGGTTTCTTTTTCCTCTCCTCTTCTCTCCTTACTTCACTGCCCCCTTCGGGTCCCGCCCCAGGGTTGGCCCCGGCACCCCTCGCCCGCCGCGCTGTCCGCCCTCCGCCGCGCGCCGCGCGCGCCACCCGCCGCGGTCCGTCCAGAACTTGAAGAGTAGCTTGCTTGATCCGATTCTTCGGTGGGAGGTAGGTTATGGTTTATGTTATTTCATAGTAAACTCTTATAGCGAATATATGTATGGGTAGATATGTAAGTCTTCTATTAATTAATTGGTATGCTTGCATGATGTGATTAATGAAATTGTAATGGTTGGAAAGATGAGGCTGTTGAAATCTTAACCTTAACCTCTCTGTTAATGATATGCCTTGGTATAAAGAAGGCTTGATGAACAAAAGAATGAGGTTAAATGGATCGGGTGTCCCACGTTCCTACCCACCAGGATATTAGTATGGACGGGTGTCACGCTTTCGACACCAGGATATTGTAGTGGATCGGGTGTCACGTTTCCGAACACCAGGATAGTAGTATGGATCGGGTTTTCACGTTCGACACCAGGTAGAAGTAGAGGATCGGTGTCACGTTCGCGACACCATGGGGGAATAGTATAGAGGCATCGGAGTGTCCCATTTCCCGACAACCAGGGATAGTAAAAAAAAAAAAGAATGAATCTTGCATTATGTTAATATACCAATTTTAAAGAACCTATTTGCCTTCCCAAATGGTATAGGGTGGGAGGCATGAGTCCTCATAGTTGGTGCTTGGGGGTGGTGGCCAAGGTTATAGTACTTTTTTGTTGTTAGCTGTTTGAGTAGGGTAGTCATTTTAGGTAATTAATCTGAATATATATTTCTTCTATTTTGAGTAAGGCGGGGCCGATGATACCTACTCCGTACTTGTGCCGGTACTGAACCCCTACTTGTGAATGTTTTCTTTATTTGTTTATTTGGTTGGGTGGCCGCCAAACGTGCCATCGACTGTTGGACTCAACCGCCACTCTAGCCAGACTCAGCATAATCAGATTTTCAGTGAGCTATTGTTCCGTAGCTCGGACTGGATTTCTTTTCCTTCGTTCTTGATTCTTGAAGTTCGGACATGAACCATCTCTTTTACTTATTCTAGTTTCTTAGAACTACGCTAGATGTAGTAAATTTGATGATAGATTTTCTTGTGATGATGACTTCTAGTTCTGGGGATAGTAATTGATAAACTTGAGAAGTTTATTTAATTGATTCGTTACTGAGTTTTAAAGTTTCGCATATATTTCTGTTTCTTATGGTTTGAATTGGGATTTGGATGTTGGTTCGCATCACATAGCAGGGTAAGTGGGGTGCCACTCGCGGCTCATTTTGGTCGTGAAACCTTGGTATCAGAGCATTATTCGTTGGTCTCATCACACAAGAACAGTCTAAGTAGGTCTTGAGGACACGGTAGGGGGGGACGCCTTAGTTTTTCTTTGAGAACTATAGGCTTTTAGGAAAAATTCCATTCCTTCTTTCTTTTCGGCGATTACTTGGATCCCCAATTGGTACTAGGTGATACAATTGGTATCTGACCATCTTCCTCTATTTCGCAGATGTTAGAACTAGAGCCACAACTGCGGTCAACACCAACCCCTGAAGACAAGATGCGTCTGAGCCGCCCTGGGGCGTGTAGCTCGAATAGAAGGCGTGCAACAGGTCGGTGGTAAAGAGGTTCGCGGAGGACGTCCTCTAAGGGAAATAGGAAAGCACTTCCCAATCCTAGTACTTAGGGCCAGGGGAAATCCTCCACCGACCCGAGGAGTAGTAAGAGAGGTGGAGGAAGGGGAGAATGAGCAAGGTGCAGAATGGGAATTTTCCAACCCTAACCCCTACCCCGAGTGATTAATCAGTTCTTGCGTTACTTAGCGGGTTTTTTACTATAAGGGCCCAGACAACCTCCAGTGTTTTTTTGCACCACACCTCAGGTTCCGGGAGTACAACATCGCATCAAGGGGTGGTGTGGTGTTGTTGTTTTGGGGTTTTGTGGCTAGGGAGGGGAGGAAGGTAGTGGTGGCGAAGGCTAAATGGGTTGGAAGGCAAGTAACAGGAGGGAGGGTACGGATAGGGGGCACGAGAACGTGGAAATGCGGAGAGCGGGGGAAGGATAAGAAAACAAGTATGTAGGTAGAGGGGCAGGGGAGGGAGTGGATAGGTTTGTGGATGCTAGGTGGTGGGGAAAGGGCGAAAGGGAGGAAGGGGGACTTCATAATAGAGATGGAGACTAGAGATACGGGAACGGAGGCGAGGATTAGGGGGGGGTTGCTACATGGCTGGAGGATGCAGTAATGGCGGAGAGATGGGTAGGAAAAGTATCATTGAAACAAGTTGAGTGAAGGTTGCGGCTAACAGCGTTGGGAAGCAACGGGAAGGAAAATCGTGCGGTGTCGTAGAGTGGGTGGGAGGAAGATTGAAAGCAAGGAAAGGAAATGACTAGGGAAGCAGATGTGGAATAGAGGGATAGGAGAGCAGAGGGGGGTGGTCCGAAGAGGGGGGAGGAGGTGAAGAAGGGTTCCTTGGACTAAAAAATTAACACAATGAGGAGGATACTTCCAAGAAAAGATGGAAAACCAGTAGAAGATTGCGTCCATTGAGGAGGGAAAAATAAGATCCTTCGTCCTCGGTGTGAGGAAGGGGTAGAATGATCAAGTGCAGATGAGGAATTTTACCACCCTAACTACCAGAATGATTAATCAGGGTCTTTCTGATCCTTAGCGGGTATCTGATATGGGCCCTACCACCCTCCAGTGTTTTTTGGCACCAACACTCAGGTTCCGGGAGTACAACTGCAAGCCTGCTTTGCTGTGGCTCCTCGATGGTATGCCCTCATTGGCAATAGGCACGTTTCCTCGATTGAATTCAGGCCTATAGACAATGATCACAACGAACTTTTCAGTAAGTTTCCTTGATTGAAACCGAAACCTCCAGTCCTGCAAGGGTGCTGACTCTGAGGATCCTATGATTTTCTGGTCAATGGTCATTGAACTACACACAAGAGGGCATATGTAGAAGATTTGGCGTCGAATTTGGGTGACCTATCAATTTCAGGGGAACGCCAAAAATGTGGTTGCGAATCGTTGTTTGAGTGTCACAAGCACCGGCCACCACCTATGACTTGGGCAATCATTGTCTACTTGTTTTATGGAGAAAAAAGGATAAATTTAAATTTGTAACCCCGGGGTGGGCACCCCGGACATTGGGGATAGGAAGGATAGATTAGTTCCTGAGCCTAGAGCAAGGCAGGATGTCGGTTACTCTCCATACTGCGTATGAAGCTAAGTTTCATGCATTAGCTAGGTATGCCGCCACCCAGCTTTTGCTCAAGTCCCAAGAGATTCTCCGTTTTGTGAAGGGATTGAGGTCAGATTTTTGCAAATGCAGCCTTACGGTATCTCTACGCAGCAAAATCCTTTCACAGGAAGTGTAGACCCTTTTGTGATAGAGGTTTAGGGGAGTGAAGCCAGATGCTTCACATGGCATCAGCCTAAGAAGTTTTGTAAGGGAGGTGAGTTTAGTGGTTCTTACTCAGAGGGCAGATTTTCAGGGGGTTAGTCCCCAGACAGACCTATTCCGTCTTCACGACAGGCTGTATCTGTGGTGTCCACCGCAGACGGTCCAACATTTCTCTGAGTTGGGATGGTTATCCCGAGAACTCGTCGTTCTCAACGAGACCTATGCTTGAACCCAGAGAGTGTTTTGGATGTGTTGGAAATTGGACATATTCAGAGATATTGTCCAAAAATAGAGTTACAACCCCCAATGTCCAGAGGAGAATGTGGTCATATGGAAAGGCTTCCATTCCTGGAGGACGTGCTGTCAAGGTAATGGGTTGGTCTCAAACCAACCTGGGGTGGCGGGCAGCCGGATCGACTTCAACACAACAGGTATGGCCACGGGCATACAGGTATAAACGGCCCATGTTACGCTTTCCCTGGTGCCGTTCGGAAGCGGAGACATCTGATGCTGTTATCAACAGGTAAGTTTTGTTTGGTGATTGCATGCTTCTGTAATATTGATCCTGGTCCACATTTTTCATATGTATCCTTCCTTCATTTGCTACTGGCCTTATTTACATTGTGATTGCTTGACATGCCTGTTCGGTTTCTTTCAACTCCGTGGGGTGAGTCTGTGATAGTGAAGGTATATAGGTCTTGTCTGGTGACTTTTGTGGGGGAAGCAATAACTCTTTTAGACTTGTTTATCTTAGAAATGGTTGATTTCGAACTAATTCTGGGTAAATGACTTGGCTTTTCTCCGAATTTTGCAATCTTAGATGTAATGGCTAAAAGGTACCGTTTGCAAGCCTGGGACAGATCCGTTTAGTGTGGGAGGGTGACTACCTCACTCCAGCTTCGTAGTATCTCCCTTCTCCCCCCCCCTTTGGTGCTAAGAGAATGGTTTAGTAAAGGGTGTTTGCTTTCTTGGCACAACCTCAGGGAACAATTCTACCCAGTAACCTTCATTGGTCGGTTTTCGATAGCCGTTATTTTCTGGATGTGTTTCCCTGCAGACCTTCTGGTATCCACCAGATAGATATAAATTGACTTTTGCATGTCTGGAGCCGGGTACTCTCCCCATTTCCATACCCCCCTTATAGGATTGGCGTCCCGCTGAGTTAAAGAGATTTTAAAGGCCCAATTCCAGAGTTGTAGGGAAATGCTTAATTAGACCAAGTGCATACCCCCTTGGCGTGTTCCTGTTATTTTTTTGTGAGAAGAGGGATGGAAGTTTTTCGGTGTGTAAATTGAGTAACTACAACTGAATAAAGTACCTTTAAGAACAAGTATCTCCTTCCTCGCATCGATGATTTGTTCGATCAGTTTACAGGGTGGCTTGTTACCTTCTCAAAAATCCGATTTTGAGGTCTGTTTCATCAATGAAATATTGGCACGGACCTTACTACCCAAGACTTGCTTTCGACCAGGATGGGCTTCATGAGTTCTTAGTATTGTCTTTGGCTTACGATGCCCCTGCTGCTGGCTTCATGAGCTTTGATGAATGGGTTTTTACGCCATACCTGGATCTCTTTTTCGCATTTGTCTTTCATTTGATGATATACTGGTAATACTCTACTCAAAAAGCAAGAAAGAACATGAGGAGCACTTTGAGAATGTATGGAAATGTGTGAGGGAGAAAACTTTATGCCAAATTTCTAAGTGTGAGTTTTGGCTAGATTTCAGTTTCCTTCTTTGGCATGTGTTTTAAGGATGGATTGATGTGGGATCCTTACATAATTGAAGCATTGAAGATTGGGGTAAGACCTACTACATGTTACAAAGGTAAGGGAAAAGGTCTTCGTTGGTTTAGCTAGCTACTACCTAGATTTGTCAAGGGATTTTCTTTCCGTGCTTCCTACTCCGTGAGACAATTTGACTAAGGCAAGTGTTTTCCGTTTTGTATGGTCGGACGAATGTGAAAGAAGTTTCAGCAACTCAAGAACCTTGTTGACGACTGCAAAACCATTCTTACCCTTCCAGTGGAAGTAGAAAATTTTCCATTGTTTAATTGTGATAATGCTCCTATTCTAGTTTTGGGTGAAGTGCTTATGCAGAGAAGAATGTAATTGCTTATGCCTCGAGGCAATTAAAGGTGATGAAACGTAATTACTTCCGCCCACGATTTGGTTTGGCTGTCAGTATTTGTGCATTAAAGAAGCATGGAGACATTATCTATATTGGGTTAAATGTGAAGTCAATAACGGACCATCGTAGTTTACAGTATGGTCTTTTACTCAGAAAGATTTGAAATTTGAGACAGAGGAGATGGAATGGAACTCTGACGGTCCTATGATATCACTATCTTGTAATCATCCGGAAACGCTAAGTTGTAGCAGATTCTTTAAGTATAAAGGCAGGGAGGTGGCATGGGAGTCCAAGGCCATTGCAGGTTCTAGACGGCCCATTGGCTAGAAGGAGGTTCAACTTGGCTAATGACTTTTTATGAGGCTAGAGAAGTAAATGAGAAGGGAAGGAATTTTTGGCCCCGTGGGGTGTGGGGAAAGGCCAAGATCTTCTTCTTTGAGTAAGAATTAAGGAAAGCAGTACCGAGGAGAAAACTGATCCGGATCCGAGATAAGGTGTTGCTGAGATGAGGCTAAAAGAAAGAAAAAAATCGATGGAGGAAGGTGTTTTGAGATTCAGGGAAGGGTATGTGTAGTCCCACCGTGTCCGATGATTTGATTCACCTATTCGTACAGAGGCTCATAGTTCAAGGATCTATACATCCTGGTGCACCAAGATGTATCGTGATCTAAAGCACATTTTTGGTGAGTAGGAGAAGCGTGAATTGTTTTGATTTTTGTTGCTCAATGCCCGAATTGTTCAGCAGGTAAAGTATGACACCAGAGGCCTGTGAGGACACTTCAGAGAATGCCCATTCCTGAATGGGAAGTGGGAGGAGAATTGCAATGACTTCGTGGTGTCTTCCAAACACAATTGGTAAGTATGACTCCATTTTGGAATTGGGGTTGACAAATTAACTAAGTTCTTCTCATTTATTCCGGTCAATGGTGACTTATAATGCAGAGAAGTTAGCCCAAGACTTTACATCTCGAAATTGGTTCGATTGCATGGAGTTTCCACTTTTCATTATATCAGGTAGAAGGTACCAGTTTACTTCTTAAGTTTTGGAAAACATTGCATGCCTAATTAGGTACTAGGTTGGATCTTAGTACCCGCAATTTCATCACCCTCAGACCGATGGTCAGCCTGAGCGAAACGATTCAGGTTTTTGGAGGATATGCTTCTGTGCATTGTGATAGGAAATTTATTGGTAATTGGGATAACTTCTTACCCTTAGTAGAGTTCTCATAGCAACATAGCTTCACTCAAGTATTGATATGGCCCGATTGAGGCACTGTATGGGATACGATGTAGGTCTCCCATTGGTTGGTTTGATGCATTTGAAGGTTTCGCCCTTTGGGGTACTGACCTTCTAAGGGATCGTTAAGATAAAGTGAAATGCATCAAGTAAAGCTTTAGCGGCTCAAAGTAAGCAGAAGGAATAGCGGGATCAAAGGTTAGAGACTTGGAGTCACATGGAGGGTGAACAAGTCTTTGCTGAAGGTTCACCCATGAAAGGGTGATGCGGTTTGGTAAAAGAGGAGCTAGCCCAGGTGAATTGACCATTTTGAAGTACTTAAACTAGTAAGGAGAGGTATTTATGAAATTAAGCCTACCTCCAGGACTGTCAGGGGGTGCACCCGGTATTTCATGTTTCCTATGGCCAAAAGATACCATGGGGACTGAAACACATTATTCGTTGGGATTACAGTTTCTTCTGATGTAGAATTTGTCTTTATGAGAAGGAGCCTTTTGCATTTCTGTTAAAGATAAATACGCAATTGGATCAAGGGAGATTGCATCCATCAAAGTCAATGGAAGAATCGACCAGTTGAAGAGTCACTTGTTGGGAGAAGGAGGCTGATCTCAAGAAAATTACCCGCACCTTTTTACGATTAAAGGTACTGCTTTTCGCCCTTGTTTTTCTTCTTGAGATCTTTCGAGGACGAACGAGGGTAAATTGGTATCTATTGTAAACGACCTGTTTAGTCATTTGAGCAGTAAGTTTTATTGTCTGTAATAACTGTCCTGGGTCGACGGATCCAACGAGGACTCATTGGCGCGACGGACCGTCGAAGGGTGTCTCGTTCCAAACACTTAAAATCCTGAAATTGAAGTACTGAGATCGACTCTCTGAACGTCACGACGGAATGGCAAGGAACGGACTGTCGTTGGCACGACGGACCGTCACAACCCTTTCCACAGAACTTAACTCTCTGACTGAACTTTGTGGCTGGCAAATGCATTACGTGACCGTCACGTCGTGGAAGGCCCGTCACAGCTACTAACCCTGGCTGGGTTGGATTTTCTGTTAAGAGTTTTTTAAGGGGCTTTTTGGACTATTCTGCCTTATTATAAAGTTAGTGGATAATGTAATAATCAATACGTGGGGTTAAATGAGATAACCTTTGAAATAAAAATGGTTATTTTTATAATCATCTTTTATACTAATTTTATACATTTAGGTAAAAAAAACGGGTTTAATAAGAAAAATATGAAAGAAGAAAGGGACGAACGAGCGAGATAGAGAAGAGACGACGAGGAAAGTAAAGACCTTGAGGAGTAAACTTGCTTGAATCACAATTCTTTCGATGGATGTAGGTTAATGGTTTATGCTATTTCATAGTAAATCTCTTATTAGTCGATATATGTATTGGGTAGTATTGTAAGTCGTCTTATGCTTACTTGTATGCCTTCATGATGTGGATTTATGAATTGTGAGATGGTTTTGGAAAAAGATGAGGCCTGTGATCTTTAACCGTAACCCCTTTGTTAATGATGATTCCTTGGTATAACCGAAGGCTTGGATACACTAAAAGATGAGGTTAAGGATCGGGTGTCACGTCTTGACACCACGAGAATAGTAAGTAGTGGGATCGGGTGTCACGTTCCGACACCAGGATAGTAGTAGTGGATCGGGTTGTCATGTTCCGACAAACAGATAGTAGGAAGTGGATCGAGATGTCACGTTTGCCGACACCAGTTAGTGTAGATGATCGGGTGTCACGTCCGACACATGATTAATAAGAGGATCGGAGTGTCACGTTCCGACACCAGGATAGTAAAAAGAATGAATCTTGAATCATTTTATATCTCAGTTTAAAGAACCATTTCCCATGAGTATGGTGTGGAGGCATGAGTCCCGCAAGTTTGTGCTTGGGTGGTGGCCAATGGTTGGTCTTGTTTGTTGTTATCGTTATCTGTTGAGTATGTAGTCGATTTTTAATGTTATTATCTATATATAGTTTGCCTTTCTAATTTTGAGTAGCCCGAGGTACCTACTCATAACTTGTGGCCTCTCGTACTGGACCCCTACTTGTATGTTTTTTTCTTTATTGTTATTTGTGGAGTGCAGCAAACGTGCCATCGAACTTTCGACTCAACCGTAACTCTAGAAAACTTTTCAGCCATAATCATATTTTCATCAGGGTGAGCTAATTGTTCCTTCCTAGCCGGACTGTTTTCTTTCCTTCGCGTCTTGATGTCTTGAAGTTCGGACATGGACCATCCTCTTTTACTTATTTTAGTTTTCTTAGATACTCTTAGAGGTAGTATTTGAAGGATAGATTTCTTTGTGATGATGACTTCCAGGTTTTAGGGCGGGATTAATAGTATTGGGGCACATTTAGTTAAAAATAGGCGGGTTCAAAATTATATTAAATAATTAATTACAACCAATGGTTGAGCTTCGCATAATCAAAAGTATTATTTAATTATTTTAAATGGTACTCCATTAATGAAGTGGCTAAAATTGGACCTAAAGGTGGATGAGGAGGGTATTTGTGAGCCAATTGGTAGATGAGGGGTAGTTCCATACCTCGAGGGTATTTTAGGCCTTTTTTTCCTTTTTAAAAATATGATTTTTGAACAAGGAAACAAAATTTTTTTACAATAAGGATAACCAAATTCGAAGAGAAGTGCTTAAGTATTTCATCAAAGTAAGAATCAAATGAGTGTAGTTGGTGAATATCATGGGGACCTCCCTTAAAAATCATCATTGCCTAATTAGTTTTAACCATTTAAATATCATGAGGCTTTCCCTTAAAAATCGTAAGTCTAACTTATATCTATCACTTGATGACTACTCTACTATTTTATTTAACACATATACTTGGTCTTAACTAACACAATGTTACATCATCATAAACTCCCTTATGGTTAAAGTATATTCTAACTCATCCTGCTAGTAATTATTACTCTTCCTTCTATCATGAAATTTATACAAACTCATCACTTTTTAGTATACCCAAAAGGGGAAACTCCCCAGTAATAAATTACTGGGTGCATGCATGCAACAATTCAATTTGCCTCAAATCACTATTTTTCCTTTCTTAGATTACTCTCCAATCTTGAAAGGTGGTCTGCAATCTGGTTTTCAGAACCTCTTCGGTCCTTCATCTCGATGTCAAACTCTTGCAGCAATAGAATCCACCTGATTAACCCAGTTTTGCATTCATATTGTTTAACAAGTACATAATAGTTGCATGGTCAGTATAGACAACAACTTTAGTACCTATAAGGTAAGATCTAAACTTGTCGAAAGCATAGACCAACGCTAGCATTTATTTTTAAATCACTGTCTAGTTGTTTTAGGCCATATCTAGTGTTTTGCTTGCATAATATATGGAGTGAAACACATGCTCTTTCCTTTTCCTCAGCAGTGATCCCACAGCCACATCACTTGCATCACACATCAGATCAAAAGGAAGCTCCCAATTTGGAGAAGTTAGGATTAGAGCTTCTATAAACTTCTTCTACGAAGCTTCAAAAGCTTTCATGCATTTATCATCAAATACAAATTTAATCTTCTTCTCTAGGAGACTGCACATGAGTCTTGCAATCTTAAAGAAATCCTTGATGAATCTCTTGTAAAGACCAACATAACCCAAAAAAATTCATACCTCTTTAAAAGAAATTGGAGGAGGTAGTTTTTCAATTACTTCCACGTTTGCACAATAAACTTCCAGCCCTCTTTTTCGAACTTTATGGCCCAACACAATACCTTCCTTCCCTAGGAAATTACATTTTTACTAGTTTAGACGAGATTAGTTTACTCATATCTAGATACCACCCTGTTTAAATTCTCCAAGAACATGTCAAAAGACTCCCCAAATACTGAGAAATCATCCATGAATATCTCCACAAAATATTCAACCATGTAATGAAATCCATCATGAATCTTTGGATGGTGGTCGGTGCATTGCATAACCCAAACGACATTCTCTTGAAAGGATAGTCCCAAACGGGCAAGTAAATGTAGTTTTATCCTGGTCCTTTGATGCACTTATAATTTTGTTGTATCCTGAATATCATCCAGGAATCAATAGTATTCTTGCCCAGGTAACTTGTCCAACATCTTATCAGTAATAGGATCTAGGTAGTGATCCTTTTTGGTGGCTTCATTCAATTTCCTGTAATCCATGCATATTCATCATCCTGTCACTATCCTGATTGGAATAAACTCCTTTTTTCATTGGTGATCACCATCATGCCTCCTTTTTTAGACACACACTGACCTGGGCTGACCCACTTACTATTTGAAATTGAGTATACAATACCCGCATCAAACCATCTAATCACCTCCTCGCGCACCATATCTTTTATCACTAGGTTTAGCCTGCGCATAGGTTGCACATTGGACTTGTGACCTTCCTCCATGAATATCCCATGCATGCATAGAACTGGGCTGATGCCATGTATATCAGTCATCTGCCAACCGATCACCTTTTCTCTCTTCCTTAATTTTTTCATAGATGCCTCAACCTACAATTCAGTCAAAGCAGAAGAAAGGATTACGGGTAAGGATTCATTGGAACCTAAGAATGCATAGTCCAGCTTTGGTGCTTACTGAATTGGCATTTTTTGAGGTGGTCCTAAAACTCTTTTTAATAGATCCACAAACATGTGAAACATACTCACATTCAGGACATTTAGGACGTTATCCAACTCTTTGGCTTCAAAAACTCCCTCAATGTCTTGGCAAATTAACTCTCTCTCTAAAGGTTATCTGGCTTCAACATATTTACCTTCCATTTCCTCATCAATGACTTTGATTTTTCCAACAACTCCTCCATGATTTGTTTCAGCATGTCCTCCACACTCATATCACCTTGCTTGACAGCCTGTTGATTACCATGGCTTTGTTGATTTTCATGGCTTTGCTGATGGTAGTGTTGTCCACTACTCTGTGGTCTGTATTGGTTCTGTCCGTGACGTTGATTTTGATTGCCCACCGGGCCACACCCGGCTATGAAAGTTGGGTTGTTCGCCAACTTGGTTTGTAGGTATTTCCAACTCTGTGATTTCTCTTCTAAGCATACTTACAAAATAAATAGATTCTGGGTTTGCTCCACATACCTCAACACTGTGATCTCCACTTCCACATACTTCACACCAAGATAGTGGTTGATGTACCATTCTAACTTGAGCTAATTGTTTTCCTGGTGACATGTTGCTAAAATGGGTAGTCATCATATTCTGCATTGATGCAATCTGTGCAGACAAAGTTGTCACTTCATTAATTTCCAACATTATAGTAGTCTTCTGTACAACCTGTTTAACTCCTCCAATATTAAACTCGTGGTTACCCTGTGAAATTCTATTAAGAAATGTAAACAACCTAGCATATGTATTCTCTAAAGCTTGTCCCCCTGCAGCAAAATCAAGTAAATTTTAGTGTTTGGTTTGAACAATTCAATGAATGTATGTAACGACCTGTTTAGTCGTTTTGAGCAGTAGAGTTTATTTCTGGTAGTAACTGTCTGGGTCGACGGATCCCACAACGGACCGTCATGGGCACGACGGACCGTCGAGGGTGTCTCGTTCCAAAACACTTAAATTCTGAAAATTTGAGTACTGAGATCGACTCTCTGAACGTCACGACGGAATGGCAGGACGGACCGTCGTTGGCACGGCGGACCCGTCCAAACCTTTTTCCACAGAATGATGTAAATTGGGTAGTATTTGGTAAGTCTTTATATAATTAATGTATGCTTGGCATAATGTGATTATGAAATTGTAATGGTTTGTAAAGATAGGCTGTGAAATCTTAACCTTAAACCCTCCCTCTGTTAATGATGATGCCTTTGGTATAAAAGAAGGCTTTATGAACTAAAAGAAATGAGTTAATGGAATCGGGTGTCACGTTCGACACCAAGGATAGTAGTATGGATCGGGTGTCACGTGTCCGACACCAGGATATTATTAGTGGATCGGTGCATGTTTCCGGACACAGGATAGTAGTATGGTCGGGTGCACGTTCCGACACCAGTTTAGTAGGTAGAGGATCGTGTGTCCCTACGTTCGACACCAGGATAGTAGTAGAGGATCGGGAGTGTCCGTTCCGACACCACGATAGTAAAAAAATGAATCTTGATCATGTTAACTATCTCAGATTTAAAGAACATATTTCCCAAATGAGTATGGTGTGGGGCATGAGTCCTCATAGTTTGGCTTCGGTTGGTTGGCCACGGCCAATTTTTTGGTACTTGTTGTTTGTTATCTGTTGAGTATGGTCCCGAGTTGTATTTTTTATCTGAATATATTGCTTTCTCCTATTTTGAGTGGCCGATGATACCTACTCTACTTGTGCCTCGTACTGACCCCTACTTGTATGTTTCTTTAATTGTTATTTGTGGAGTGCAGCAAACGGCCATCGCTTTCGACTCAACCGTAACTCTAGAAAGACCTTCAGCATAATCAAGATTTCTTCAGGGTGAGGCCCCTTTATTGTGTTCCTCCTAGCTCGGACTGGATTCTTCCTTCGCGTCTTGATGTCTTGAATGTTTCGGGACATGGCCATCTCTTTTACTTAGTTTTAGTTCTTAGATACTCTTAGAGGTAGTAATTTGAGGATAGATGTTCTTGTGATGATGACTTCCAGTTCTGGGGAATAGTAATTGGATAACTTAGAAGTATTTTAATTGGATTCGTAATGAGTTTTAAGTCTTTTCCGCATTATATTCTATTTTATTATGGTTGAAAAATGTTGGGGATTGGATTGGTTGGTTCGCTCACATAGTAGGGTAAGTGTGGGTGCCACTCGCGGCTCGTTTTGGGTCGTGACAATGTATGGACCAACACTTTGTTAGCTTGATGGTGATGTGGATAACATAACAGTAGGGATTTAAACCTATCCCAAGCTTGGTACACATTCTCTTTTTCATTCTGTTGGAAGCTCATATATTGCTTCTCATCTTGGCTGGTTTACCGGTTGGAAAAAACCTACCAAAACATTCGGTCAAGATCATCCCAAGTTATTACGAAATTTACGGGCTCAGAGTTCAACTATCTGTTTGCTTCCCCCAACAGAAAAAAAGGGGAATAATGTGACCCTCACATAACCAGAGTTCACTACAGTAGGAGTGTATGTGTCACTGATCTCGAGGAAATTCTGAATATGCACTCGTGGGTCCTTATGAGATAGACCAGTGAACTTCCCATTAGGGTGCAGTAGTTGCACCATGTTCTACTTCAATTCAAACCTCCCACAAGGTTAAGGTTTTTGAATACTTGAGATAACATTGGTTGTTCGGGGTATTCCCACATCCCTTACTTACATTTGTACCATATCTATTGGTGGGTCTTGATCCTCCCTCTCTTATGGAGTCTCTGCTTCCCTCGACCCATGAGGAACAGGATGGGTGCATCTTCTTCGCCTTGTCCAGTAATGAATAAATCTTTATATTTCAGTTAGAGGCTCTACTAAACCTTGGTCGTTTTCCTGTGCAAAAACCTGACACAACCTTCAAAATAAAGAGCCAAGATCAAGTTGTCAACACTTGTAGAAATAATTTAGACACTCAAAAATTAGATATCTGCAGAAGTGTCCGGCAGTGGCACCAAGAAATTGTTGCCTCCAAAAAACAATGCAAGTGCAATAGCCATCAAAATAGTACAAAGAGCTGTTATAGACAAATTATCGAACCAAAAGACTTACAATAAGACACATGACAATATTTTACGTCCCTAAACTAAATTTTACTCAAGTGGAAATATTTTAGAAATTCGTTTTACTATTTACACTACAGACACTATCAACAAATTAAGTAGTTAATCAAACAATTTCAAAAAGGAGAATCTCACAATAAGGGAAGGTATCCCAAGGTTGTAGCATAGATCAGTTTCCGGTATAATATTGATTTATTCTAGTATTCGACGGGTTAGCCCCATTACGGATTAGCAAGATTTATTTTACGATCACAATCTTCCGACCTCTAATCGCCTACCACCTTTTACAACCTAACTACACCGTTGAGCGGGGTTAGGCATGAACCAATGACGGCGTACTTAGCATTCATCTTGCATAACAACCAAGTGTGGTATATAAGTATAAGACTACCCTATATACAAAACATTCTTGATTTTACCCTAGAATGAACACACCTCTCACATTCTTTGGTTTATCCCTATATTCATCTTCATTGTTCAAGAGTGGACAACAAGTTTATTCTAGTGTTGATCAAGCATTAAAATAGTAAAACAAGAATGCAAGCACAATCATTAGATAACCCTTCTCATACTAGAAAGAAATTGTATTAACCTATCAACCGTATCTACCACCCTAGGATAGGGGACTTTAGCTACTCATAGCAAAAAATATCAAGAAATAATGTTTATCAATCATACAAGAATTTACCAAGATGAATAATGAGAAGGAAAATCGCCTAAAATGTTGGGCTCTTGTCTTTTTGGAACTGATTCCCCCAAAAATATACCACGATAAGACTACTTATAGTCTAGCATAAAAAACATGTGGTCAGTTTCTGGTGTCCACTGTTCTCTCGCCTAAAGTTTCACCAAACTGAAACCTCTCCGCGATGTACTCTTATTGCGCACTCCACTGCAAATTGGAATACCTCTTATCCATATGAGTATTGGCTCTGTGACGCGGATGTGCTCCGTCAATGTATTTTCCATTTTCTTGGCCCATTTGTCTCCATAACTTCATCTTTATTTTTCCAGCCTCTGTCCAGGTGCCCCATTTTGGCTCATTTTTCATTGCTTTTCACCCTGAAACATCTAATCATATTTGTTAAAAGAAGATACATCAAAAGTCTCTCAAAACTTAATTTCGACACCGAAAATTTTCTCAAACTTAGCTCTCTATATGGGATAAATTTGTTATTATGAGCATAAATACACCGAAGATCAACAGGTCGGGAGTACATCTTGCTTTTAGCTTTTACGCATAATACATATGAATAAAAGTGCATTTTTCGAATCTCAACATAAGCTCACTCAAAAGTTTATCTCAATCCCCTCTATTGTCTCATGACTTTCTCCTATAGTCTCGTGACTTTCTTGAGACTTTTGTTGAGAGTTACTCATCTATAAGGATCTGGACTTTGCTTTTCAACCATCTTGAGTATTCTTTCTTTCTTTCTCTTACTCTCGTGTTTTGGCTTTCTAATTTCAAGTTAATTATTTTGGGATACGGTCTATTTTTTATTTTTCCTCTAATAACTTGTTAATATTAATTAAAATTTGTATATTCTGAACTTCTATTAAATTAGGAAAGTGTTCATTCATTAAGGAAAATACTTACTCGTTTTGAAATAGTTTTATTCAGGAAGAGCCGCAAACACGACTCAAGTAATTTTTTTAATGCTCCATATTCATATGTATCGTAGTATTTTTCATCTTATTTTCCCAAACACCCTTTGTTTCCAATTCAACTACATCTTTCTCTCGTAGGCTCAACGAATTCTTCTGTAACATTTTATCTGTATTGGGTGCCTCTGAGATGATCAATATATAGGTTAACTAAGTTGCCTATTTTTACAACGGTGATTGAGACAAATTTTTATCATGTATGTATGAACATAACATTGGCCTTCTTTTTGTGAAAATTTTGATCATACAACTCTTTGAATTTTATAAAACTCATAGTATGTGGAAAACTTGAGGAGAATTCTGGAAGCGGATTATAGGAAATAGAGTGAGATATAAATTCTATATTAAAGGTATTTCATTTTCTTCAATTTTACCTTAGCCTTTGTATTGATTATAGGAACCATTAAAATTGCCTAAACTTTCTTCATTGATTTCAGTCAAAGTACCCATAATCCAAATTAACTAAATTAGACACAGATCCCACACCCACACCCATATTGTGCGAAACCAAAAGTGAAAAAATCTGAGCAACTTAGGTTTCAAGATAATAATTGGGTCTGAACCCACACCCAACTGATTCATTGCTTGAACTTTTCTTCTACTTGGTTCAAATTTAAAACCCTGAATTTTGATCCTTCCCTTTTTAGCCATCTCCATTATCTCCCTCAATATTTCAGTCCATTCAAAATCACTCCAGATAACTCCGTCCTCCAATTCATAGATACCAATGCCTTTCCAAATTCTTCTTGAAACGCGGTAACCTGCAAGACAAAGTAAGAGTAAAGAACACCAAGGCACAAGTGAATATGCCAATGATTGTTTTTAATGATCATTTATAGTGCTTGTTGAGGAGATAGATGAACTACAGAGATCTTTGATTAACAGTTTATTAGCTTCTGATATGTATGAATTGAAGTTTGCTTTTGTAGAATCATACATGTGTTGGCAACTACGCAGATGCAAGCTTTTTCTTTCAATGATTGACTACATGATCATCGGTCTACTCTAGCTCAATTCACCATTTCGAACCTTATACAAAAGAATTTTTACCTTACTAGAAAGTAGGATTATATCATTGCAGATTGTAAAAACTCTATGATGCTACTTAATTTTGTTAAAGGAAGCAAGAAACGCTCATAAATTGAACAACAGAATATTAAATTTGTTAGTTGGAACATAATCATTCAAAGTTTATGTTCTTGTTATTCTGTTTGGTGTACACAATTACATGTTTGATAACTTTCTCTACAATAATATTCTTGCGATACTAGGTTAGGTGTCGGGGTTGAGTCTCATGTCAGGTGTCGGGTACAGAGTCAATATCGAGTGACATTTTAAGTTAGGTGTCAGAGTCGAATTCTAGTTTGGAAGTTAGGTATCATCCCAAGTTGGGAGTCAGGTATCATCCCAAGTTTGGAAGTTATTTTATTTTTCCTCTAATAACTTGTTAATATTAATTAATTTGTCGATTTCTGTAACTTCTATTTAAATAGGAAAGTGTTCATTTAATTCTAGGAAAATATTTTACATCGTTGAAATAGTTTCTCAGGATAGAGCCCAACACGACTCAAGTATTAATTTAATGCTCCATTATTATATATTATCGTAGTATTTTGCCCTTATGTCCAACACCCTTGTTTCAATCAATACATCTTTCCTCGTAGTCACTCAACGATTCTTGTAACATTTTATCTGTATTGGGTGCCTCTGAGATGATCAATATATAGGTTAACTAAGTTGCCTATTTTTACAACGGTGATTGAGGCCAAATATTTTATCACATATGAACATAACATTGGCTCTCTTTTTTGTGCAAATTTTGGATCATACAACTCTTTGAATTTTATAAAACTCATAGTATGTGGAAAACTTGAGGAGAATTCTGGAAGCAGATTATAGGAAATAGAGTGAGATATAATTCTATATTAAAGGTATTTCATTTTCTTCAAGTTTACCTTAGCCTTTGTATTGATTATAGGAACCATTAAAATTGCCTAAACTTTCTTCATTGATTTCAGTCAAAGTACCCATAATCCAAATTAACTAAATTAGACACAGATCCCACACCCACACCCATATTGTGCGAAACCAAAAGTGAAAAAATCTGAGCAACTTAGGTTTCAAGATAATAATTGGGTCTGAACCCACACCCAACTGATTCATTGCTTGAACTTTTCTTCTACTTGGTTCAAATTTAAAACCTCTGAATTTGCTGTGTGATCCTTCCCTTTGTGGTAGCCATCTACATTATCTCCCTCACTATGTCAGTCATTGCAAAATCACTTACAGATAACTCCGCACCATATAGATACCAAGCCTTCCAATTCTTCTTGAAACGCGGTTAACCTGCAAGACAAAGTAAGAGTAAAGAACACCAAGGCACAAGTGAATATGCCAATGATTGTTTTTAATGATCATTTATAGTGCTTGTTGAGGAGATAGATGAACTACAGAGATCTTTGATTAACAGTTTATTAGCTTCTGATATGTATGAATTGAAGTTTGCTTTTGTAGAATCATACATGTGTTGGCAACTACGCAGATGCAAGCTTTTTCTTTCAATGATTGACTACATGATCATCGGTCTACTCTAGCTCAATTCACCATTTCGAACCTTATACAAAAGAATTTTTACCTTACTAGAAAGTAGGATTATATCATTTGTCGCTTGTAAAAACTCTATGATGATACTAATTTTGTAAAGGAAAAGCAAGAAAAACGCTCAGAATTGAACAACCAGAAATTAAAATTGTTAGTTGGACATAATATTCAAAGTTGATGTTCTTGTTATCTGTTTGGTGTACACAATTACATTTTGATAAACTTTCTCTACAATAGATTCTGCTTGATTACTAGGTTAGGTGAGGGGTGTGTTGAGTCTCAGGTCAGGTTCGGGTTTACAGAGTCCAATATCGAGGACATTTAAGTTAGGTGTCGAGTCAGAATTTCTCAGTTTGGAAGTTAGGTATCATCCCAAGTTGGGAGTCAGGTTCGTACACCTGAAATTCGAAAAATTGATGAACCAAAGATCTCAAACTGCTAATTAAAATGTGTAACATCTAATTACCACATAACCATCACGAGTCCAAAAAATCAAATCCCATTTGTTGGTATGTTTCCTTTTGGATCCAATGCCTCATTGACTCAAAATAAAACAACGTTGGAAAGGAGGGTTTATGGTTTTGTTTATAGGTGGATTTGAAGCGGGCTTAATTAGTAACGGGGGGTGGTTTATCCCGTATCTTTTTCTACTTCTCCTCATCGTCCGTTCTTTCCCACCCTCGTCCTTTCCCCTGTTCTTCCTCCCTTGTCCATGTTGCTTCCCATCTGCATTGCTGGATTCTTTTGCTTTTCCGCCCCTTTTCCCTTTCCCCGTCACCCCACCCACTCCCTTCGCGCCCCCCCGAGTGCAGTCTCACGAACGATCCCGGGGTGAAACTCCCTCCTTACGTGTGAGAACACACCGCCACCGAAGCAGAGGGAAAACTTGCCAGAGTTAACTGGAAACTGTGTGGGAAAAGAGATGTGCACAAAGAGACTTGGACCAAGTGGGAGGACGGAGAGAGAGACTGTAGAGGAGAGAGGGAGAGAGAGAGAAGAGATGAAGAGAGATAGAGAGAACGAGAGAGACGATTAGAGAGATAGACGAGATGAGAGAGATGATAAGATGAGAGAGAGAGAGGATAGATGAGATTAGTAGAGAGATAGAAGGATTAATAATTGCCCCGCTAGGAATAGGTCCATAAGAATAAGAAGTAAAAACACATACAAGTCATAAAGGAAAAGTATACGATACTGGTTAAGGTAGAGCTCCCTATCGCTATCTATTCTTCATTAAGGTATTATCTTTATTTGAAACACGTTAATCAACACGAGTCTTGAATCTATTTATCAAAAATATACATGAGATGAGCTGAAAAATTGGAAGAAGAGATCTTTTGGATCTTATTTGGTAAGAGTTCGAGTAATGGATTTACCAATTATTTTCAATTATTAGTCAAATTAAATAAAAATCTGAGGATAGGAAAAAATATTTTTTTAAAAACTGATTGCATCATGCCTGCAATTACAACTCAAAAGTGATCTATTGGGGTGATATGCAAAAATTGACTTGAAAGAAGAGCACGAATATTTATTAAATAATGATATGTGAGAAATAGTAGGATAATAAATTCCAGGAAACACCACATGATTGTGCATTCATAAAAAAGTTTAAAAATTGTAATAGTTCTTTAGTTTATTCCCATTATTCATCACAAAGTTCTAATATATGGGTCAGAATTATGAATTAAATACCCATTTGTATGAGTTTTTATAGTGTAAAGTAAGGAAAAAATGGGAAAAAGAAGTGAAACAAATTCGCACACTTGTTTGATTGTCTTGGATGGAATTTTCCTAGGTGACAATTCACCATAGTAACCAACACTCAGTGAATCCCCTAATTCTACAACTTTGTTAGTGATGAAAATCAAACGCAACGACATCTTCAATTTTCCTGCAACCACAATTAAATAATGAAATACCATCTTGTACAACTTAAAATTTAATAATGTGCAACACATCTTAAAATGGAAAAGATAAGGTCAATTCGGACATAATCTAACTTTTAAATCCTGCGGGTTTGTATGATAGATGATTCTATTGTATAGACATTACTATCTATAGCATGTAATAATCTAAAACAACTAAATATTTGAAGCTAACGAGGCACCAGAGTTTGTTCTCTACACATCTTTATAACACGCCTACGATTTCTTTTTTGCAAATTCCAAATTATGATACAATCAATGTGCTTGTAACAGTTATTAAATTTCATGTCATTCGATCCATGTCCAAAGTCTTATAGACACTCCTTACTATCTATATATTAAAATACACGAAAGAAATTGGGACAATTTGTTTACCCTTGATCATAAAAAAATATTAGATTTAACAATATTTCTTAAAAAAATCTCTAGTAAGCAAGAATTATAAGTTTGGGGGAATATACTCAAGTAAAATCGGGATTTGAAGGAAAATTTATAACGCAAACCAACATAAAATATTTTAGCTAAATTTTGCGATCTATTTCCTTATTTATTTACGTTGTGTTAGTGGACACGGGGTTAGAGATTAATGTTCCTTGAAACATGTTAGAAAGACCCTAGCAATCATTACCACTATAATATCCATTCATTAACTGAAAATTTCTTTTTACAGTTGGCTCAATGTTTCAGCTTCTTTATATGGAATCGGCACACAAGATAACAAATGTTATTTAATCCCCCCCTCCACCTTGCCCCACATTGTTTATGTTTAAATGTTGCTTACACTTATTACAAAATAGCAACACTGTTTTCCTTATCGAAGTCATAAATTGACCCACAATAAAGTTTTAGGGATGGCATTTATCATTTACACATTAATACTTCACTCTCCCTTATTGGAGGTATAAGTGGGGACATCCAGCATTTGCTTGTTGATTTGTAGTTTCATTTGAAACCTTGTGTCATCGGACTAAAGGTGTATCTTCTAATTCTCTTCTCCGAATCCACTTTACTTCTTCACTGAGTGTTCATCCGTTTAGGATTTTAATTACTACCATAACGTCATTCTAAACTTTCATGATTCGAAGGTTGAACCTTTGAAGAGAGCCATACAGAATATTTAGTACCATTCAACATAAGTGCATCATTTGTATTGATTATATATATTATATATATATTTAGATCATATTGAAATTTAGAATGAAAAATTGAACTATTGTTTACAATAATATGAGACTTAAATGGAGAAAAAAATTAATAAAAATTAAAAATACGATGGAGACTTGAAGATTAAGATGATATAGCAAAAATAAATGAGAGAAATGAGAATAGATTGATTTTGTAAGAAATAGTAATGGATAGGTGGGTAGGGTATTTTATATTAAATATGGGTTAAAGATAATTATGATAACTTGAGAGTTTAAATTTACAAGTATTTAAAAGTAGGAGGTGTTGGGGAAGTGAAAAAGACGAAAAAATCCATTGGGGGGGGGGGGGGGGGCACTAGCCATTTCCCCAACGGTTTCCAACGACTACTTTTTAAAAAAAAAATTAAAAAAAGTGGATTCCGCGAACCGGCCAGTTCAGCTGGCCAGGACCTGACCGGGTCGACCGAGACCAAATGCTGAACCGGTCCCTAAACCCCCATCCCTTAAAGCCATTTCCCCAAAGGTTTCCAATGACTACTTTTTTATTATTTTTTTTAAAACAAGGTAGGAGCAATTTCATTATTCGCACGCACCAAAGAAGGAGCAACAGGAGAAGAAAGCGTCACACGGAGGACATGGCGGGGACGGCACGGGGAGGAGAGCGAGTGGACTCCTCGTCACCCACCAACCCCCCCCCCCACCCCCCCCCCACCCCCCCCACCCAATACCCCCCCCGTACAACTCTCCCAAAAACGTTTCTCACCCGAGCAGCCTCCCCCCCGCTCACCGCAACCTTAACCTTACCCCCAATCGCACACCTTTTACCCTCCCCTTTTTTTTGCCCCTCCCCCTTTTCTTTATCTCCCCCTACCCCCCCCCCCCCTTATTTCCCCCCTTCTCTACCCTTTTTCCCACCCTTTTTCCCACTCCTCCTCTGTTATTCCTTTTTACTCCTCCCCTCACCACCCTCCCCTTTCCCTTTTTTTTTTCTTTTTCCCTTCCTTTTTACTTTTTTTTTTTCCCTCTCCCCCCCACTTTCTCATTCCCTCCACTCCCATATTCTACCGCCCAATCCTTCCCCCAAACGCCTGAACCGGCCATGAAACCCCATCCCTGTAAACCCACACAAATTTACACGGGTACGTGCGCCGACAGTGGGAGAGAAGGGGAGAGAGACGATGAAGAACGGACCCACACCACCCCCCCCCATGGCCCCCATTTACCAGGCCTGAGCACCCCACATGTGCTTTATCATAAACTTGCAATTTGATTTTTGCAAATGTTGTTTGCTCAAATTGATATATCAAAAGCAAATTTCACATTATAAAACTATAGTGATAACGTTGGTATATATCCAAGTGGTGTAAGCAAAAAAAAAGTTATATGCCTCAAATTATAGCTAAACCATGGATTATGAGAACAAAACTCCCAAAAGAATTTGATATGAGATGTGTTATTGAATGTATAACAACACCCGTATGTGTTAGCCAACAAGGATTCCCTATCAAATTGGTTCAAGGTCAGGAATTCCCAAATAATTCTCATCTAGAAATTTAAATGTGCGATATATTATTTAATTGCTCCACCACTACACAATGCATAAAGATGAGTTCCCAAATAAAGTTAAGTGAATGTTAGATTCCTTTAACATTAGGGCATATGATAAGCAACTGGAAAATAAGTTTATGCATGATGACATATCATTGATATGATCCCCGTTGCAAATATAACTTAAGTCAAATGTCAGACATATTCACTGATCATATGTTATAATCCAGTTCTAAATGCTCCAAAGAAAAATCATTGAAGGATATAATTTATGAAACGCCAAGCATGATAGATTAATCGATTCGAAATATGAAATATATTAAAGAAGAAGAGGAACAAATGATAAAGATGGTCATAATAATGAGGCAAGTGCTTTAGAAAATGCACCATGACATAACACTTCATAAAACATTGGCAAAGGTTCAGGTACATGAAAATAATAAAAAAATAAAGAGAGTTGATAAGTTATGTCATATTAGAATCGATATCAAATAAATTGTCGACGATATCTTTAATATAATTTAGCGCTCAATATTAGAAATGATGACGAGGATCTTGATATTAAGTCTATCAAAAGGACAGATAAAGTGTTTGCCAATGAAAATACAATTCAAGTATATAATATTTCACTTGGAAGAGTGACGTTATGAAATTATTGTCCTTATACCAAAATATAATGTCAGTAGGGTACAAATAAATCATTAATCAAAATATAAATTATGAATTGCGCATTGGAACATAAAGATTTTAACAAAAGTCCTGACATTATTGTATGGAGATGTATTCTCCTAAGGTGGATGCAATGAAATTTCTATCAGTCTGAGAATATATGAAAAACTTGAATACACATGATGAATTATCATCATATCTAGACAGAATGTAAATATTATGTAAAAATTCTTGAAGGATTTAAAAGGTTGTAAAGCGATTTCATTGAATAGTACCCCAATGGTTGTAAGATTGCATAACATAAAAATCAATTTAGATTTCATTAAAATGATTAGAAAGTATCATGTCATAGTGCAATTGATGCACTTATTTATCCTGCTATTATTATTTGTGGTAAATAATTTTATTAATATGCATGCAAATTATAATATCACTCTTATTAATGGAGATATTAGACTGAATCAAATATCGATATAAATTATTAGATCAATTATATCAACATTTATTGACCGTAAAATTGCAGGAGATCATAAAGTTTAACCTGAAGAATGTTATTTCTTTTCATGTCGAAATACAATCATATCAATTATTATCAAATCATTCCACAAGACAGTCAATTTGATTATATAAAAGTGAAAGTATCTCTCGATGCTTGGTCGTTGCTACTAAAAATTTAAATGAGCAATTTATCTAAACTGACAAGATCATAAATTGAGTAATCGTCAAAATATTTTGAATGAGATCTATAAAAATATACAGAATATATGTGGTCTTCCTTTTGAAAAGAGATATTCCAACAACATTATATGAACACAATGATTCATGTGCTCAACTAAGAGGACACATCAATGGAGACTAATCAAAATATATTTCACCGAAGTTTTTTTCTGACTCATGATCTTCAATACAAGGATGAAATAAATGTTCAACAATTCGTATTCACCAAGACATTGTCAACTTCAACTTTTGAGAAGCTGAATTACAAGATTGGGATATGTCATCTTCAAGATATTAGGTAATGTTTTCTTTTGGGGGAGTAAATACGCAATGCACTCTTTTTCCCTATAAAGTTGGAGCACTGATGTTGGGGGGGAAGGGGGGGGAAGAGACAACAACAAGGAAACATGAGGACGACCGGGGGGGGTAGGGCACTAAGGGATGTGTAAGATGACATCCAAGGAGGAGTGTTGTAAATGGATGTCCATACAATAAACTTTGTGACCAAGTAAAATACTCTGTGGCCAAGTTTTATTACCTATCTATATCCCCTCTTGTAATACGTTAAAAAAGTAAAACACATATATATACAATAATAAAGGAAAGTTACTAGTACTAGGACTTTGTGTCTTTCTATCTCTAATCTTCATTCTAATCTATTATCTGTATTTTCTAACAGAAACAAAATTAATATGCTTTGTTCGTCTTCCTCTTTGTATTTTTATAACAAAAAATAACGTATGGATAATTAATGAAAAATACAATGGTGACAGGAGAAAATAACGCTTTCAAGATCATACAAGGGCTTCATTTGCTAAAATAAATAGAGATATTCTTAAGTAGTTTCTGAAATTACTGTGATAAGTTCCTTTTCTTAATATTGTTATGTTTAATTCTGATAATTTAATTTATTTAAGATTAATATGTTCAGGTTCAATTTCTGCTTCCATGGACTAACCCATTATTCGTCGTAACATTAGCCATTTCATTGTTGAGATTCTATTTACTTTAAATGGATACATTACTTGGCCTCAAATTGTACAATATTATTGCTCATTTTTCTTCACTTATATAAATATGTAAATTAACTATCATACAAACATCAATTTTGATGCAATTCCTTAGAAATATTAGCACTAATAGGAAGGACATTAAGAATGCATTTTCTTAGAAAATGTTTGTATTTGTTTTCTCTTATTTTAAGTGATCACAAAAACGCTAAAAAAGATTTCTCCATAAAACAGAGACATTCAATCATAGTAGCTCAATGGATTCTAGAAATTGGAAATTGACCTGTATTACAAGATAAGTCATTCCATCATATTGCAAAATTCATAACATTTTCTAAATCAGGCCAATTAATGAGAGCAAACTCTACATTAGTTGAGCTTGCGGGCCATTGAAAAACATATGGTCAATTGTTTTAATTTCAAGCCACAGACCCTACAATAATCACAATTTTTATGCAATTCCTTAGAAATATTTGCACTAATAGAAAGGACATTTAGAATGCATTTTCCTAGGAATTGTTTGTATTTGTTTTTTTTAGTTATGTTAATTGACCATTAAAACGCCCAAAAAGATTTT
Source organism: Solanum habrochaites (assembly GCA_027704765.1). Taxonomy (NCBI): domain Eukaryota; kingdom Viridiplantae; phylum Streptophyta; class Magnoliopsida; order Solanales; family Solanaceae; genus Solanum; species Solanum habrochaites. Next base: position 41,782,226 of record JAKWJA010002496.1, read on the forward strand.
GGAAAGGACTGACCATTGGCTTGAGGTCTTTCAGTTCTAGGGTCGATAGTATTAACTAGGCTTTTTGCTAGATGATAACCAGATCTTACCTCGTACTTTTCTGAATTTTTATATTGTCAGATAACTTAATAAGAATTTCCGATATTAGATATTGGGATAGAAAAAATAGAGTTGATATCATTATGGCAAAAAATGTTTGATGAAGATCTTATATTCCATATATGATGGTGTTGATTTTTAAGGTCGCTTACCCTCAACCATGGATTTATTTCGTTAAGTGATAGTTAGTCAATTAGGCTTTAACTAGTTACACCCTCTCTCACTAATTACTTGTCCCCTTTTGAATCAACACAGCTATTAAGAAAATAATGGTCGACATAATGAGTTTACCATTTTATCCATATTAATTATGAAGTGGATAAATAAAAATTTTAAGATTTTCAAGAAGTTCTACCTTTTTCAAAAAAAAAAAAAAATTGAGGGTATAATAGGTAAAAAGAAATTGTACCTTCTTGATTTGTCAAAAAGGACAAGTAAAAAAGAAAAATTGAACAAATAATTAGGGTCGAAGTGAATATATCAAATCATGACTCTCGATGAGTCAAATTTTGGAAAATCGCATAATGGATATTATATTTAATTTTCTTGTCTTTGATCTCAAAATCATTTTACTTTTACTTAAACTTTGTGCAAATCATTAAAAACCCACCGTAATCATTTTACAAATCTCACAATTTTGATTGATTATTTGACTAATAACTATAACTTTTGCTTATCATGGTATTCATTCTGTATGTTCCATTCGGCGCTCACATTGCATCAAAAAATCTTTGTTTATGATCTCTCTTGGGAACACATTTTAAGGGCTAAAACTTTCTCTCGACATCTTTCATAAATTTAAATCATTGATCTCATGTATCTATAAGCAGGGGGTCAGTGTTAACTATAACGCCTACGCCCATCCATTTCTTTCAAGTTTGATCCTTCTCTAAGACTAGTTACCCTTGTTCAACTGAACTCGTTGGTTCTACGTTGATCATAATCCGGTTTAAGAACCTTCTCACATATATTTCCTTCATAAATTCATTGACAATAATCAACTTAAACTAGAGAAAATTGAACATCAACCAAAAAATAATAAAGACAAAATCAGCCGAAAAAATCAATTCAAACTTAAAGAAGTAAAAATACATTACAATTGATATTGAGCAAAAACTTGATCAACTCGTAACGAAATAAAGTGGATAAGTTCAAGAAAAAACTCAAAAGGAGAACAAAAACTTAATTTAAATGACGAATGCAATAAATATACTTAAAACTATTTAGAAAAAAATAGATCACCAAAATTTAGACAAAAGAGAAAGCCCCCACCCCGCCCCCAAGCTTCAAGGCGCTGCGTCTTGAGGACGCCCCTACCCTGCCCTCCAGCCTCGAGGCTCCATGTCTAAGGGTTGCTTTCCACACACCCCGACCTGAGGCCGCCCGCCCCACACTCTGACTCAAGGCGTCTTGCCATGAGGTTTCCCCAACCCTGCCCCATGCCTCGAGAGTTCCCTTGCTTCGTCGTACCCTAATGTCGCCTCCCGCCTACAAGCCTCAAGGTGCCATGCCCCAAGGCAGCACCGCCCTGCCTCCAGCCTCTAGGCGTTGTGCCTTGAGGTCACCCCCGCCCTACCTTTGGCCTCGAGGCGTCGTATTTCGAGGCTGCTCCGCCCTACCCCCCAGCCTCGAGGTGTCATGCCTCGAGGCCGCCTCGCCCCCAGCCTCGAGGTATAGTGCCTTAAAGCCCCTTCCCGCCCCACCCCTCGGCCTCAAGGCGTCGTGCCCTGAGGTTGCCTCGGCTCCACCATTGGACTCGAGGAGTCATGCACCAAAATCGCCTCGTCCCCATCCCCGCCCCTTGACCTCGAGGTGTTGTGTCCCCAGCCTCGAGGCATCTCTGGCCTCTAACTATGGGGTGTCATGCCCCGAGGCCCCCCACTCCTACCCTGACCTCTAGGCGTCATCGCCCAAGGCCGTCTCTAAGAGTAAAGAAATTATAGCATGACTGGATTTAAAAACCATTGAAGCCAAAAAACACTAGCAATACGCAAACACTAACGACATAAGAATAAGATGATATTAATATGGCTTATTATAGTGAATGCAAATATATGCTAATATGTTAGCTAGACAGGAAAATGCTTTATCATAATTCAAATCCAACTCAAGTTGTAACGACCCGCATGTATACCCTAGCTGTTCGGTATTCTTAGTTGTTAAGATGTTTATAAGGTTAACAACCTATGAGAATTCATGAGTCAACAATCAAAACTCAAAACCTCTAAAGGGCTTCATAGAACTCCATTGAATCTTGAAGGGAGATTGAAGTTTGAAGGTGTTTCTCCAACCAAAACTTCTATCAATTTTCGTGGATTAACATCAGTTAAGGTATGGTTATTCATCCTTGAAAATTCTATCATAAAGGATCCGATCTTCAAAGGGTTTTTCAAAGACTTTTCAAAAGATTAGTTTTATAAATTGAAATCTATCCATGGGTTCTTGCATTAAATGTTTTGAATTGTATTATATTGATGTATAGGTTGTATTAGATTGATAAATCTACGTTGAGTTGACTTAGATGCATTGAGTATTATGATTTTGCATGGAATTGATGATCAGGTATGGTTAAGAAAAAAAAAAATTGGGCATTTTTGGTATTGTATTGGATGATTTAGCTATGATTGAAGGGTTGAATTGAAACTGGATGGTGGTTACGCTGCCGAAGATTCTTTATATTATGTAAATTAGGTCTTGAATTATGTTGTGATTGGCATGGTCCACTTATGGTGGCGGTGCTATGTGTTTACTTGTGAATTGTGTGGCCTCGTTGGCGTTACTTTATGTATTATTATGATCATGGACTTGTCGGCATTACTTGGTATATTATGATGATTTGTGTAGTTGACTTATGTGAAGTATGCTCATATATATCTACATGTGATTAAGGTGAAACTATATATTTCTTCTATTGGCATTAGATGATCATGTTAGACTATGACTATGTCCTTAGGTGTGTAGTCTTAGATTGAGTGCATTATTTTCATACTCGCCTCCACCTCTCAACGCTTCCCCTTCTCCATACTCTACCTCTTCCACACTCCTTTGGATTGTGTGAGTCTTGTGATGGTTATGTTGATGATTCTATAGTAGTGTATAGGATGAACTAAAGTTGGCTTGGTTTTTCTTATGTGCTACTGGAGATAACTTTGTATTAGTGAAGTATGTGTGTCTTATTTTGTAGACTAGGTCCCTTTTACTGATAAATGTATAATGAGAAATATGACTTCTTGAATTGAGGATGATAGTTAGAGTTTCTAGTATGTATGTAAGATTACAATGTGACCTTGAATGTTGAATAAGAAGGTCCTTTATATGGAGCCTTCACATAGTTGTAAGTTAATATCTTGAAGTGAAAGTTTGTTTGTAGTTATATCCTTCTTGTGTGAAGGTGGACTTAGGGATTTGATGCTTGGAACGGACATTGGAAATCATCCTTAGGAAAATCATTAAGTTCCTATTGACATTATAAGGCAAGCCTAGGGACCTCTTGGGTTAAGGTGAATGTGATGGGTCTAACTAGATGTGGAACCTCTTCATGTGATCCTTTATTGAATAATCTTGGAACAAAGGCTAGCACCGAGTGAGGTATGGTTTGGGAAGTGGTATAGTTAAGAAGAGACGAGAGTACAAATAAACCCTTCATATTCCTAACCATGTGTATACATGGGATGTGTCCAAGTTCTAACCATGGCAAGTAGAACACCTCCATCGGAGTAGGTTACAAACACCAGATTCCATGCCATCTATAATGGTCATGTCGGTTATCTAGACATTTCACGATTAGATTATTAGAGTTTGAAGAGGCTAGTGAGTGAGTCATAGGTCTTCTAAAAGACCATTACTTGAATGTCCTTCGTGATGAATGTCTCTTAATGAATAAAGAGATTGATGACCTAGTTCGACGCAGTCAGAAGGAATAAGTAGTACTTACCTAGAGTCGTTAAAGGGTCGTCTAGTAAAGGTTGAATGGGGGACATAAGAATGCGTCACTTCATATCTTACATAGGTAAGTCTTAAAAGGACTCTAGATAGGAAAGTTGGTTGGTACAATTAGACCTGATCCCAAATTAGGTCGTCTTAAGGATTATTTAGGTATCTTAAGAGAGGTCAAGTTAAGAGGAATTCTCTTCTGGATTTACTTAAGTTAGTATTTTATTAAAACTTTTGGGATGAGAATATCATATTGTATATATTATTATATATATATTATATATATATATATATAAGATAGATATATCGCTATGGTACAAGGTGAGAATGATTCTATCCTAGGTAGTCCAAAGGTTCTTCTTAGGTGTGTGTGGAAGGATGTATGTGGTCACTTCCAACTCACTCAAGTGAACCTAGAATCACATTAGTGGAGGATCTCATTTTTAGGTGTTGTTTTGATGTATTATACGTATTAAGTGTATTATCCATTAAAGGTGGTTTACGGTTCATTATGTGTTGACTAGAGATGGTGTATGAGCCGGTCTCGTCTTTGTCTTACTTAAAAGGGTCTTAGGATAATTTTTAGTGAAGGGAATGGATTTTAGAAAGGGGTCACTGTAATGTTAAATTAATTCACTGTAACTTAGCATGGTTCACTGTAATATTTCTTAAAATGAGGTAAAATTCTTATGTGATATCTTATGTGTTTCTAATTTGTTAAATGTTGTTCTTATGCTTAGGATATGATGTTTTAATAAAAAATAACATGTTTCCAATAAATGTCTGTTTTCATGATTTTATGCATTAAGTCATACTTAGTACAAGTGTTTGTACTAATCTCATACATTTTGTTATATCTAAATGTGTAGGTGGAAGGTGAGAAGGATCTTGAAGGAAATCTTGGATTCTATTTATCGTTCAAGCAAAGTTGAAGTATGTCATCACTTGACTCGAGGGCATAATCATCTTTTGATGTCATTTAATTCAAATTATTGTAATAGACTAACTATTTCTATATTCTTATTGTATGGGTCGTGTCCCAAGTATTCTTGAGTCTAAGATTGGCTTACGTTGAGACTTAGTGCTTCTATGATTGTAATATGGAACATGTTTTAAGATATTTCGTATGAAAAAGTTTTAATTCCGCACTATTTTTCATACGTGTATGCGATGAATGATGTCAAAGGGCTTGTACAAGACCTCCGAGAGATCAAGTTACGCCGTGCCACGACCTAAGAATATCCTAACTTCTAGGGTATAGGTGTGGGTCATGGCACAAGTATAGATATAAAATTTCCAGAGATGCAAAATCAGCACCCAATATACAAACATTTTTAAACAACACAATATTGACTAATTTGAACCAAATCTCAACAGAAAATTAAGACTAATAAAAAGATACGGGAACAACAAGGTTTCAATCATTGGCAGTAGTAAAAGAATCCCAACAACTTGGCTTCTTAATGTACTATACGATGAGTATTATAGATGATTAGAAATATAAATGAAAGAATCCCAACAACTTTTAGGTTTCACAAAGCTAATAAATAATGGAATGCTATCGAAACTGAAACACAACGGAAATACAAAAAGATTAAAGCATGCTGGAAATGATATTGTTGAACATTGATCTATTAAAAACTTACTCACTTAGAAGCAAACAATGAATCGAAAATCTGAAACATTTGAAATATAAAGCTATAAACTGGATTAAAAGCAGAACTATGAAGAATTATGTTCTTAAATCAAGAGTTGGAACTTCAAATAAGCCCGAACAACAATCCAGCCACTCGAGAACAGAGATTAGACATATGTTGAGGCAGTGACTCGAAACAAAAAGGAAATAGCCAAGATTTATTCTTACATTTACACCCTTTTAACAAAAGTGAGAAAGAATAGTGAAGAAATCAAATGATATTGCAAATACATTCACAACTAAAAAAAAAGGGTAAAAACAATTGAGGCGAAGCATATTAAATCATCTTTAAGATATACATTTACTCAATCAATCTCCCAAACTGCCATCTAAACCAGAAAGAAGTCTATTTACAATTCAACTAATAAGTAACAACTACATTTTTTTGCATCGAAAGGAATCACTGCCTCATTGAACCTAAACAACTTGAAATGCTCTTTTATCTATCTAAGACCCCTATTTTTCAATGAAGAATTATCTATTTTACGATGGTCCAAACCCTCCTTAACAATGAAGAAAAGAAAGAGGGGAAATCAAGTTGAACACATTCATAACTGAACCAAACATAAATTTTCGCTCAACTTCCAAATGAAATGGATAATTATGACACTAGGATGGAATCATTGATGCAATGAACAATACTAACATACTCATTCAATTTGGAAACCTTCAAAGAGGAAAATTAAGTGCTTGACCAGAATGGATTGATTTAGAACAAAAATAGGGTATTTAAAAAGAGAACTAAATCAAGATCATGAATTATAGACTAGTAAAAATAAATCGTTTAAAAGATAAATTTGAAACCAGCGAAAGTTATTATGACCTTAATGTTAAACCATATTACCTATGACAGTGAATATACTTAAAGATAAGCATAAATAGTTTCTAGATTAATCATTCTATTTTGAACAAACTAAACTCAAAATGCAAGGTATTAGTAATACATCCTATAATACTATGTAGGATGTATAATTAATCCATGAATTAGTTATACATAGGTCTGAATTCCTAGCAAAGATAGTACTAAATAATATTATGCATAGTATATGAACGACTTCTTCTAATGAGGCTTAAGGGGTCGTCAGGTACAAAGATTAGTAATGCGGTGATTAGTCATGCGGAAATTAGTAATGCAAAGATTAGTTCTGCCACTACTAAAAAATGATAAAAGGAGACAAAAAAAACCTCAAAAATAGATCGCAAAACAAGAGACATCATGAGGTCGATATTTGCATCAATAACTTTTTTTATTTTTTTAACAGGAAAGACCTCATGAGGTCGAATACATAAAACAAAAATTCCTATAAGTGACTTATTATAATTTTTTTATCTTATAGTATGACTTCGTATAAAATATGCGATCATCCGAGGTCACTATTTGTTAAACTAAAAAATAGTCGTTTAGTTTAGATACCTCGTGAGGTCTCCTTTTATTAGTCAAATTTGTTAAATAATATTTCTTTTATCAGTCAAATTTGTTGAATAATATTTTGTAATAGAGACCTCTTGAGGTCTCTAATTTTTTAAAATTAAAATAAGTGGTTTTTTTAATTTAGCTCATCTCCTTTCCCGCTCTTCACTTAGATGCTAAAAAAAGGTCCTAACTTGTCTCTTTCACAAAGATTTATAGATGTGTAGACTACGGTCATCGCTCTGTTTGAAGTTTCAGTTTTAACCATCAGTTGAAGTTTTCGTTTTCACCATCGAAACTCGCTCGGTTAGAAGCCCAAGATTTTATCGTCGATTCAATTCTCTGCGTCGATTTCTTTCTCTATAAATAAAGGTGAATCTTTTAATCTTTAAACCAAGTTGTAACTATATTGTTTATTTATTGCAAACATCCATCAATGCAAACTCTCTCTTTAAATTTACTGCAAGATTAAGTAGACTTTTTTATTTTTATTTACTTCATGAACATATAATTAAATTTGGGTTTTACTCTTTTTTTATCTTATTGTGTTGTTTTGACTTCTCGTGATGATTAACATAAATACTAGCAAGTTTTTATCATATAATTTTGGAAGAAGATACATGGGTAATAATATTTAAGAATAAAGAAATAAATTTGTTATGAAGATTTTATATTATATTTTAAGATTATTATACATTATATCTCACTCTAAATAACTCCTTGCAATCATTCATGTGTTGAATTTCTATTTAAATTTAGAACTGATATCAGTTTGGTTCATGTCTCTATATGTGTTTTAGTTATTTTTTGTCATGACCGGATCCTACATCCTGGACGTGGCCGGTACTCGAAGACCATTGTTGGTCCCCCAGCGAACCCTCATCCTGGCTGACTACAAGCAAACGGAAGACTCACTTAAGCATACAAAGCTTGTAAAGTGAAATAAAATTCATAAACTCAACTTTAGAATCTTTAACTCAAATGAACAACTTTGAATAAAATAATATAATCAACTAGCCATAAAATAGGCAACTTAAGTCTTTACAAAATTTAATAAAATAAATTATTAATACAGACTCCTCTACTATACTAACTATCTATGAAGCCTCTAACTGATAATGATGGAAGTCGAGACAAGACCCACGACATTCTGACTAAAGTGAAAAGTAAATGAAATCCTCCGGAAAGAAGGATGCTCACCATGGATAACTCAAACTCTGGGATATATCAAGGAAACTCCTGTTGATGATCCTGAATACTTTTGTCTGCATCATCAAAAGATGCAGGTCAAATGGCTCAGTACGTGGAATGTACGAGTATGTAAGGGGCTAAAGTATAAGATAAGCTTGATACTTGAATAAAAAGAAAACATACTTACCTCTTCTCAACTCAAATCAAGAATAAGATACTCAACTCAAAGATTAGATATTCAACTCAAATATATGGTACTCGGCTCAATGAAGTACAAATTGACTCAAGATACTCACTTAAGATACTCAACTAAACTCATTTCAATATAAAGCAGTTTAAAACAAGTGCAATATAAAGAAAAGCTATTTAAAAACATGATGTTAACTCAAGATAATAATATCATAAAAACATATCATGCTCCCTCTCAAAGTCTACTTGTGCAATGCATGAATAAAGTCTCATACCCCCATTCATACTAAGCAGAACCCCTTGAGAAACCATTTAGTTAATACAGTGAAAGTTTCTCTAACCAACAACCATCACTTTGAGCCTAAGTGATCATACAACGTTTTACCTCACATTGCCCAAAGATCATCTTATACCTTGTCATCGGTATAGGACCTTACTTAGCTTACTGAATCCACTAGATTAACTTATGTGATCATCTAAAAAGTATGATCCTTCAATTCCCATGATGGCTTCATTGTTTACATGGAGACTTGAGTTAATATAAACTCTCATTCTCACATCGGTAGTCAATACTATTTACATCCCCACTATGTTCAAACAAGGTGAAACTGTACTGTGACTCAATTAAAAAAGAAATTAGTTAAAACGAATTTTTAAAGGGGTTAGGAAAAAAGAAAGAAGGGAGTCGCCGCCTAACTTTTTAGGAAAACTAGAAAACTATTAAGTGATCTACTAAACCAATTTGATTCTAGGTAAGGGGTTCAAATTATTCCGAAGTGAATGTGTTAGGCATCCTTCGAAATCCAAAAATGTGGATCCCAACTGAATTCATTTTTTTTTCGAATTGAGGAGGACATAAAAACAATATAAAAGTACAATTACATGTAATATACACAAATAATAACATAAAATAATAAAGTAAGTATCGTCCTAAGGTTTGTCTAACGTCAATAATATGCACAATAATAAATATAAAAAACATTTGAATTTCTTTAGAATAGCTTGGATGAGAAGCAACTCCGGGTTACCTGTAAACACAATTAGTAAAGAAGTTAATGATAAATAAATATGAATAAAAATAAATGAAATAAATAACATAAAATAAAATTTGTCTTATTAACATGGAAGGCCTCAGAAATCAACGGTAATTTCTTCATCGGCCATTTTAACAAGTAAATAATATAAATTTAATTAAATTTCTATCTTTTTTAAAATGGGAAGGCCTCAAAAACCGACAGAAAATTTTTTCATTGGCCATTTTAACAAGTAAATAATATAAACTTAATTAAATTTTCGTATTTCAAAAAATGGGGAGGCCTCCAAAACGACGGAGAATTTTTTTATTGGGTCATTTTAACAAGTAAATAATATAAACTTAATTAAATTTTCGTCTTTTAAAAAATGGGAAGACCTCCAAAACAGACAGAGAATTTTTTTCATTGGTCATTTAACTTGTAATACATGTAAATCACTTGAGCAAATACGATCAAAATAAACCAAATTTAAGAATATAATATCCAGCAAACTATTAATAAATTTTGGTTAAATTAGTTAAGCACAAAGAAGAGTAAAATAATCAATTGAGCAACGCGAAATGGTTTAACAAAATAAAAAATATTATAAACTACTAAAAATCGCTAAAACAAAGAAATAAAAAAATTCCAATTGGAACACTTTTTCAATCATAACAAAAATATACCCAAGAGTCAAAAATTATAAAAGTAAAATACTAACAACCCTAGACTAGACTAAATATAAAAATAATAAAACTATCAAACCATGATACAAATTTTCAACTAAAAGCTAAAATTAGATGAACCAATGAACAACCGAATAAGTCAAATTACTGTATGACTAGTTTTAAGAACAAAAAATAATAACAACAAAGAGAAGGCTATCAGATAATAATAATAATAAATAATAATAATAATAATAAAAACTAATAACAGTAGCTTACTAAACTCACTAAAAATAGTATAAAGAGAACATCAAAAAATCATATGAAATATAGCGCCAAACAGAACATCTAATAAATAATATGAAATAAAAAAAATACAAATAAAATATAGATACAATTCAACATATTATACAACAACAATAAACAAATAATATCTAAAATCAATTTAAATCCAAACATAATATATCAACTAAGCATTTGAGAATACCTTACTGGAGTTGGGAGAGTGGAGTTCGTTGTGTGCCGGAATTTGTCGAAATCATCAACCATTGCCTTCGTGGCGGTCACTGCTGGTTGTTTTCTTTCTTGGCGCTGACCGGAACATCTGCAAAATCAAATCGAAAAAAGTTGAAAAAGAAATGGAAAAGGGATGGCGGCATTGGGGCCTTATTTTCCGGTGGTTAATTCCGATTTCTTTGGGTCAGAATAGAAGAGTAAAATGGGTGAGTGAAAAAGGAGATCTGGTAATGGTTTGAGATGATGGAAGCTGGCTGTTTTCCGACAGGTTTTGGTCGGAGAAAAGTGTGGAGGTTTGGGAGTTTTTGGCTGTTGTTTCCAGGCGAGTTTGGGGTCGCACACGGTGGTTGTTTCAGCTGGAAATGGTGGTGTTTCTGGTGAATGTCACCGGAAATGAGGGAAAGGAGAAAAGAAATTGTGGTGTCACGCGAGTTTGGGTCGGTGGTTGTTTTGTTGAGCGGCTGTTCCAGCTGGGTTTTGGGGGTTGTTTCCCGGTGAGCTAAGTGAGGAAGAATAAGGGTGCTTTGGTGGTTCGCTGAAAAATATTTTCAGTCAGGGTGGTGGCCGGAAAATAATTGAATAGTGTAATTGAATCAAAAAATGAGAACTTCTAAACCTAATTTTATTCTATCACCCCATATTTTGATTTGATTATTTCTTAAATAGAAAATTGTTAGACAAAGGCTCAAAATTAAGCCTCAAACCACTGTTCAACTTTGTATATAAAAATCACCCGTATTAAATGATTTTTTAGATCGTGCAAAAAAAATATAAAGTAAATAAATGTAACGAATAAAATGAATTTTTTTAAAAAAATTATAATTAGCGTAATTAATGATAGGTAAAAATGCAATTTTAAAATAAAAAGTTCAAAATTTTGATAAATAAGAGATATTGATAAACTTATATAAAATCATATATAAAAAATATTTTGAACTATCAAATAAATAAAGTTTAAATGTTTTGATTTTTTAAAAAATGTTAGGTCAAAATTGGGTGTCAACGAATGTCTCTTTCGTTGGATATGGTTGATGCAATAAATCATGGACAACGAAAATTGGCAAACCCGATTTTGGCCGAACACAGGACATTTATAAAGATGTGGTTGAATGTTGTGGAAGTCAATCCCAGACGTGTCTCCAAAAGGTTCTACACTGTGTTGTGTCCTTGTTGAAGTAGTTTGCACATGTGGCTCCACTGAGAATGCATCCTCTTGGATGTTCTTGAAAAAACAAAAGTAAAACTCATTAGTATAGACGAAAGTAAAAGAAAAATGGTAACATCTCTTACAATATGATGAATGGAGATAATCCATTGGTAGTATACAAATACATGTCCGTTGGTAGGACGAATGAAGATGATGATCAATCTGTAGGATTTGGAATGTATGTCCATCGGTAGGATGAATGAAAAAGATAATGATCCATCTGTAGGCTTTTGAATGTATGTTCATCGGTGGGACAAATGAAAAAGATGATGATCCATCGATAGGATTTTGAATGTATGTCCATCGATAGGACGAATGAAAAAGATGATCCATCGCTAGGATGAATAAATAGTTGATCCATCGATAGGATCTGAATGTATGTATGTCTGTCGGTAGGACGAATGGAAAAAGATGATGATCCATCGGTAGGATTTTGAATGTATGTCCATCGGTAGGACAAATAAAAATTCTTTCACCGCAAGCCTCCTCCGACTTGAAAGTTGCAAAGATATGATGCACATCCTTCACCACCGAATAGATGCGACTTAAATGCAAATATCTTTCAACGCAAGTTTCCACCGACTTGAACGTTGTAAAAGATATGGTGCATATCCTTCATCTCCAAATAGATGTGTCTTAATTCAAATATCTTCAACGTAAGTTTTCATCGACTTGAACGTTGAAAAGATACGGTGCACATCCTTCACCTCCGAATAGATGCGACTTAAATGCAAATATCTTTCAACGCAAATTTTCACCGACTTTAACATTGAAAAGATATGGTGCACATTCTTCACCTCCAAATAGATGCGACTTAAATGCAAATATTTTTCAACGCAAGTTTCCACCGACTTGAACGTTGAAAAGATATGATACACATCCTTCACCTCTGAATAGATGCGACTTAAATAGAAATATCTTTCAATGCAAGTTTTCACCGACTTGAACGTTGAAATGATGTGGTGCACATCCTTCACCTCCAAATAGATACGACTTAAATCAAATATCTTTCAACGCAAGTTTCCACCGACTTGAACATTGAAGATATGGTGCACATCCTTCACCTCCGAATAGATGCGACTTAAATGCAAATATCTTTCAACGCAAGTTTCCACTGACTTGAATGTTGAAAAGATATGGTGCACATCCTTCACCTCCGAATAGATGCGTCTTAAATGCAAATATCTTTCAATGAAAGTTTTCACCAACTTGAACGTTGAAAAGATATGGTGCACATCCTTCACCTCCGAATAGATGCGTCTTAAATGTAAACATCTTTCAACGCAAGTTTCCATCGACTTGAACGTTGAAAAGATATGGTGCACATCCTTCAACTCCGAATAGATGCGCCTTAAATGAAAATATCTTTCAACGCAAGTTTTCATCGACTTGAACGTTGAATAGATATGGTGCACATCCTTCACCTCCGAATAGATGCGTCTTAAATGCAAATATCTTTCAACGCAAGTTTCCATCAACTTGAACATTGAAAACATATGGTGCACATCCTTCACCTCCGAATAGATGCAACTTAAATGCAATGACCTTATTGGCAAATAAAAAATGCAATGACCTTTTTGGCGAATGAAAATGCAATGACTTTTTTGGTAAATGAAAAATACATGACCCTTTTTGTTTAATATAAAAATGCAATTGCCCTCTTGGAAAATAAAAATGCAGTGACCCTTTCGGTAAATGAAAAATGCACGACCTTTGTTAAATAAAAAATGCAATATCCCTCTTGGAAAATAAAAATTCAATGACCTTCTCGATAAAAAAAATGGCCCTCTTGGAAAATAAAAAAATGCAATAAAAATGCAACTAATGGATGACTCAATGATTTTTTTCATTGTTACAAGATGGATGGTTCGATATTGTCCAACTATAACAAAGTGGATGTCTCAATGACTGTCTTGAAAGTTTCATCGCCCCAATGCTTTCGTCGTTCCTATACGTGAAAAGAAATAATTAGTAGACACAATGTCGCTTAGCTAGAGACTTAGTCAAGCAACCTTGAGAAAAGATTTTTTTAAAAAAAGAGAATGTGTACAAAAGTATGGTCACTTTGACACATGTGTGCAATCAACATTTTACTTTTAACCCTTTTATGTTTATTGTGACTCAAATTTTATTGAGGATATGTACGAGGATTTGCTGGCTTGCCATGATATTGCTGAAAATTTGCAAGTTGACTTTGAGCTTCAAGCGATAAATGCTTTTTGAGGTTGCTATCAAGCTTCTCATAGTATTTATCAGAATTTTTGAGGTCTTCCTCAAAAATAGATCTCAAAATTTATGTCCTAGTTAGAACTTTTGGCAAATCTCAAAATGATCTTCAATCTTAACTTGTTGGAGAAAACACCTTTATTTCTGTCCCAGATTTTATTGCAAGGAGAAATAAAAATCACACTGGGTATATGATCGAGTCGTCAAGGCGCCTACATATCCTGTTTTTTCAGAAATCAGGTCAAATGTAGTTCCAATTTTGTCAGATGTATACTGCAAAGAATCTGAGACAAGATCATCAGTAAAAAATGCAATATGAACATGATAAAATAGGAAAATAATATTTCATGTGGTATTCAAAGCCTAAAGATAAAAGACATGTCACATTTCTGGGACGATCGACCCCATGAAGTAAAATAGGACTCTCACACATACAACATTAACTTAATGAAACTTTTTACAATAAACAACTCAAAGATGCAATTCTAAAAAGGTTTATAAAAAAAGTATAAAAGAGTAGGTGTTTTCTTACTTTTTTTTCTTTTTTTTTTTGCAAAATAAAGAATGTGATGAGATAATCAAATCTTCACTGTAATTGGTATCAACAGTTAGGATTGCAGGTAAATATCTCATTCCCTTTCATTTTTTTTTCTTTATTTAAAGATTGAATTCAAGGTAATTCCTACAGCTTCAAGTGGTACCTCAAATCTACTTAAGGATCAACAAGATCTGTTCATCTTGCTTCAAACAAAGGTTTTGAATTGTATCAATCCTCATTATCAAGTGCTCTCAAGACAAAGGTTGGTCCTATGTCACACATATTTGAAATAATTGATTATAGGACATTTTTCAAAGTGCACTCACACTCATAACAATGTTCAATGCATACAACTGTGATATCATATGTTTGGCCCTTATGTAAATCTCCACTAATGTGAGAACATTTGGAGTGAGATCATTTATTTGTAATTGGCTTGTAATGTAGGCTTAAGGATGTGTAGCATATTTATTTGGGATAAAAGTGACTTAATTCCTTCTTGAGCGTCAAACAAAATTTGTGCTCTTAGTGATTGGTACGCCTTTGACGTCAGATACTCTTCATTATCCTCCCTCTTTTCGACTTCTTTTCAATTCTCATTTTTTGGAGCTTTTCCCTTCTTTTTCTTTTTGCACCCCATTTGTTTCGACTTCTTTTGAGTTCTCATTTTTTTTATCTTTTCCCTTCTTGTTTTTTTCACCCCTTTTGTTTTGACTTCTTTTCAGTCCTTATTTTATTGGAGCTTTTCTTTTATTTCAATCCTTTCTTATAAATTTTTCTCCTTTTTTTGTTGAGTATTTCCTTCCCACCTTTCATTGACCTTGTAAGAGATTTTTGTCTTGGCTTAAGTCATCGACAACCCCTTAAAGTTGTTTGCATAATTCACTTAAACACCTCAACTAGGACAATTACTTGTTAGACACTTTAATGTTAAAGAATATGTATCTATTGAACATAAAATGAAAACTTTTTTTAAAAATATTTTGCGTGTAATTCACGCGCATTGTCTTAAAAAAATGACAAATAAAATTATGACATTTGGCACATGGACCCAGTCTAGCAATAAAATATAATTTTTCAATTTAAAAAAATGAAAAATAGTTTCCAGCCTTTATTTATTAATCAAAAAATATTTAAAAAGAAAATTTCCCCCACCCCCACCTAACTCTTTGACCTTTCTTCTTCCTCTACCCTGTGAACCCCGACAGCCACCATCAATTTCACCATTGATAACGGAGATAACAAAAATAATAATTCCCCATTCAAATTTATTCTCCTATCATTTGTTATTCTCCATTCGTGAGATTTTTGTGAAAATAAATAAACGTCAATAAATTATTTTAAGATTCATGACCAAGAAAAATTGAAAGTATGTTGAATTTTTCAATATCATCTTTAATAAATTAATGAGTGGCGATGTTTGTTCAATCGGAGTGATCGAAATAGAGATGGACGAATATCGATTAATTTTTAACTCCAATGTCCGAATTTTTCTTCTTCTCACATATTAAATTAGCAGATTTTTTTTACAAAAAAAATAAAAAAAAAAAAGAATGAAACAAAATGCTAAGAATTTTGAAATCATTAGAATGGTGGGGTAAGAAAATGACCACTAGTGCATGGGTATGGCGGTGAGAGTGGGGTGGGGTGGGGTTGATAGAAAGAGGGAAGAAGACAACTGTCCTTCTTTTTTGTTAATTATTTTTTTTAAAATTAACTTAGGGATATAAATTAAGAAGAAAAAAAGGAAAATATTATTTTTAATAAATTAACACGCTCAAGGAAAGTGAATTACACGTTTTTTGTCATGTCAGCATTTTATGTCTAATAGGAATGACTTTTGAACAAATAAAGTGTTCAATTGGCACAAGGATTAGTTGAGGTGTCTAAATGAATTATGCAGACAACTTTGAGTGGCTACAAATGACTTAGGCCTTTTGTCTTTCTTTATTTCTTTCACCTTTTCTTTCTTCTTTTCTTTTTTTCTAAGGAGTCTTTTGCTTCCTTTACTTTGGGAGACTCGATAACTTTGCTTTTGAAAATTTCAAACATGGATCTTCTCTTATAATTTGCACATTCTCGGTGCACTCAAGAATGTTGGGCCAAGAGAGGGACAGTGCATGTAAGCATTCAAAAGGGTAATGCTAAATGTGGTTGTTCAAAGAAAGATTTCAGGCTCAAAGTGGGAAAACTAGGAACTTGTATCATTTGGTAGGCTTTGAAAGGCATAATCGGGTAAAAAGGGGCCTACAATCATTTCTCAAATCAAACATTACTCACGATTTTTCCTCGAAGACATTCGGGCAAAGTTCTAGATCAACAGTGTGATACAATTGAATTTTGATCTAAAAGCTCACCACACCATGCACAAGAAATATAAGATTAGTTTTATTCTTATCTTGAATGAATGCAAGAGAATTTTCAAGCATCACAAAAGTATAAATGAGAGGTACCAAAAGAATCTACGGTTTACCACAAATTCAATCTTTTCCATCACATAGATTATTTCACATGATCCTAACTGCATTGGTTCAAACTAAGTCAAAGACATGACCAATGTGATATGTACACAATTTTTTTTGAAAAAAGAATATCGAACCCAAGAAGCGCTGCCTATGTATCTCACCGAAATGAGAATTAGATCCGCGTAGTTCACACCTAAGGTTTTGAAACTATACACACATTATTATCTTGTTATTATATTTTTTTTTTCTTTTGAGAAAATAGATATCGAACCTAAAAAAGGTTGCCTATGTATCTCACCGAAATGAGAATCAGGTTCGCATAGTTCGTTCAGATAAGACATAAAAAAATTTAAAGATTTAGACAAACTCAAAGAAATTCCTAGGTCTAGCGCCACTAAAATTTGTAATCATGAAGTGTTTTTTGACATTTTTTTATTCGCACCAATATGTTTTACAGGCTCTTAATCGTCAATCTTTATACTGTCTGTTGAATGTAACCTACAAATTTCTACAGTAACCGACTTGTTGTACTCTTTATGGATGTTTTCTTGGAATTGTGTCTCCTACCAATTTTTTACGAGATCCAAACAGTGTTATGATCATCCCCGACTATTGTCGGGAATGGTTTTCCTGAAAGAAAAAAAAAAGAAATGTGTGAAAGCAAGGCCAATAAAAATAAAATAAAGAAATGTAACTTCGTAGTGAAGGACTCCCCTGATTTGTCTTTTTGACTTGATATTGATATCTTGTGAAATACAAAGACTGAGATATCGTGAGTCCTCTTTTCTGTTGTGACTTCTAACGAACAATAAATTTCAAATTCTGGCATAAATCAACCTCTAACATAAAGGAAAGAAATACTCAAAAGGTAAAAGTGTTAGCTTGTGTTCATGATGGGCAATGCAAATATCACAACAAGAATTAATTAACACATAAGCTCTATTTTTAATGAGAGACAAACTTAATTATATCACATAGTATAGAAACAATTATTACGCATCCTATACAAATATGTGACTTTTTTATGCCAAGGATAGTCCTATCGGTTTGAAGGATGTATTACGTAATTTGACAACTTTTTATTGTCCACCAAAATACTTAGTACAAGTTTATGAATAACTCAAAAAGAATTACAAAATAAGGGGAAATGATACAAATAATTAGTCCGACGCAGGGGAACAATCATAAAACTAAGACTCTATGGAAGGTATTTCTTCTTTAACTTATTGTCATCTCCAAACAACAACACCTGTGGATAAAATGGTAACTTGATCCTTCTTCGACTCGAATGAACTATTAAGTTTCTTACCCCAAGTGACAATGATTTGTCAAATGACGTATACATCCTTCAAATTTAAACGCATATACATAATTTGTCTTTTATTGACCAATAGGCCAAATAGACACAAGGTGGGCCTCGAATTGGCCCATCACGCCTTGTATGTTGGGTTGACTTAGTTCGAAATGCAGTAGAATATGAGATTTGGTTTAGCTTTACAGTAGATGACTAAGAATAACTTTTGAAAGATCGAGAACCCAAGTGAACAACTTAGACTGGAATTCACGACAATCATTGGAATCATGACGAACCAATAAATTGTCGATAATTTCCAAAAGGGATGAGTTTAAAAAGTCCGACTGCGGTTCCGCAAAACCATCATTTAATATATTATACATACAAGAGAAAATATCATTAAATGCAATATAAGTATACATACAATAAAGTGAATAATGAATGAACAACAAGTATAATATACAAATAATCGACAAAATATACAATATACAAGTTATAACACATGAAAAGAAAATGATCCTCAATTTGAAAATAATGAATTTATATTGGTTAGAACCTTCAACTCCTCAGTGGAGTCATCATTTTGCTTACATCCCCACTATATTCAAATAGGACTAAACTGTACAGTCACTCAATTAAAAAAGAAATTAGTTAAAACAAATTTTAAAAGGGGTTAAAGGAAAAAGGAAAAAGAATAAAGGGAATCACCACCTATTTTTTTAGAAAAACTAGGAAACTATTAAGTGATGTATAAAACCAGTTTGATTCTAGTTAAGGGTTCAAATTATTCTGAAGGAAAGGGGTTAGGCATCCTTCGAAATCCAAAAATGTGGGTACCAACTGAATTCATTTTTTTTAAAATTGGAAGGACATAAAAACAATATAAAAGTATTATTACATGCAATATATACAAATAATAACATAAAATAATAAAGTAAGTATCGTCCTAAGGTTTGTCTAACGTCAATAATATACACAATAATAAATATAAAATACATTTGGATTTCTTTGGAATAATTTCGATGAGAAGCAACTCCAGGGTACCTGTAAACACACTTAGTAAAGGAGTTAGTTATAAATAAATATGAATAAAAATAAATAAAATAAATAACATAAAATAAAATCCGTCTTATTAACATAGAAGGCCTTAGAAATCGACGGTAATTTCTTTATCGGCCATTTTAACAAGTAAATAATATAAACTTATTTAAATTTCTGTCTTTTTTAAAAATGGGGAAGCCTCCAAAATCGACGGATAATTTTTTCATTGACCATTTTAACAAGTAAATAATATAAACTTAATTAAATTTTCGTATTTTAAAAAATGGGGAGGCCTCCAAAACTGACGAAGAATTTTTTTCATTGGCCATTTTAATAAGTAAAATAATATGAACTTAATTAAATTTTCATTTTTTAAAAAATGGGGAGGTCTCCAACGAAATATTTTTTCATTGGTCATTTAACTTGTAATACAATGAAATCACTTAAGCAAATACAATCAAAATAAACCAAATTTAAGAATATAATATCCAACAAACTATTAATAAATTTTGGTTAAATTAGTTAAGCACAAAGAATAATAAAATAATCAATTGAGCAACACGAAATGGTTTAACAAAATAAATAATATTATAAACTACCAACAATCTCTAAAACGAAGAAATAAAAAAAATCCAATTGGAACACTTTTTCAATCATAACAAAGATATACCCAAGAGTCAAAAATAATAAAAGAAAAATACTAACAACCCTAGACTAGACTAAATATAAAAATAATAAAACTATCAACCCATGACACGAATTTTTAACTAAAAGCTAAAATTAAATAAACTAATGAACAATCGAATAAGTCAAATTACCGTATGACTAATTTTAAGAACAAAAAATAATAACAAAGAGAAGGCTATTAAATAATAATAATAATAATAATAATAGTAATAATAAAAAATAAAACAAAAACTAATAACAGTAGCTTACTGAAAAATCACTAAAAATAGTATAAAGAAAACATCAAAAAATCATATGAAATATAGTGCCAAACAGAACATCTAATAAATAATATGAAATAAGAAAAATACAAATAAAATATAGATACAATTCAACATACAATACAACAACAATAAACAAGTAATATCTAAAATCAATTTAAATCCAAACAAAATATATCAACTAAGCATTTGAGAATATCTTACTGGAGTTGGGAGTGTGGAGTTTGTTGTTTGCCGGAATTTGTCGAAAACATCAACCATTGCCTTCGTGGCGGTCACTGCTGGTTGTTTTCTTTCTTGGCACTGACCGGAACATCTGCAAAATCAAATCGAAAAAAGTTGGGGCCTTATTTCCCGGTGGTCAATTTCTGTTTTCTTTGAGTCGGAATAGAAGAGTAAAATGGGTTAGTTAAGGAGATCTGGTAATGGTTTGAGATGATGGAAGCTGGCTGTTTTCCGGCAGGTTTGGTCGGAGAAAAAGGGTGGAGGTTTGGGATTTTTTGGCTGTTGTTTTCAGGCGAGTTTGGGGTCGCACACGGTGGTTGTTTCAGCTGGAAATGGTGGTGTTTCTGGTGAATGTCACCGGAAATGAGGGAAAGGAGAAAAGAAATGGTGGTTTCAGGCGAGTTTGGGGTCGGTGGTTGTTTTGTTGAGCGGCTGTTCCAGCTGGGTTTTGGGGGTTGTTTTCCGGTGAGCTAAGTGAGGAAATTAGGGGTGATTTGGTGGTTCGCCGGAAAAATTTTCGGCGAGGATGGTGGCCGGAAATTAATTGAATAGTGTAATAGTTTGTGAATCAAAAAATGAGAACTCCTAATCCTAATTTTATTCTATCACCTCCTACTTTGATCCAATTATTTCTTAAATAGAAAATTATTAGATAATAGGCCTGGACTCAAAATTGAGCCCAAAATCACTGTTCAATTTTATAAGCAAAAATCATCCATATTAAATGATTTTTTAGACTTTGTATTAAAATATATAAAATAAATATAAACAAATAAAATGAATTAAAAAAAAATATATAATGAGCGTAACTAATGATAGGTAAAAATGCAACTTTAAAATTAACAAATAAAATATTAAATTTTTGATAAATAAGGTTAGTTATTGATAAATTTATTTAAAATTATATATAAAAAAATATTTTGAACTATCAAATAAATAAAGTTTAAAAATTACGAACTTTTTAAAATGTTAGGTCAAAATTGTGTGTAAACAAATACTACTCCAAAACATACTTTAACTTATACTTTTAATAAAACTTTCTTTCTTTGGGTTGAGATAATTTACTGAGCCTTAACTTTAAAAAACTCCTTTTTGGAAATCAATGTTCCCCTTTTGGTTCAAAAATCTTTTGGAACTCTTACTTTCCTCTTAACTTAAATGTGAAAAGATTTATAAATATTTAGGGAATACTTAGTTCCATTATAGCTTTTGAGCAATAAACTGAACTTTTACTCTTTGCTTAACTTGAAACTTAACTCTTAGGAAATACTTAGTTTTCTTATAGCTTCTGAGAATTTAACTCAACTCTTTACTTTTTCTTAAGTTGAACTTTAAGTCTTTAAAACAAAGTGAAAACGTTTATAAAAGACTTTAGAAAACTTTATAACTTTATTTTGACTTTCTTCTTAACTTCTATACTTGACTCTTAACTTTTCTTGAATTAAAGTATGGATTCAAGGTTCATAATCTCATGTGGATGATTTCATGATTTTCAACTTAGAGGATTCATGCAAAATTATGAGTTTGAACTACTAAACTCCAAAACTCAAAGATACTCTTCAACTCAAGATTGTTCGACTTATAGGATTCATGAGGAATTATGAACATGAACAATCCAACTTAAGAACTTCAAAGGTAACATGTAATAATCACATGATTAGGAATCAATCTTAAAGCTGGACTAGGCACTCAACACTTAAAGGCTTTGAACTTGAAGATACCACTTCTTTGAAAGATGCTCAACTTACGAAGTTCATGCGGAATTATGGGCATGAAATAATTAGACTCAAAGGTTTACATAACTACATGGACTCATGTATATGACTCTTTTCATTCTCTTGTTTACTTCCTTAAAACTTAGTTCAAATCAACGATGGATCTCAAAGAATTCAAAATTGAACTTAAAGACTTTCTTGAACTCTACTCTTAACTCTCTTAAATGTGAATTATGAATTCAAGAGTTTTGGTTCATGACATTAAGGATCTCATAATGGCAAGGTACACTCATGAATAACTTCTCTTCATTCTCATTCTAACTTACTTGAGTCTTGTAACAAGTTACTAGAAGTTGTGGAAGGCTCCTCAAAAGGACTCAAAGGGGCATTCTTAGTATGCTCGAAAAAATTCTCAAAACTTAATTCTCAACTCTACCTTGAATATGAATTATGAATTCAAGGTTATGATCATGTTAGGACTGATTGTAGGCATTTAGAAGTAGCTTAGATTAGTTAGAACCGAAAAAAGTGAAGGTGCACTTTAAACGAACTCAAACAGAGCTACCAGAGGCAAACTGGAATGGGAAGACAACCTTGGGGATATGGGTGGCGCGAGGCGCCAACTCTTGGCGGACAGAGATGGTTTTGGGGCGCTCTGGCAGGCGCGGCGCGCCAAGCCCCAACCCAGAAAATTCTGTCGAGCACTTTTGCTCGTTTTCTCACCCTAAATCGCCTACATTCGAATGGTTTCTTCCCCAATCACTTGGATTCGATTGCTTTACTTAATTACACTCTAATATACTGGAAAAAACTCTAAAATTACTCAATTTGACATCAAGAAATCATCAAAACTCCAACACAACAAGATTTAGAATGAACTTCAAGACCTTTCAAGAACTCTAATCTTTAAACTTTAAGCATGAAATTTCGCAGAAAAAAATACATGATTGGAGTGTGGGTGACCTAAACCAACACTATTGAAAATTACATACCTCTTAGGTATACCCATGGCGAAAATTCCAACTAAACTCAAGAACATCGACAAATGCCTTCATCCTTGCCTCTTTTCTCCTCTTTTTTTTTCTTGCCTCTTTTTGAACTCTCAACTAAAACCCTAGGTGTTTATTCGGATTATAAAACTGAACCTAAAAGTATTAGACCCCTAAAATATAACTAAAAATGAGTTAAATCTAATTGGGTAAGGAAAGGACCAAAATACCCCTCAATATTTTCGGCTAACTTTCTTTAACTAGACAACCTAACTTCAAAAGGCCATATCTCACTCATCCAAACTCAAAATTTAGCAAACTTGGCGGATTTGGAAAGATAATCCAAAGATATTTCCAATGGTATCTTGTAGCACACCTAACTCATCATGTGCTAAGAGTTATGATCGTTTGAAATTGACCAAAAACTCATACTTAGCTTAACTTGCAAAATTTCAGATTTTGCTATTTCCAATTAAATTCTTTTTGGAACTCTTAGTGCTAAATCTAGTAACTGACCTTAGTACTTAAGTAATTATTCAATTCCTTGATTAAATCTCACTCGCTATGATTAATGGTTCGAGTGTTAGTTCGAAAAAATTTCTGGGGTGCTACATTTTTCAACCAAGGAGAGGAAAGTTATATATATACACACACACACACACACCATGGTCTATAGATATAAATCATCGTGTAATATGAGTGAGGAGAGAAAAATTAAGAAACCATTGTATCCAGAAAGGTCCTTGACCCTTAATTGTGCCTATTGGCTTTATGTGATGCATCTGCTTTCATTGAAATATTAAACAATATATATGGATGACGTTGACTAAGTCATTTTGATTTCTAGTGTTCTATTGAATATCCTTAGAGCCTTGTTTTTTCTGTAGATCCCGACAGCTCTTATAAACGGCCTTGCAGTCGACTTTTCTGGTTAGTTATAAATTCGTTATAAGAAATGGATATGCTTTCTTTTGGTTCTACGTATTTGTTACTTTGGGTTTAACATATTATTACTTGCTTAACTTTGGTTATATTCTTGTTTTTTCTTTCTTTCACCAAGTACATTTGGTGTAATCTTAATTAGCATATATACAAGGTCGGTTAGGACTTCAACTTTGTGCAGCTAGTGTAAATATAATAATTAACCTGTTCGACGCCTCTATAAATTATTGGCATGCTTCACCCAAAGTTGTGGATCTATTCCAATTTATTTCACTTGAGATGCCAAGCAAAGTTTATAACATTTGAGAGTTGGCTCGCATGAAGAAAAAATATCGCATAATTTTGAGTGAATAAAATGAACGAACTCTTGATTAGTTCCATATCTAGTTAGGTTGGTGTGCATATATGCCTAATTGTCAATTTCAAAGGGCATTTTTTGATATGTGGTTGGTAAGACATTATTCTTTTTCAGGAACACGATATCTGCACCAGAAATTAAAATTACACTCTCCTGTTCTAGCTGAAGTGAATAGCATAGAATTAGTTTTGTTTTTTCATCAACAGGAATCCCCCCATTGTTGCCCCCTTCCCCCCCCCCCCCCCCCCTTTTATTTGGTTTATATAAATAGTACTAGTGTAGCTCCAAGTAGTGTAGCCCCATGACTAAAATGAGAAATGATAATTTAGAACATAAATTCTTATTTTATTCTTATTTTATTTCCAATGTTGCCAACTGTTGATGTTTTTTAGTTTTTTTCTAATGTTCTCTTTTATTAAGTGTAATCTGTCTACTTCTATTAACTAGCAACTTTTCCAAATTACCCAAGAAAGATGTGAGACAAACTTAATTTTTCCAAATAAATTGTTAAAACAAACTACTCAAGAGTTTCTAGATAAATCTGTTATGAAGATTTGTATTACATTTGAGATTATTATACATTATATCTCAATATAAAATAATCATCTGGTGAATTATGATGCAAATTTAGAAGTCTATGACCCATTTGCACAAGGTTTCGTTAAGTAATCCCTAGTGGAATTGTTACGATTTGATTTTTAATAAATTATTACATAATCTGATGTTTGACAAATTCAAATTTTTGTAATATTTATGTGAACGGATCGTAGTTCGATGTATAATATGACTAATTTTGATCTGATGGGGCTAAGACCTGAATTTGTAGAAGGTCTCACTGATTTTGTGGAGTATGCAAAAATAGTAGAACATTTTCAACGTAGTGGTATAATTAAGTGTCCTTGTAATAAATGTCAATGTTTGAATTATGACAAATCAGATATTGTTGAGCTTCATATATATCAAAATGGATTTTAAAATGAATACACAGTGTGGACTAGTCATGGAGAAATTGATAATAGTTTTGATGTATTTTAACATTATGTTCATAGTAAAAGTAATAGCTCAGTGAATTCTAATGTACAAAATCATAGAATGTGTGACATGGTTCAGGATGTGTTTGGGGTGCATTCTGATTTTGAATTTGGTAATCAAGGTGAAAAAGCTCCTACTGCTGAATGTAAAATTTTCTTTGAACAATTGAAAGTTGCTAGTCAGCCATTATATGAGGAAAGTCCACGCTCGCAGTTGTCTATTGCGGTTATATTATTAAGTTCAAATTAGATTGGAATGTTCTTCAAGGAGAAATGGACTCTGTGATTGAACTTACTCCATCTTAGTGGGGGGGGACCCCTCTAGATATACCTGTAATTGGCTATAAGGCACAGAGTTTGGTATCAAGTAGGATTGGTCCATCATCTAAGAATTCAATTGTTTGTGAAAATGATTTGCATTCATAACTATTAAGATGATACTGATCTAGATCGAATATAATTTTATGGAAAATGCGGTCATATAAGCAGACTCTAGTGGTTAAAGGAAGTTTGCTATTAAGGGCGAGGCCTTATTTACTCTTATATTAAGGTTAAGAGGTTGTAATGAATCTAATGAGTGATAGTCTGTCTCCTCATATGATATGGGTAAAACCCTGAAAATAGAAGGACCACCTGGTGTTTGTGGTCATTCTTCTTTCGACTGGAAAGTCCTAAAAGCATTTTTCATAGAATATATCCCAATTGTACCACACAATAACATTTAGATTTGGTTTATAATCAGATGGATTCACGCCACATTCTGTTTCTGCCGCACTATATTCTTATTGGCATGTATTTATAACACTACATAATCTTCCATCTGAGATGTGTATGACCAGTCCACATATATTTCTCAATTGTGTCATTCCTGGCAATGGAATCCAAAAGTATTAATTGATGTATACTTGCAATCTTTGATTGTTGACTTGAAACAATTCTGGGTTCAAGGGGTTGAAACATTTGATATGTCTCAACCAAAATATTAATTTGCGGGCTGTCTTAATATGGACTATTAATGATTTTCCTGCGTATGAAATGTTGTCAGGGTGGATGGCAGTGGGAAAGTTAGCATGTTTTTACTGTATGGAAAATACTAAATCATTCACTTTGAAACATAGTCGTAAAAATTCTTGATTTGATTGTCATCGATAGTTTTTGTCAATGGATCATGAATTTAGGAGTACGAATGCATTCAGAAAGAATATTGTTGAACATGGTTGTCCTCCTCCA
Organism: Solanum habrochaites; assembly: GCA_027704765.1. Classification (NCBI taxonomy): domain Eukaryota; kingdom Viridiplantae; phylum Streptophyta; class Magnoliopsida; order Solanales; family Solanaceae; genus Solanum; species Solanum habrochaites. Next base: position 41,809,147 of record JAKWJA010002496.1, read on the forward strand.
ATCTTGACTGGAGAACATGTTTGGGAGTGGGTTCAATACTTTCCACAGGTTATAGATAAACAACCCTACAAATTTGATGGATATGGTGTTGCACATAACTGGTCAAAAAAAAATTATTCTACGAGTTACCATATTGAAAGGATAATCTTATTTGTCATAATCTTTATGTCATGCACATCAAATAAAATTACTTTAATAATTTATTCAACACATTAATGGATGTCAATGACAAGACAAAAGATGATGTTAAAGCTAGAATGAACTTACCAGAATATTGTAGGCGAAATTAGTTATGGTTGCAAGAGAAACAGAACAACAATTTCTTCAAGCCTAATATAGTTATTCATTTACATTGGATCAAAAACGTAAAATATGTGAATGGGTCGAACAACTTAAGATGCCTGATGACTTCTTTACTTTCAATTTGGAAAATGTGTCCAATGTGGGCATGGAAAATTTACATTTTATGAACATTATGATTGTCATGTCTTCATGGAAACATTACTCCCCATTGGCATTTGGTGCGTGCCCGATAGAGTTTGGAAACCTATGATTGAACTTAGTTTGTTTTCTTCAAGACTTGTGTTCTATACGTTAAGGGAAGCAACCCTAGTTCTATGTCAAAAAAAATATCCCTATAATTACACATAAGTTGGAGAAGATTCTTCCACCTGAATTTTTCGATGTGGTGGAGTATCTTCCTGTACATCTGGCGCATAAAGCATGTCACGGAGGTCTGGTTCAATATAGATGGATGTATCCATTTGAGAGGTAAGTGTTTAACTCTCAATATTTTATATCAATATTTTATTAAAATCAATGATACAATATAATATAATGTTAGACTATTGGAAAGTCTAAACAGGGTATGAAGAAAAAACATAGACTTGAAGGCTCAATTTTTCAATTTCATCTTGCTATGGAGATAACTGATTTTGGTTCTTATTACTTTGAAAGTAGTGTGTCATGCTTTCAAAATAGACCCAATCACCATGACGATGGTGGTGATACTATGAAGTCACTATCAATATTCAATCAACCAGGCAAAGGTTAAAAAAAACGTATGAGGAGGAAAGTTAGTGTCATGGAGTCTTCATCTACACATGTCTTGTTGAATTGCCCACAAGTAAAACCATTTCTTGAGTAAGTTTTTATTTTTGCACTAAAATATGTAATTACAAGGCAAAACAATTAACTCATCTACACATGTCTTGTTGAATTGCCCACAAGTAAAATCATTTCTTGAGTAAGTTTTTGTTTTTGCACTAAAATATGCAATTACAAGGCAAAACAATTAACTCAATATCCATCTTCTTTGATAGTTTCTTTGTGCATTTATATGACAATGAAAAAGTGTTTGAGAATTTCTCAAAGTGGTTACAAGATTACGTAAGTCTAATAATATTTTCATAATACTATATCTTAATAAAATTAATAATCGATATCTAATTGAATCATTTCCTACTTTTTTTTTTTCAAATATAATAGATTTATGACACACAAATGATCAATTTGACCAATGTTTTTTGAAGAACCTTCTGGTACGCAATCAAAATTCATTCATGGACATTATATTGTCAATGGTAATAAATTTATGCTGAAGAATGCTCCAAATATAACTTTTCTTTTGTTCACTGAAAAATGATTTTATCATTTCAAAATCTGCAATTCACAGTATACTTTTCCATTGAATAAATTGTGATGGTTCTCCAAGAAAGGTCCTTCATAATTGATCAAATTAACCATTTTTTGTATCATAAATCTATATACATTTGAAAAGTAGGAAATTAGCATCAATTAAATATAAATTTATTTAATAATGATAGTATTATGAAAATATTATCAGACTCATAATTGTGAAACCATTTTGAGAAATGCTCAAACACTTTTTCATGGTCATATAAATGCACAAAGTAACTACCAAAGAAGATGGATATTGAGTTAAGTGTTTTGGCTTGTAATTACATATTTTAGTGCAAAAATAAAAACTTAATCAAGAAATGGTTTAATTTGTGGGGAATTCAACAAGACATGTGTAGATGCGGATTGAAACTCCATGGCACTAAGAATCCTCCTCATATGTTTTTACGAACCTTTGTCTGGTTGATTGAAGATTGATAGTGATTTCATAGTCTCACCACAATCGTCATGGCGATTGGCTCTATTTTGAAATCATGACACACTACTTTCGAAGTAATAAGAATCAAAATCAGTCATCTCCCTAGCAAGATAGAAGTAAATCATTGAGTCTACAAATCTATGCTTTTGCTTCATGCGCTGTTTAGACTTTTAAATAGTACATTATATTATATTATCATTGATTTTAACAAAATATTGATATACAAATATTAAGAGCTAAACACTCCGCTCTCAAATAGAATCCATTATTATATTTGAACTGACCTCGGACGTTCTCTCATGACCATGTACAGAAGATGCTCGCATCCATCGAAAAATCTAGGTGGAAGAAATCTTCTCAACTTTTTGTAATTATAGAAATATTTTGATCAATCAGAACTGGTTGACTTCCTTTAACGTATTAGAAACAAGTCTTTCAAGAACAAATATTTTCAGTCATAGTTTTTCAAAATTTTTATCAGGCAGGCCACAAACCAACCGGAGTTTTATGTTTCCATAAGACATGACAATCATGAACTTTTCATACAATGTGCTTTTCCATGCTCCATATTTGACGAACGTTTTTCTAATTTGAAGCATGTCGAATCAACATCCTTAAATTGTTCGACCCATTCACTATTATCGCTTGCTCAATGTAAATGAATAAATATCCTTAGGAGGCTTCAATAACTTGTTCTTTCTGTCTATTTTGCAAACCATAACTCTTTACAAACCTACCATATTTTGTTAAGAGTCCATTCCTCCTTAACATTATCTTTGTCTTGTCATTGACATTCATTACTGTGTTGGAATAAATTATCAAATGATTTTTTTTTATGTGGCTGACATCAAGATTATGTGGAAGAAGATTTCCTTCAATTGGTAACCCCAGAATATGCTTTTTTTGGTGTCCATTATGTGCAACCACCATATCCTCAATTTTAGTGTTTTTCCTTCTATAACCTTTTGAATTGTTGAAAATCAACCCGCTCCCAAACTTTGTTTCTCCTCCAGTAAGATTGGAGGAGGAGCACCCTTGTTCACAATTTCTTTCTTTCTGAATGCCTTATTCTACTCCTCAATCATGAATCCCTTACAAGACCGTGTCGATCACAATCAAAACCAGGAATTTTTTACGACTATGTTTTCAAATGAATGATTTAGTATTTTTCCATACGTAAGACATGCTACTTTTCCGCTGGCCATCCCACTCTAACGGCTTTCATACCAGAAAAATGCATTAATCGTCCATATTAAGACAAGCCGCACAAATTAAAATTTTGCTTAAGAGACGTCGAAATGTTTCAACCTTCAAACCCCTTGAAACCCAACAATTGGTTCACCAACTCAAAAGTTTGTCAGTATAATCATATGGAACTGTTCATACACATCCATGTGGAATATTATATGTGTTTACAGAAAATACATGTCAACAAGAATATGGTGCAGCAAAGAAACAAAATGTTGCGTGAATCCTCTGAACATAAACCCATCTAATGTTTCGTGGTTCGACTGTCAATTGTGGGATGTTCTACAAATTGGTTTTAGGCCTATCCATCGGAAGGATGGCACATAACAGCAGGTGGTATTCCTATCTTCAGGCGGGGGGGGGGGGGGGGGGGGGGGGGGGGGGGGGGGGGGGGGGGGGGGTGGTGATCTCATATGAGGAGCAACATCTATTATATGCATTACAACTCTTTAACCTATTGTAGAAGAGGTCAGTAATGCATTACCCTTAATAGAACTTTCTGCCCCCTAGGATCTGCTTATAGCAAGATTTTCCACAAAACTTTATCAACACGATTTCTAAATTAGTATCATCCTTATAGTATAACAAGCAACCATTTCACACATGGATGAATTCTTATCGATGACATTCTTACTTTGATACCACCTCTTTGCCTTATAGAAATATCGAGGTAATGTCTAATTTGGGTCAACCTTATCATGATACGGTCATCACAAAGTCCTTCCCCTTGCGGGGGAACATTCCAATCTGATTTGATACTTAATACTTTAACCACAATAGACAAGAGCGAGTGTGACTCTCCTCATATACAGGCGAGTAGCCAGCTTCCAATTGTTCCAGAGAAAAGTTTACATTCAGCATAGGAGTTTTTTGTCATTTCAATCACCTTTTTGTTACCGATTCAAAATCAAATACACCTAAATGCACTCCTTAACCCATGTCCTCCATTCATAGTATTGTGCCTTAGAATTCTCCTCTGTGATACTACTTTCACCAGGAAATACGTTGAATACGAATCAAAACTCTTATCACTTCTTTCTCCATTACTCGTCACACACTTTTTATCTGTTTTACCCCCCCTTTCGTTCTCTATGCAGCTAAACAATATCTTAATTGTTCATAAATCAACCTTGGCATTAATTATAAAGACACTTAATCATACCACTACCACTACGTTGAAAAGGTTTCTAGTGTCTTTTGCTACTCATCAAAACCTTGACCACCTTCTAACGACATTCAGGTCTTTCCCTATCCGAGACCAAAGTAGTCATATTATCCATCCACTAAATGCATCATCTACATAAAAGTTACACAATTTAAATTTTTCAAACACTAATTATGTAATAATTTATGTTATTGAAAATCAAATTGTAGTAGGTATTCCTTAACGATGTCTTGTGCAAATGAATAAAGGTATCTTTGGTGACTATAAAATTATATTTCTCTCAACAGTTTATCACAAATAATGTCCTCTTTCCTAAATAAATCTAAATAGAATACATCATTAAAAGAATAATAGAAAGGTGACACTATTACAGAAGGGTCATAGACCTTTCTAGGCACAATGGTTTCTTAACTTGCCCTCTCTTTACTACTACTGCACAATGATTTATATCAATAGACTATAGTGTGTGGCATTATATATCTATATATATATATATATTTCTAATATATATATATACACCCTTCTTCTCATTACTACCACAATAACATAATAAGGTAGATTCATGTCATCTTAGTTTTCGCATAAACAAGAAACAAATCATCTTAATTGTCAATTATTAGCAAAAACGTCTAATTCATATATTTTTCAATTTAAAACAACTAAAATACATACAACGACATGAGTCAAAATGATATTAGTTCTAAGTTTGCATTAGAATTCACATGATTATTTTAGATTGAGATATAAGATTTAATAATTTCAAAATACAATACAAATCTTCATAACAAATTTATCTGGAAGCTCTTGAGTAGTTTGTGTTAACAATTTATTTGGAAAAGTTAAATTCGTCTCGCATCTTTCTTGGGTAATCTGGGAAAATTGCTACTTAATAGAAGTAGACAAATTACACTTAATCAAAGAGAACACTAGAAAAAACTGAAAATACATCAACAGTTGACAACACTGGAAAAAGAACAAGAATGAAACAAAAATTTATGTTCTAAATTATGGATAATGCACAACTATCCCCTCAACATATGTCCGAAATCTCAAAGACACACTTATATCATATAAATGTCCTATTACCCCCTGAACTTATTTTAGTAATAATTTTCTGCACCTTTTCAGCATACGTGGCACTATCTTGTGGCTCCCAACGCTGGTTAACTTTTTTTTTCAAACTAGTGTCACGTAGGTCGAAAAGGAATAGAAAATTACGTATAAAATAAGTTCAGGAGGGTAATAGGACCTTAGTATAGTATAAGTGTGTCTATGAAATTTCGAGCATACGTTGAGAGGATACTTGTGCATTTTCCCTTAAATTATCATTTCTCATTTTAGTCATGGGGCTACACTACTTGGAGCTCCACTAGTACTATTTATAGAAACCAAATAAAGAGTGGGGTGGGGGGGGGGGGGGGTGGGGGACAACAATGGAGATTCCTGTTTGATGAAACAAAAAAAACTAAGTCATATTCCCAGTCAGCTTCAGCTAGCATGATAATGTGTAATTTTAATTTCTGGTGTAGATATTGTGTTCCTGAAAAGGAATAATGTCTTACCAATCACATACCAAAAAATGCCCTTTGAAATTGACAATTAGACATATATGCATACCAACCTAATTAGATCTGGAATTGATCAAAAGTTCATTCATTTTGTTCACTCAAAATTATATGATATTTTTTTTCAAGCGAGCCAGCTCTTAAATGTTATAAACTTTGTTTGGCATCTCAAGTGAAATAAATTGGAATAGATCCACAACTTTAGGTGAAACAGGCAATATTTCGCGAAGCCGTCGATCATGTTAATTATTTATTTACCCATATGCACAAAATTCAATGTTCAAAGCGTCATGTATATGCTAATTAGATACACCAAAGACTTGGTGAAAGAAATAAAAATAGATAATACCACAGTTTAAGCAAGTACTAATATGTTAAAGCCAAAGTTACAAGTACAACGAACCAAAAAGAAAGCATAACCATTTTTTATAACGAATTTATAACTAACCTGAAAAGTCGATCGCAAGGCCGGTAGTAAGAGCTGTCAGGATCTGCAGAACGAAACAATGGCTCTAAGGATATTCAGTAGAACACCATAAATTAAAATGACTTAGTCAACGTCAACCATATATATTGTTCAATATTTCTATGAAAGCATATGCATCACATGAAGCTAACATGCACTATTAATTAAGGATAGGCGTGTCAAATGGGTGGGTTTTGACCCGCTCAAGCTTACTTTGGGCTCAAATGGGCTAAAAATGGATTGGGTCTTGACTCGCTCAATTTGACCCAATTAATTTTAATAATTTAACATTATTGATAATTAACTTTTATAATCACGATTTGAATTTTCGCTCAGGAATTTTTTGTTAAAAAAGTAACAAATGGATAGATAAATCTCAAAAGATGTCAAATAGATAATAATTCATACCTTTAATAAAAGAACATATCTTAATAAAAAAAATTAAAACGAGTTGAAATTGAAGATTGAATTGAGCTCAATTGAGAATTCCCTTCAAATGGTTTAATTTTGAATGGGTTGAGAGTGAACCCAATACAAATTATCTTGAGCCAACCCTTAAAATTCTGGGGGTTGGGTGGATTACATATGTTTGGGTTCATTTTTGACACCCCTATTTAAGGGTCAAGGACCTTTATGGGTACAATAATTTCTTAATTTTTCTCTTCTCGCTCATTATTGCACGATGATTTATATCTATTAGACTATAGAGTGTGTGTATATATATATAACTTTCCTCTCCTCGATTAAAAAACAACTAAAATACATACAGAGACATGAACCAAAATGATATCAGTTCAAATTTAAATCAGAATTCAATACATAATTATTGAAATTATTTGAGGTATATAAGTTATAAACTAATCTCAAAAATATAATAAATCTTCATAAACATTTTACTTCTTATTCTTAAATATATACTATCCATGTAATCTTTTAAAATGAAATGATATAACTTGCTACATCATGTATTATCACGAGAAGATCAAAACAACACATTAAGAAGAACAAGATAAAATCAAATTAAATATATGTTCCTGAAGTGACAAAAAATACAAATTCTTAATCTTAGCAGTAAATTTAAAGAGAGAGTTTACAACACATTGATGGAGTCTTGCACTAAAAACATTCTGTTAAACTTAGGGGTTAAGATTGAATGATTCACCTTTATTTGCAGAGAAAGAAATCAACACAGAGAATTGAATCGACGACGAAATTTTGGGCTTCAAACCGAGCGAGTTTTGACGGTGAAAACGAAAACTTCAGATGATGGTTAAACTAAAATTTCAAGTCGAGTGATGACCGGAGGCTACACATCTGTAAAGCTTTGTGGAAGAGACAAGTAAGGGTTTTTTTTTAGCTTCTAGGTGAAGAGCGGAAAAGGAGATGAGCTAAATTAAAAAAAAAAACTCTTATTTTATTTTTATAAAAATTAGAGACCTCACGAGGTCTTTGTTATAAAATATTATTCAACAAATCTCACTAATAAAAGGAATATTATTTCATAAATTTGACTAATAAAAGGAGACCTCACGAGGTATATAAACTAAACTAATATATTTTAGTTTAACAAAAAGTGACCTCGTGAGGTCGCATATTTTATACAAAGTCATACTATAAAATAAAAATATTAAAATAAGTCACTTATATCAGATTTTTTTTATGAAATCGACCTCATGAGGTCTCTCCTATTAAAAAAAAATTTAAAAAAAATTATTGATGCAAATAGCGACCTCATGATGTCTCTTTTTAGCGACCTATTTTTTTAAATCTCCTTTTTAGGTCTTCTTTTGCCATTTTTCGCTATGCATATTTTTATCAAGTGTTTGATTGATTGTTTCTCACTTCATCTTGTGTTTGGATTAAAGCTATTAAAAAATCTTCTTACCAATTATACCATTGAATTATTATATAATCAGGTTAAAGGTAGATAATTGTTAGATAATATTATTTTTTATGGTCTTCTGACTAGCTATGAGAAGAACAATTTTGTTGTCATGTTTGCTATTTTTCACTTGAATTATTTGATGATAAATAATTTTCGTCTTAATAACTTACAAGATGTCAATTTTCAATTCAAAAAGATAAACCATCTACTAATAAAATTAAAATGACGGTCAACAATGATAAAATTGTATAAACCATCTATATTTACACACAAAATTGTAAGTTATAATTTTATATGCTTTAAGTTTTTAATTTTTCAAAATATGAAAACTAGACAACCACACAAATTATATATCTTATATATATATATATATATATCTATATATCTTTAATTATAAATCTTAATAATCCACATTTCAAATTTGTGTGGGTTTATCGGATAACAAATAACTCTCTCTAAATAATCTGTAAGCTAATTTATTTAAATTTACTAGTACAAATATAAAACATAAAATTAAGAAAATAAACAAAAATAATTAAATGATTTGGGAGATATTTTTATCTTTACATAGACTTATCTCATGGTATTATATCCTATGTATTACTAATACCTCCAAATGGAAGATATTAATAATACATCCTATAATACCACGTCGGATGTATAATTCATCAACAGATTAGTTATACATAGACTCAAATTCCTACCAAACATAGTATTCCCTCCGTTTCATTTTATGTGAGGTAGTTTTATTCGACATAAAACTTAAGAAAGAAAGAAAAACTTTTAAATTTGTGTTTCTAAATGAATGATAGAAATTTCTGTAACTATGAATCATTTCATTAAGGGTAAGACAGACATTTTATTGTGAAATTGTTACTTAATATAGAAATATGACATTCTTCTTGGAACTCACTGAAGATGAAAGTAAGCCACATAAATTAAGGCATAGGGAATACAAAACAAAACCATACATAATACATGAACTATTTTTTCTAATACGGTCTACCAAACGACACTTTAGTGATTCTGAGAAGAATAACACCTCAAATAAAATTAATTTATTTAATTAATTTATTTTGAATTTGCCTAATTATAGGAAGAGTAAACATGAATAGAAAGAATAGTAATATATAATCCCTTTAACTTAATTACTTATCTATTTTCCTTTTCTAGTTGTTTCTATTATTTTTAAACAAATACTCTCAATTAATTATTTTAAAAAAGATTTAAAATTATAAACTATTAATTCTAACACTTCATAATGAATAAAAGATAAAATGATAATTTCACTGAATTTAAAAGTACACAAATAATTATTATTTATATGTCAGTGTAGAGAAGTGGCTAGGAGAGAGGAAAGCATAAAATAGAATCAAGCAAAAGATTTAGTTGGGACTTGGGATAGGAAGAACAGGAAGTAAGTGTAGTAGAATACGAAAAAGAAAAACCAAATTAGCTCTATGAGAGAAGAAATAGTTTCATTTGTAAAAGCAAAAAACAAAGTGAAGACGAAGAAAACGGAAATGCCTCCTCAGTTCTTCAAGATTATCTTATCTCCTCATGCCTCCAAATTAGTAAGTTCATCCATGCAATTCAATTTTTTCTACTTTTTTTCTTTTTTGAAATATCTAATTTCTAAACCCCCAAATTAGGAATTTATTCAATTTATTTTTGTTCATATCCTACAGAATATCCCCGATGAATTTGTAATCAAGTATGGAGCCGATCTGCGTGATGTTGTGTTCCTTGAGGTCCCTACTGGAGCCATCTGGAAAGTTGAATTATTGCAAAACTCAAATGGAACCAAATACCTCAACAATGGATGGAACCAATTTAAGGAATATTATTCCATTGCTATTGGTTACTTTTTACTCTTTCAGTATAATGGAAACTCTCATTTCTCTGTTTGCATATTTGATTTAAGTGCTTCTGAGATTGAATACTTTTCTGGCCCAAATGACATGAAACCCCATTAATTCCCGCGAAAGACAGAGGGGGAGAATAGGACGGAGTTAGAGTGAAGGATCGGGACTTAAAGGAAAAAAAACAGAAGAGAAAATTAAAAAAGGCAGGACATGAAACGAAAGGAGGCGAAGAACGAGGGGTAGGGCTAGCTCAGTGCAGGACTTGATGGTGGGATGGGGACATAGTGGAATGAGGGGATGGGATCAGGGTTTATGGAGGAGCAAGAGGCCTTCCTTTTCTCTTCCAAAAGCACAGTGAAGCTTGAGAAACCAGATGTGGGGGAGGATCTGACCTATGCAACACAAAAACCTAAAAAGAGTAAAGGAAATGGTATGACTACTGTTTTAATTTTTGTGCCAAAACAACATTCCTTTGTTAGAATAATGGTTGTCCTTCTTTTATGCTCCTCCCACGTCATCCTTTTGGCAGGGCACTCCAATGAAGTAGTGGATCCGTCAACATCGAAGGTGACAACCACGAATCAGCATAGAACTGCTACTAGTTTAGATTGTCGATATCCACTACGAAGTAAGCAACGGAAAGATGTAAAGATTGAAAAAGGAGATGTGGAAGAAGGTATTTGGTTGCTCTTTGGAGTTTCATACGGATGCCATTCTTCTTTTATTCGTCATCCTTTTGGCAGGGCATTCCAATAAAGCACTGGTAGTACTGGATCCCTCAACATCGAAGGTGCATTCTAAAAAGAGAACTGCTGCTAGTTTGGATGCATCAAATTGTCGGTATCCACTACGAAGTAAGCAACTGAAAGAGGTGAAGATTGTAAAAGGAGATGTGGAAGGTATTTGGTTCAGTAACTTGTTCTTTGTGTTGAATTATGTCATGATGGATCACATTTTTCTTCTTCCTCCCGTTCCTGCTTCATCTTTTATGCAGAGCACTGTAACAAAATACAAGTGGCGGATCCCTCAGCAACTAAGATGACAACCACTGTCCGACATCATGAAAAGAAAACTAGTGCCAGTTTTGATACGTCACATTGTAGGTATCCACTGCGAAACAAGCAACTGAAAGAGGTGAAGCGTGAAAAAACAAACGCAGAAAAGGATTTGCTTTATGTAGCACAAAAAGCAAAAAGAAAGAAGGCTAATAATGTGAAGCTTGAGAAAGGAGATGCGGAAGGTAACATGGTTAGTTAAGTTGTTCTTTGTTAGACTCATCACGTTCAAGTATGTTATGATGGATGACGGTTTTTCTTCCTTTCTTTTTCTCGGCTCCGTCCCATGTCATTTTTTGGCAGAGCGCAGCAAAGTAAGGGATCCCTCAGCATCTACTACCACTAATCAACATAATGAAAAGAAAACTATTACCAGTTTGGACGCATCACATTGCAGGTGTCCACTACGAAGTAAGCAACACAAAGAGGTGAAGCTTGAACAGTGGGAAGAAGGAGGGAACATGCATAACAGAACACCGGTAGCAGATTCTCCATATTGTAGAAGTCAAAACCCCGGCCTTCCAGCATCCTCTCCAAGTTGTCAGCCAGTCCGGGTGAAGCTTGAAAAACCAGATAATCTGTTTTGTGCAGAAGAAAAAGTAAAAGGGAGGGAGACCAACAATGTGAAGCTTGACACAGGAGACTTGGAAGGGAATTTGATTGCTGCATCTTATAAAGGAAAATGTATGACATTCCATTTTTTTACGGTTATCTCTCATGGATAATACTTGTTTAGTAACAAGAGAATCTTTTGAATTATAAAAGATTGTTTGTTGTTGTGTTTCTCTCAGATTCCACAGCCTCTGAGATGACAGTACTTGGCAAGAAAAAGATGTTACCCTCGGAGACGCAGAATCGGGATATGTACTTCAATCCACACTTCACTGTTTCTATGCTGCCTGCTTATGTCTCCAGAAACTTCCAATTGGTAAGTTATCAAGTCAAGAGATGTTGCATTCACTGTCTTTTGGTAGATGTCCTGAGGGGTCAAGTGCACCTTTTCTTTTTGTTTCTTTTCTGTTAAAGGATAGAAATCAATAAAAGAGTAACAATTTGCAGGAACTACCTGTTGACTTTTTCAAGAAACGTGTGAATGAAGAGGAAACCATTGTAAATCTACGAGTTTCTAATGGGAGAAGTTGGCGTGCAAAGTTGTTTGATATTCAATCAAATTGTCCAAATATGCAATCATCAGGTTGGAGGGACTTTGTGATCGACAACAATTTAAAAGAGCATGATACTTGTGTCTTTGAGCTGATTGATGGCATTGAGCCAATGCTACTGGATGTGACAATTTTCCGAGCCACAACTCCCGTTTCCTGAAAGATAGTCAAGTCACCCATTTTGCAAGCACTTAAGCTTTCTATCCATCTTGAAGGTGTTATAATATTGTGTATTTTGGTGCCCTCTCATATTTGCTACTATTTCCTAAACGTTGTACTAACAACTGTTTAAAACTTTCCTTTTCACCTCCAGCATGTATGTTTACTTGTTATTTTTTGGTTTCATGCTGCTTTCTACTAATTTAGAGAGCAAGTTGAAATATTAGTAGAAATTAGGGTTGTCCAAACATTGATTCCCTACATGTTGACTTGTGTGGATGTAATTTGCTCAAAACAAGGGATATTAAAGGTGACTTGGAATATTTGTGTCTTTGTTAACCCATATAAAAATATACAAGATTTCATTAATATCTCGACCATTAGGCCTCATTTGTTTGCACTTAATTTGAATTTTTTTTATTTTTTTTTTAACTCCACTTAAGAGGTTTAATTTGCTCAGACCTATAATCATGTTTGAACATCATTTAACGTTCTTTGGTTATGGAATTCGTAGTATTTTGCAATAACTAGTTAACTTGACTGCTCAGCATGTGGTTTTAGAATATTTCATGTAAATTATAAATCAAATGCGTTGAAAAAAATTTCACCTCATTTGACAAATTTATTAAGAAAATTATATTTTGTTTCCACAACTTTACAATTTCTTTTTTAAAAAATACTTTTTATGTAATCTTTGTAATTCTTATAAACTATTTTGTTTCACTATAACATCCGTATTTCATGTATGAAAAAAATATAGATTTTCCTTGTAAACAATAAAATGCATGCTCAATAACTTTGGTTAATGTATAATAAGCGTAACTTCACTTCTTTTTTCTTCTTCAATGGATACCATTAATTGCAACGGTTAAAATACTACACTACTATTTAAATTAAAAAGAATCATGAACGTGTGATACAATTCTCTTAAACTAGTTTTACATAAATAATACTCTCTTCGTCTCATTTTATGTGGCACGTTTCGCATTTCGAGATTCAAATAAGTCTATCTTTGACTATAAGTTTTTCATAGATCCTTTTAACATTTTGAATTATCAATTATTCTGACTTAGAGTACTCTTTATGTAGTTTACCAATATATAAATTTCATTTCAAAAAATTTGAAGATTCTGTACGCAAATGTCCGATCAAAGTTAAATTATTTGACTCTCAAAAAACGAAAAGAATCACATAAAATGGACAGCGAGAGTTTCATTTTTTGTATATTTAGAAAGAAAAAAGAAATTAGTGCATATTAATTATAAATATAAGCAAACGATAACTAAATCAAAATAAAAGGATTGTCACTACACCAAAAAAGAGTTGGTGGCATTTAATTTTTCTTTTAGCGGCAATATTTAATGCCACAAATACATTTATCGGCATTTGATTGAATTTCATTGAATCCAATGACGCTAAAGCTTTTAATGACATTTATCTCGAGTGCCGATAAAGACTCTTATTATTGCCACTAAAAGTAATTACTTTTGGCGGCATTTATTTAGCGGCCTTTACTATTGTCATTAAAGCCACCTTAGAAACAAACATATTTGTGGCTTTTACTTTTGTCGGTAAAGATAATAATTGTCACTAAACTATCGCAACGCCTTAAAATTGATCATAAATTCACCGTAATTGACATATATAACCCTCTTTTATAACATCACAAATAAAATTTACAAGAGAAATAAGTTTTCGAAGGTAATAAAAAACGGGGGAATTACAAACTCAAACAATGTCCATTCACAAAATAAGATCAACCATTTTATCACATTCACTTTCTATCTCGTTAATCGGTAAAAGAAACTATCAATTATCAAAATAAGAAAATTATGTTCATAATAAAGAAAATAAGCAATAAAGCCACGTTGTTCCTCCCTAATATCAAAATGTGCACCTCCTGATCAGTCTGGTCATTGCCTTGAAACAAGTTCACAACCCTTTGAATAAGTATACCACTATTCACATATAGCGACAGATGGGTAGATGACTATAAATTGAAATGACAATTGAATATCTTAACTCACTAATACCCAGTGACTAAAAATTCTTAACCGTTATACAAACGGTTCACATATACACCCTTATTTACAAAATGACTCACATATACCCTTTATTTAACGGAAGTTAAAAAAAATTATTTTTAGCTTATATTTCTTATTTTGATTTTTTTTAAAAAAAATATAGGGGTAATATATGATTCTGTCTAAAATCAAGTTCAAGGTTGTGTTTAATTTTTTTCATTATAACTTATTTTTTGACTTTTTTATTATAAGTGTTTGAGTTTCTCATTCTTATTTTATTTTATTATTTTTTCATTCCTTTAGTTTAAAGAAAAAAATTTAAACTAATTTAGTGTCCTATATTGTAATTAATTTTTGTATTTGAAGACAAAATTTGGTCATCTACAATAGTTTTACAAGAATATTAGTGACATAAATAATTTGATTATCAACATAATAATTCTAAATTAGTCATTGAAACAAAAAAAAGTTAAAAAAAATCTGTTTTGACTAGGATTAAATTTACTCATATGTGAATATATTTTTTTAGAAAAATATAATAAAAAGTTAGATTAAAATGTGTTGTTTCATTTCCTCCGTTAGAAAAACGTATATGTGAGCATTTCCTTTATATGTAAGGGTTATAATTAGCCACTTTTCTAACAAGGGGTATACAACCCTAAATAACAACAGTTGAGGGTATATCAGATCCATGTTTCCCTAGGCAAAAAATAAGTCGTAAAGAAGAGGAATTAGAGAGGAAGAAAGGGGAAAACGATCGAGAAGCTTGTAGAAGAAAAGATGTATATTATGAAGACGAAAATACCCTCATTTTTATTTTAAATTTTAAAAAAAACTAAAATAATTAGAAATACTTCTATTTATTTTGGTTTTAATATTAAAAGTATTTACTAGAAACTTGATTTCTAACTTCCACAATAATAAAAACAATCATGAAATCAAATTTATTTTTATATACAATTACAATTATCATAATGTTATATTGTAAATATTAAAAGTTTTTATTAAAATATTAATTTCTAACCAACAAAAATAAAAATAATCATGAAAGCATTTTATTTTGATATACAATAACTACTATGACCTAATGTTATATTCCTAAATTACATTAATCAATCTCAGAATGTGATTGAAAAATGTGGATTTCATTCACAAAAGTGTCACATCATTAGGATACCACATGACATTTAAGAAAGGTATTTGATAGTATTGTCATAATAAATCAATTAACCACTTTTTTGATGTCAATAACATAAAAATAAACATTTACGATATTTGTGAACTGACAATTTACCATCGTATCTTCCCTCAACTTGTTTCTCTTTTTCTCTCTCTCTCTCTCTCTCTCTTCTCCATCTCTTCCTTCTTCATCTCGCTCTCTCTCTCTCTCTCTCTCCTCTCTCCTATCTCTCTCTCTCTCTCTCTCTCCTTCGTTGCCCTCTCCTCCGGTTTTCCCCGTCTTATTGTTTCCCCTCCTTTTTTCTCTTGTCCTTTTTTGTTTGGGGTGTATTGATGTTTGTCGCCATATTTTTTTGGGGATATATTGATAATTAACATGAACTCATGATTTGTGAGTGAAAATATTGGCCAATTTTTTTTTCTTAAAAAAAAGTTGTCTAATATATAACTACGTATACACTTGAGGTTTCTCATTAAAATTTTGTTTTAGACCATTAATTTTAACAAGACATTTTGACCATCAAAGAACGGTTGTTAAGCTACAGTGGATATTTGTTGTTGTTCTAGTCGGAGAAATAAGTGACATACTATTACTAGATCAGTTTCCACTTATATTCTAAATACGAAGAGTTCTTTTTCTATATTGGCCAAGTTTAAAACTATGTAAAACATATACTAGTTAGTTAAACCAAGAGTAAATCTAACTATTATGCGAAAGTCGATTGATATTTTTGACTCTCTCTCCCATAAAAAATAATAATTTTAGGGAAGCCGTTGACTAATTATAAAAAATTTACTTCAACATCAAACACAAGCACACAAGGAGGGGACCTGAGTATATCTTGCTCATACAGAGCAATTACATCTAGGAAATTGTTTAGCTAATGGGATTAATAAATTACTAGTATGAATTTTTATTAATACGAAACCCAGAATAAGATGGTCCAATATCAACGCAACGATTGTCAGATATTACACGGTTAGATTGACTAACACTCACATAATTAGCCTCTCCACAGAGAAGCAACTTCTGTATGATAAAATTCAACCATCAACTTTTCCCACTGCCGATGCATAGCTTACGCTGCTGTCCCTCATAGATTTGCACTGGCTCGATTGTTCATATCGAAGAAATCTAATCTTTATCTTAGTCGACGAGTTTTTCAACATCTACATAAATGAAAATTGAAGTTTAGATAAGAGGATAACATAAACGATGAACCAGAATATGTAATAAAAGTAAAGCAACACCCCCAACCTAACTTGGCATAGACATGCAAAGTTAAGAAGCTTACTGAAACATAATTAATCCTGGAAAAAGGTTTTGTGCACAACCACATTGACAAGAGAAAAGGAAACAACTTTCAGGAAAAGACTATTTGTCAAAAAGAGAAGAGGAGAGTTACATGAAGAAGAACACTGATTGGATGGCGTCCACAAATGGTGTTGTCCGTCTCTGACAGGTACTGTTTGAATGCATCTGGATCTCCTGTTTCTATAATATCCATACCCATTTTATCCAAGACTTCAATAGATTTGTAAATAGCTCCATGGCTTTTGTCATAATGCATGTAGTTGAACCTAAGAATAGAAGCACAATTGATATAAAGAACGACGCCAAGGAATATGTATATCAAGTAGAATCAGTCAGCGGACTGAGAAAGATTACTGTGCAAACACATTATGTATGCTCTGATAGTCCATCTAGAAGTCATTAATAAGAAATTATCAGATACCATGCACTTAACATCATTTTTTGAGAAGCAAGAATTAAAATGCTTACATGAAACAAAGCTTTATGTCAAACAGGATGTCAAATCAATTCATAATCCTTTTAATGCAGCTATATTCTATAAAAATAATTGTTTTGTTTTCTTGTTTGGTTATCAATATATATACACAAGCGTAATATTATGCAGATTATTGAACTTCTTGGTTTCTGCCCATCTGTAGTCATTCTGGGACTACCAAATCAAATCCTGAAAAATCCCAATGCACCAAAAATAACTAACATTCAACTTCAATCTTCGGGTAAGTTATCAACTTATTTTAATGAGAGGAAATAGAATTCATTCACCACAATCAAGAATGTATGCCATAAATACACAGATCAGATTTTCTGTATATGATAAACATGTGATTACATGCAACATTGGTGAATGAAACTCACCTTGATCCCCAATGACAAAAATCCGAAGACACTGAGAAGAAATTCTTCGAGTCATCCACATATTTTGCGAGAAACCGTCCATAAAGGGCTTCACTTTCAGCACTAAGAGCCCCAACCAGAATGGGCACAATTTTCACTGGATACCTGCCTTAGAAACTTTAACAGTTACCTCTGAATAAAACAATCATACAAGTGAAATTTAATGTAGAAAAGCATACCCTTGGAAAACTTTAGCAAGATATGGAAGGTGCATTTCCATGCTATGTTCATCTTCATCAACTCTAAGATCCATGTATTCAAAGTGCCCCGTAGCTTTTAGCTCGTCATTTACTGGTATTAAACCAAAACTGGGGTTATATAACAGTGTTATTTCAATGTTACCGTGAAGAAACATGGAAAACTTACCTGAAGGAGGAGAAGCTTGCTAATTTTTACTACACATGTAAATAAGATAACTGAAGCATTTTGACAAACTAAGGTTGTGTTTCAACTGCCTTTATCTTTATAGCCATCTAGTAGTGTGTTGATTGTTTTAATTGCCAGAAGTCAAGTATGAGGTCGAGGACCAGAATTTGCAAATTGGCCTTAGAATAATCCTTGGGGTTACTTTACAGAGTGCCGTATCAAGATCTACTTTAATTTCTGTAATAGTTATGTCATTTCATCTCAATGTTTATATGAAATAGATTGGCCACACCTATATCCAATAGTTGGAATTCCATCATTCCAAAATATACAAAGTTGGATTTTCCACGATTTTGTGGCCACAAGTAGGGGTGAGCATGGTATGGTAGACACCAAGTACCATACTGAAATAAAAAATTTTAACACCGCAGTATGGATATTATGGTATTCGGTATGGTATATGGTATGCATTTCAAAAAGTTAGGTATTTGGTATTTATAAAAATATCCAAATACCGTAACGAAGTATATCAAATTCATATATACAGGTAGCTATATAATACTAGCAAATATATAAAATAGTACCTAATTATTTAGATGTTGAAATTTTGACTACTATCTTATTTTATTTTCTTTTTTTATTGTCCTTCTCCTCCCTATCCTTGTATTTTACTTTCTTTTTACCTATTTTTTCAACATTTTTCCGATAGTAAGTTTATGATTGAGACGCTTCTTTAAAAGCCAAAGACATAATTCTTTATTATACGATTATGAATAGAGATAAGTTGAAGATGACCAAACTATGTCAATTGATTTACGGTACCGCAAAATACCGAACCAAAATCCAATACCGTAACCATGCCCACCCCTAGCCACGAGGACCCTTTGGAGTAGATGTACCGGTGCGAACATTTCTTTTAGACACCAACAATCAGCAGAAGAAGAAAAAATTGGACTTGCTTTTTGTCATTTGGAAGGAAGTGCACAACTTAACTAGAAAAATATTTGTAGCGATGCTCTTGGGATGAAATCAAAGGTCAACGCGATCTTCGTTTTGTGCCACCAATTAGAAGTCGGAACAATCGACTAAGTTACGCCAAATTGGATCTGATATAGATTACCAAAAAAAGTTTGAGCAACATAAGTAGTCTTGCCGATGAAAGGCACAGTGGATGCGCCTTACCTCGCTTCACACTTTTTGTCGCTTTTTTTCACAACACTGCCATGGACAGTGCCAAAGGAAGTATTGAAAAGGCATTCAATTATGATAAAAGGGACTATGAGAGTGTTTTTAAAATCATTGATGCAAGGTGGACAGATCAACTGCATCAAACTTCGCATGCAGCGGGTCACATTTTGAACCCAAGGCTCTATCATAAAAATAATGACATGAATACTTTAGCCGAAAAAGTGTGGCAAGGATATCATAAATGTGTTGAGAGGATGATCCCAGATAAGAGTATGCAATAAAAAATAGGGGAGGAGCTTGGTGTGTAAATGAAAACTGATAGGCTACTTGGAATTGAATCAGCCATTAAAGCTAGAATCTTAAGGGCATCTCCAACCCAAACACCAAATTTTACACCACCAACACTGTTTTTTGTGTAATCAACTCCAACCCACCGCACCAAATTTTATACCAAAAATAAATATCTTTTTCTTTCTTCATTATTATATTATTATTTCTTATTTCATTTATATTTTCTTATTTCATAAAACAAATTCTCTCTAAAACATTCACCATATATAATTCATGGTGAATGTCAATTACTACTTTATTGAATGTTTATTATTTTCGGTTATTTTTTAGTATTGTTTTATTTTTTTAGATTTATATGTTTGCATTTTTAATTTTTGTGAAGGTTAATTGTAGTTATATCCAATTATAATTTATAGTAGAATTAACATAAATTTAATTTTTTTAAAAAGTCATATATAGAAAAATTAATTTATATAAAACCTAAATGTTATATCAAAAATTAATATCATAAAAATATTACATAAAAATAATTAAATATACCAGAAATTTAATTAAAACATACAATTTATATAATGTTTAATTAAAAGTTCGTATAGTTAAATAATATTAAAATATTCAAAAAGTGAATTAGTGTGATGAATAGTGTTTCACCAAATTTGGTGTAACACTATTCACACATCAAATTTGGTGTAAAAACTGGTGTGGGTTGGAGCTCAAAACACCAAATTTTACACCAAATCAGGGATTTGGTGTTTTGAGCTCCAACAAATTTGGTGAAATACTATTCATCACACCAATTCACTTTTTGATTTGGTGTAAAATTTGGTATTGGGTTGGAGATGGTCTGGGTTACTAGGTGAGCCTTATCTTTATTTGAGTTCAAAGCTTCAACTTTTAAGTTATTACACATTAACTTTTAAAATAACTCTTCTCCAGTTGAATGGTGGATGCAATATAGTCATAATGTCCCAACTCCCAAACTTTCAACAGTTTGCTATTAGAGTGCAAAGTTTAACTTATCCGGTTGCGAGAGAAATTGGGGTGTGTATGAACATGTGATAACTACATTACATTATTACTAAATTAAATGGTATCTTTTTTTTTTTTTTTTTTAGAATTGGTACTGTTGTATTCATCAGCATTAGGGCTGCTGGCTACCACCAAAAACATGTTATAGGGGAGTGAGTTTCAAATCTAAACTTTACAAAGTACCTTGGAAATCAACCAACTCCTCTACTTCCTCTATACAGTTTTGTTTAAATGGTATCTTAATCATCCTAAGTCCTCCTATTAATTACTTTCTACGACTTATGCGCAGATTCATACTTAAAAGAGAAATAGGCTTGAGTTGAAATGCCTCAATGCGCTACTGTTCGTCAAATATAATAGGACATGGGTGTGTCGTTACAATGCTCGTAATACCATTGCTCCAATTTTGTTGGATAGTATTGACGAGGCAAATGAATGGTTAACTAGAGCACCCCAAAATCATGAAGATGATGAAGTGTACAAAGGAGAAAGTCTCACTTATGGTGATGTTGCTATGGCAAGTGGTGTTGAGGAGAATATTTATGGTTTTAGGGAGAGTACTTTAAGGGGCAAGGAAAGAGGAGCTAGAGGTTCAAGTTCAAGTAGAAACCTTGTTGATGAGCCCTCCAATGATGAAGAAGATGATGACCAAGTAGAACCCTTGTTGATGGCATTTGAAGAGTTTGAGGATCTTGTTGAAGAATAGGGGTTTGATCCTCTTGTGATTTAATTATATCTTTGTTTTACATGTTATGACTTGTGAAGATTATTGACTATCCATTTACTTTTTAATCTAAGAATATATTACCTCTATTCAGTTATTTAATATTTTTTATTCCGCTTCTCGCTTCCCAAAAAACTGGTAACACAACAATTGAAAGACAAATAATAACTACTTGTTTGACAAACATGCGATGAAGTTGGAAAATGAAAGCAAAAGGGTAAATTGTAATCTGTCAACTAGCATGTGAGGAGTAAGCCCTTGCAAGTCGAGTCAAGCAATATAAATGAAAGAGAGTATTCAAACTAAGACTTCCATTTCCTCCATTTCAAATCTTTTATGCAGAATTCTTTCCTGGATTATACAAATAGCAGCTATCTGAACTTTTTTATAAATTCGATGAAGATGCATAGAAGAAGTCCGTAATACCTTCTTCATCAATGGGTAAATCTCCTATAGGAGTCTTGTAAACTGTGGCTCTTGAAAGTGCACATTTTGGAGTATAATAGTGGTGAGATGGACCGAGTAGAAATATCCGAGAACTGCAAAACAAGAGTACAAAATACTAAGGTACAGAGCTCAAAATACTATATCACATGTAGAGGTTATCCAGTACTTCCTAGATCCAATTTTCTTTGACAGACTTCTTAGTTTAATCCTCACCAAAAAGAACGACCAACTACTTTTTGTAAATTTTCCACCAATATGAGTGAGCTCTTTTTTATGGTAGCAAACTTTCTCCCATGAAAAAGTCAAACAAGTATACCCCCACCGCAATCCCGATTGTTGCAAATTCTGATTTTAAAAAACCTACTAAGACAATTTTCTAAAGTGAAAAAAGAACAACAACTCTATCAAACATTCAAATGCAAATAATATTTCAAAAATTCAAGAAGAGACACAAGCTGAAAGTCTTTTCCTTTGAAAGTATCAAAATCCTGTAAGACAGTCACTCAAAGCTTTAATTTACACTAACTCAAAAGTCCAATGTCAATTTAGAGAGGGGAAATACTGTTCTAGAATATTTGAACTTGACGTATCATTGTATGTTTCACATATCTAACACTAGCACATTCAAAGTTTCTTCTCTTTATTCTCCACTCAAATCAACCTTGGTTGGTCAATTGAGAACAGTTGTAGCAAGTAATTTCCACTTGTATGTTTTCACTTCTAAGAAATTTCTCTTGAATTCTTCTCCATTATGAATCCTGCATGTAATCTTTGGTGTTCTCGAACAAAATAGAATCACAGATGCTTTGATGGAATCTCAATTCCATCTCTGAAGCTCGATGCTTATTTAACTTGTTTAGTTGGAACAACTTGACTCATGTAAACAGCAATGAACAACTTTTTGATTTAGTTAGCTCCCTGATCTCAGCCTAGTTTGTGATGTATTGGAGCTAACACACCTCTTTTTATAATTTTGCAGCTTCTTGATGCCTGTCTAATATAAATTTTCACTTCATAAAACTTTTTGGCTTGTGACAAGTACTATCCCACTTCCTAAAAAGAACTTTGTAAGTCTGCCTGTGGGGTTTCACATTCGAAAGTCGGAATTGAAAGAGCACATTTTAAATAAACTCACATGTTGGTTGGGTCTATGTTCCCAAATGCATAAGCTGCTGCACGACCAGAATATGAATAGCCTGCATGACTACTTAGTTTAACATAACCAGTTAGAACCACATGATGCATACGATCAACAAATATATTGGCAGCAAATGGCTATAACTTACGGTGCAATTACACCTCGTACATCAGAAGACTTGGCTAAGCCAGCAGCTCTCAGCCAGCCATCAAGCTGTTCTGCTAGTTCTTGGGCTGGCAAGGAAAGTAGTAAAGCATTAACATATTATAAGAATGGGCATTTGTAGCTTTCCTAGAGCATCACTATTTGGCTTTTATACCAATCCCTTCATATCCATTTTAGTTAATGTTGTACCATTCATCATGGAGCTTGAGATTTACTTGACTTGTGTGTTAAATTAGTAGTAGTGGTTAAAATTTTTGAAGTAAACATTGAAAATTTAGCCTGATGGAAAACGTCAACGTCAATTTCATATTTGATTTAGTTAACTGAATACTTGAAACTGATGAAATAATATCATTAAGCCAATGGGGTGAAGCATCTTGTAACATCCTAAAATCTAAAAAATGTCATAGAAGATTGAACGCAGGGAGTATTTTTCAACCCATTGTTTGATTTGAAGTAATGATAGGAATGAACATATGACAAGGACTGGACAAAGAAATGATTTGTGCACCATACTATTTGGACAATTTCAAACCCCACATGCTCCACCCAGTTCAATAATAATAATAATAATGCAAAGAAAAAGAAAACCCATGATAACAATATTGAGAAAAGGGACCTTTGGCTAAAGGACCCTATGCTAGATGGAAAAAAGATGTAAAGAAATATATTAAGGCACCACTTCTGTTAACTGGGAAACTCCAAAATCTGATCTTTAGCTTATACTCCTTCCGTCTCATACCTTTTTGTGAAACTGGTTACTTAGTATTTTTGTACCATATTTTGATAATTTTGTATAAGAAAAATTGGCACATTTCAAGAAGTTTTTTTTTTACAAAGGTAACAGGCATTTCATGTAGTTTTTGAATATCTAAAATTTGATTAAATCTTAAATTAGGTCTAATCCAATTTAGCTTCGAAGATTGGTCAAATTGTCACTCGAAAAGCAAAACATTACAACTATTTTTGGACAGAGAGAATCTAATTTTTCCTAGCATGACTAAACTAGAAATGCCAGTCTTTTTGTGGACGTAAATTGCTAATGTGTCACATTGCTACTAACTACAATATGTAACCCCGTAATGTAGCTTACAACAACTTTTTCAAGCATAACCACATTAACAATAGCCAATCCCAATTCCTGATGCTGGTTGCGGTAGGTTAATTGCCACCATGAAAATAGCCTAACGATATTAAACACTCTCTTTGTTGGAAACAAAACATGTGAATATAGAAAAATGGATATAAAGGATTTATATAGCTACATCCAACTAATTTTGGATGCAGTACGGATGATTGATTGATATAACAACACTGAATATACATAATAAAGCTCGATAGAACTAGTCCACAATAGCAATACATAATAAAGCTCATTGTTGATCGTATTTATCCTCCAAATTTTGCTTCATTGCACCATAATTTCAAGGACAATCAATGATTCTTCACTAATGCACAATCTAATTTGAAGAATTAACTTTGTTATTAGTGTACCCTCACTCGACTCAATCCAACCTTTGCAACTCCGAAGAAACTATAAATTCATAATCTATGAAACCAGACTCGATTCAAACAAGCAAAACCTCCAATTTCACTACTTTTCAGCCACTTAAAGACGGTAATAATCATAGTAACAACCTTATTGTAAAAAAAAGTGATAATTTTTGCTATATATCAGATTACAGGAAGATACTCAAGGATTATCTGTTAAATCAAATATCACAACTATATATTGAAAATAAAAGTGAAACTCGGAAGAGAAATCGACTGACGGAACTTACGATTATCAGTGTACCAAGAACCAGCATGAGATGCTTTCCTGATTTTCTCCATTTTTGAACTGAATGAAAAACAAAAAAGCAAAAAAGCCCTAATAATTGGGAAATCTCAGAGCTGTTGTAGAAGCACAAACAACAGCGGAGATGGAAAAAGTAGTTTTTTTTTGCAGTTTCCGATGATTATTGATTCAACTTTGGACGACACGAAAAAATTGAAAAATAGGAGTAATAAAAAGATGCTCTCATTTTTATTATTATTATTTTTTAAGAGGTTTTGGGTCACGAGACCAAGACGTGGTCAAATCTTCTTTAAATTGTAATTAAGTAAATTTGAGATTAAATTAATATTTTTAAATTTTTTTATAAAATATAAAAAAGACACTTTTATAATTCAATTCAAACCATTTTAAAAAAAAAAAAAAAAAAAATTTTCTCCTCCTAACGTTCTCTGTTTTGTTCTTCTTCTTCCTAAGAAATATGTCTCCATTATCTTCTTTTTTGACTATCTCCATTATCTTCCTCTCCGACTATCTTCGTTATTTTTCTCATCTTCGATCGTGACTCTCTCCTCTTTTTGAACTGAAATTGTGTTCGACTTAAAATAGGTAAGTTATTATTATTTTTGAACGATTTTATAGTTTTCTAACAATATTAAGTTTTTTTCTCAAATAAATCATTCTGTAGATGTAAAAATTGAATAATGGTGTACCTATTATTATTTAATGTTTTTGAAAGAAAATCAACCAACCCAAAAAAATCCTAATTTTGAGAAAATGTATATGTATTATTAACACTCAGTGAAAAGTCATTTTTTATAGCTTTTGTTGTTCTTTTTGTAGCCATTTTGTTGAATGATTTTAGAAAAATAGTTTTTTCAGTTGTTCAACATATATTTCATTTGTTGAAAGATGTATCATATATTGCCACATTTTAGTGATATGTTAGTGCATATTCCAATAGAGTATTTATATGTTGGAACATCTCACCTATGTGTTAGGGCAACAAAATGATAATTTGTGGCAACATAAAATTTATTTGTAGCAACAAAAAATTCATTTGTGACAACAGTAGGTACATCTGTGGCAACATAAGATTCATGTATGGTAACATAAGAATTATATGTGGCAACATAAAATTCATTTGTTTCAACAGTAGATACATCTGTGGCAACATAATGTTAATTTGTGGCAATAGATTATCCATCTATGGAAACATAATGTTATTGTTATTTTATAATGAATGTAAACTCTCAATCTTCTTTTATTTACCTTGTATATGAAATGATACAAGAAGTTTCATTCATGACAATAACTCAATCTTTTACTGGTGTTGCTTCATCTTCTAACATTAAATACTCATTTTATCTATGGGAAGAATGTGAAAAGCAACATGATTATTTTATTAGTCGTGTTAAAAAATTCACTAATATATTTAAGAAAATGACTTATAATATTGATGTCCATACAACCAAGAAAATCTCACAACTATTGAAGTGTAGGAGGTTGAAAAAAAATATTTTCCGATCATTATCTATAATTAATGAAAGAAAAAATCAATGACTATTGCTCCTAGAATGAACTCAATAACACCAAATAGTAATTGTATTGCTAACTGTCAATTACAAAATGAAATAGTAGTGATAATGAATTGACCAGGGGAAATTAAGAACACAAGAGAGAGGAGATGAGAACGACAAAGAGATGAGATGAGAGGAATACGACTTTCACATAAAACTTGCCTACTCTAATTCTGTGTTAGATATGATAGGTAGGGTGTTAAACTTCTTAATTTCTTGCTTCCCACTTCACGCGTTCCATCACTCGGATGCTAAACGAAATCTGTTAACTTTGTTGGATACTTTCTCACCCTTGTACTGCGTCTCACGCTTTCTGTTACTTGGGGAATGCTGAATTTGGTCTATCGGGTAGGCGTAAGTGAGTTAAATTTCATTGAGTTACTGTTCATAACATTACCTCCGACCCTAAAAGGAACCTTGTCCACAAGGTTCATTCTAGCTGCAATCGTAGATGTGTCACTGAGATTTAATGGAGTGATTTGTTGTTCAGGTAGACCTATGCACTTCTTGAGCAACGAAATATGAAAGACCGGATGAATAGACGCAGCCACTGGTGATTCTAATTTGTAAGCCACTGAACCGATGCGCCACAATACTTTGAAGGGTCCAAAACACTTCCTATCCAGCTTGTGGTGTTTATGTAAGCGTAAGAAATGTTGTTTGTAAGGTTGTAATTTGACATAAGCCCAATCACCAACCTCCAAAGTAACATTTGTGCATTTCTGATCAGCAAATTTCTTCATACGACCTTGAGTACGCAACAAGTTTGCTTTGAGAGAATGCAAAACCTCATCACGGTGGAGAAAGAACTGTTCTACGAGTTCATGGGAACTTCCATCAATCACATAACAAGCTAGAGTTGGTGGGGCACGACCATACAAGGCTTGAAAGGGAGACATACCAGCTGAAGTTTAAAAAGACGTATTATACCAATACTCTGCCCACGGAAGCATACTGACCCAATCGGTTGGAGAATCTGCCAAATAACAACGCAAATATTGTTCGACACATTTCTTGAGAGCTTCAGATTGACCATCCGTTTGAGAATGGTAAGCAGTGCTCATGGCTAAAGATGTTTCGTGGAGGTGATGAAGTTCCTGCCAAAACACATGTAAGAAACGCAGATCTCGATCATTGACAATGGATTTAGGAGGACCATGAAGCTTGAGAATGTGGGCTATAAAATCTTGAGCAACTGTCAAAGTTGTGAAAGTAGAACGCAGTGGTACGAAGTGTCCATATTTGGATAATCTATAAACTACAGTCATGATAGTCGTTTTACCGCGAGACGGAGGCAAGCAAGTCACAAAATCCATTGTGATCTCCTCGAATACCTGCTCAGGAATTGGGAGTGGTTGTAATAAGCCAGCAGGGTGATGATGGTGGTCCTTCATTTGTTGGCAAACTTGACAAGAGGCTATGGATACTTTTATGTCACGACGTATATTTTTCCAATAAAAATTGGAAGACAAACGATGAAAGGTACGGGCATTGCCCGAATGGCCACCAATGGGCGAAGAATGGAACTCTTGGAGCAGGTGGATGCGAAGTGGTGAATCAACAGGTAACACCATTCGTCCTTTGAGAAATAAGATCCCTCCTCGATAACAATAACCGGGGAATGCGTAAGGATCATCACGAAGTCCTTGTTGTATAGATAATAATTCTATATTCTCCTTGTTGTTGAGGTGCAGAGTGTCAAATAACTGGAAAAATTGACTGGAAAGAGCCATTAGTGAAGCAGTCGGTATACGAGATAGTGCATCTGCAGCAAGGTTGTGTTTTCCTGGTCGATATACATTTCAAAATCATATCCCACGAGTTTGCTTAACCACTTTTGTTGCTCTGGGGTCTAGATTACTTGACTAGTGAGACTCTTAAGAGAATGTTGATCAGTGATTATAGTAAAACATCTCCCTAATAGATATTGGCGCCACTTGGCCTAACAGAGAGTGCAGCCAATAATTTCGCGAAACACTCGTAGACATTGTTGCATATCTCGGCATAAAATTTTGGCTGAAATTAGTGTGAAAGGAACGGATTGTCCTTTTTGAGAGAGAACAACCCCAATGCCCGTCCCATATGCATCAGTTTCAACCTATAATGGTTGACTAAAGTCAGGCAACGCTAGCACTGGTGTAGAACTGAGACAACTCTTAAGTGTCTTGAATGAAGCCTGAGCATCAGGAGTCCAAGCGTAAGAATCAGTACGTAGTAAATCAGTCAACGGACTTGCAAGCATAGCATAGTTGCGGATGAAACGTCTGTAGTATCCCGCTAACCCCAAGAAGCTACGAACTTCCTTGATATTGCGAGGGTCAGGCCACTGTTGGATAGTGTTAATCTTTGACGGATTCACTGCCAACCCGTGTTGGGATAACACATGACCCAAGTAATCCACGGTCTTTTGCCCAAACGCACATTTGGAGAGCTTGGCGACCAACTGATGTTCTCGTAAAGTGAATAGGACCAACTGAAGATGATCCAAGTGAAGCTTCCAGGAAGGACTATATTTCAAAATGTCATCAAAGAAAACCAAGAAAAATCGTCGTAAAAAGGGACGAAACACCGAATTCATTGTGGCTTGAAAAGTGGATGGGGCATTAGAAAGCCCAAATGGCATTACCAAGAATTTATAGTGTCCTTCAATGTGTTGACCCAAAAATCCGAAACCACCGTCCTTTTCAATATCCTCGGGTCGCACTCAAATTTGATGATAGCCAGACAACAAATCAAGTTTAGAAAAATACCTTGCACCATGTAGTTCATCAAATAATTCATCAATGGTGGAAATAGGAAATCGATCCCGTATGGTGACAACATTCAATGCCCGATAATCAACACAAAAGCGCCATGAGCCATCTTTCTTACGAACTAGTAACACCGGGGAAGAGAATGGGCTAGTATTTGGGCGAATAATACCTTCAGAAAGCATCTCATTCACCAATTTCTCCATGACCTATTTCTGAAAATACGGATATCGATAGGGCTTTACATTAGCAGGTTCTGTGGTTGGAGCCAAATGAATAGCATGATCTTGTAGACGCTTAGGCGACAGTCCTTGTGGCTTTGTAAAAACGTCCTTAAAGGAGTCTAATAAGGCAGAAATGGCAGGTGGAGTCTCAGGATAATTTGAAGGTATGGCCCCAATTAACTGCAAATGATAATAGGTAGCTATAGCATCAGTGGCGCACAAGCGTCGTAAACAATGAAGTTGGATCGACTGAATATCAATAGAAGACTCGCCTTTCCAGCTAAATTGTTGCCCATTTAACTCAAATTCAAAAATCCTCTGACCATAATCAGTAACAACACGGCCCAAAGTAGCAAGCCATAAAACCCCTAAGGCAATGTCCGAGCCATGCATCGGAAAGACAAAGAAGTCCATAGTGAGAAGACACCCCTGAATCATTAACGAAACTTGGCGAACAATTCCATTACACGGAAGACATTCGCCACTGCCCATCATAACAAAGAAAGGGGCAATAGGCTCTACTACTAAGTGAAGGAAATTAGCCACACGAGTTTGAATAAAATTATGTGTTTTGCCATTACCGAGCATAACTTGCACTGATGAGCCCTGAACGTAACCAGTAAAACGGAGAGCAGAAGAAGCATCACCACCGGCCATAGCATGGTATGAGATACCGGACGAATGCATCACCTCAAGCTGTTGAAGCTCCTCAGCCAACATTTCATCAGTCAAAGAAGAATCAGTGAGAAGGTCTTGCGCCTCTGGTTCACATTCAAGCAATAATAATTGCGAATGAGCTTTACATTTATGACCAGCGGAGTATTTTTCATCACAACGAAAGCATAGCCCTTTGTCTCGGCGTTGTTGGATCTGCATCAGTGAGAGCCGTAGGGGAAGTCGAATGTGAGGTTAACCCTTATGTGGGTAAGGACTAGGGTTTGGGTAGATAGACGACGGTTGGAGGAATTTGTTGAAGGCCGGATTTTAACCGGGACCCACTCCGCTCCAACAAAAGTCGTTGTCATTGAGTAGGGCCACGTCAAAAGCTTTCACCAATTGTTTTTGGTTTATGCGACCAGAACAAACGGTTTTTTGAATATGTTGAAAGACCCGAACAGGTAAGTAAACAACGAAACCAACCAAGAGTCTGGGACGTCAGTAGTCTCATTAGCAATAGACTCAAATTGAGCCTGAAAATCAGAGACTGTAGAAGTTTGTCAGAGCTTGGATAAACGCCCCTCTGCTGGAAGTCAATGTACGTTTATGAAATCTACTAGTTACTTTCAAAGCAAAATTAGCCCAATCGCTCAATTGTTTGTTTCGAAATAACCAGCGGTACCATTCACGGGCCTCACCTTCCAAATAGAACGAATCTAGGGATAATTTATGATCCTCAGAAATATTATAAAAATCAAAATATCTCTCTGCCAAAAAGACCCAGCTCTCAGGATCATCACCATAAAAACGAGGCATCTCAACAGAAGCTGGTTTATGTCTCATGGAGGGTATGAGCGGACCGGCCCATCAACTGCCTGGGAGTGCGAAGTATTAGCCACCTGAGACATCATATCCAAGAGCAATTTTTGTTGTCCAGCAAAGGCCTTAGTGAGATCTGCAACCGAGGCCGACAACTCAGAGATCTCCCTTGATGGAACCACCGACGAGGATGAGGGAACAATGGTAGGAACATTGGAACTTGAAAACCCAGTCATGGAGCTCGAGAAATTAAAGCACCAATAGAATGAAATCAATAACACCAAATAGTAATTGTATTGCTAACTATCAATTACAAAATGAAATAGTAGTGATAATGAATTGCAGGGAAATTAAAGACACAGAGAAGGAGATGAGAACGACAGAAGAATGGGGATGAGAGGAATACAAAACTTTCACATAAAACTTTCCTACTCTAATTCTTATGCTACTGGTATTTATAGGTAGGGTAAACTCTCTTAATTTCTTGCTTCCCACTTCACGCATTCCATCAATCGGATGCTAAACGAAATTTGTTAACTTTGTTGGATACTTTCTCACTCTTGTATTGCGTCTCACGCTTTTTTTTACTTGGGAATGTGATTGGTTTGCTATTACTCGGCAGGCGTAGGTTGAATTCAATGATTATATTCATAACAACTCCAATATCACACTTAAATCCAAAAGGCAAGCAGATGGAGAAGGAGGAGTAAGAGAAGGCAAAGGAGGAGAAAGAGGAGGAGAAAGAAGGAGAAGAAAAAGGAGGAGAAGGAGAAAGTGAAAAAACAAAGCAAAAGAAAAAGAGAAAGAGAAGAAAGTAATAAGATTTTAATTGATGAGTATTACATGCATAAAAATGAGACTTTTAGTGCTGCATACGTTGAATTTTTAGTGATGGCCACACAAGTACGATCTTATGGAATTAGTCTGAAACCCTTCCACATAAGAGATAGGTTCCACTCCTACGACTTATGAGATTTTTAAAGGTTCTAGAGTGGCTATATTGTACAGTGAAGACTCACAGAAACCTAGACCCTAAAAAGTAAAGTTTGATGAAATGTTGGGTAGTGTGGTACATTCATTGATTAAATTGATGATTATGTATACTATTGAGAAATACATTTTTGTTGATAAATTGTATAAAACAATTTGTGAAGTGTTCATTTTTGCTGATAATACTAATATTAATGATTATTATTACTATTTTTATTTTGTTGGACAAATTTCAATTATGATGGGAGGAAAGAAATGTGGTATTTGAGGCAACATATATAATCTCTGTTGTAAATAATATCACATTATTATCTGCATGTGCCACAACAGAAATGATATATATGGCAACATATGTCGCAGAAAGAAGATATGTGGTAACATATGTCACAAAAAGGAGATATGTGACAACATTATATTGTCACCAATTGTTCAGTTTTGCTAATAATATTAATACTAATTATTATTATTATTATTATTATTATTATTATTATTTGCTTGAATCAATGTCAATTATGATGGAAAAAAATGTGGTCGTTGTGGCAACATATATAACCTCTACGCTAAAAAGCCAACATAGAATTATCTACATGCGCCCCAACAGAAAGGATATATATTGCCACATATGACATGTGTGTTGGAATTTTTTCAACAGAACGTGCATATGTTTCCACAGATGACGCTTTAAGGATGGGTTAATCGATAAATTGAGTGGTTTAGGAATGAAAAAATTTCAAATTGAACTAAATTTTAATACATTAAAGTATAATTAAGCAATAAAAATATGTTATAACATTTGAAACAACGATATAAAAGGGTTTTATATAACTATTATATGGAGTTACTTGGTCAATATGATAAACTAGTAGCATGATAGTTTTTGTAAAAAGTAATTGATAGAATTGATGAAGGTTGTTGTTTAAGACCATAGTTTTGTACTTAGACATATTGTAATACATATTAGTGTTACATATTGAATTAAGTGACAATTTAATTGAATCAACCTGAAAAGGCACATTTTAGGATATACATATGTTGTCGTATATGACATATATGTTGCAATTTTTTCAACAGAATGTGCATATGTTGCCACATATGTCACTTCAATGATGGCTTAATCGATAAATTAAGCGATTTAGGAATGAAAAAAAATATCAAATTGGACTGAATTTTAGTACTTTGGACCATAATTAAATAATAAAAAATGTTATAACACTTGGAACAACGATTTACTAAGGTGTTATATAACTATCATATGGAGTTACTTGGTTATTGTATGATGAACTAGTGATATGATAGTCTTTGTAAAATAAATTGATAAAATTATCGGAAGTTGTTGATATTAGGACCATATTTTTTTTAACTTAGCCATTGTTGTCTGACTATAAATTAGTGTTACATGTTGGAATTGAGAGGGTGAACCATTTTTTAATTTAACTAACACCAAAAACACCATCTTATGATATACATATGTTTCACATACGACATGTCTGTTGTAATTTTTCCAACAGAACAAGCATATGTTGTCACATATGTCACTTCAAAAATGAGCTAATCGATAAATTGAACGATTTAGGAATGAAAAAATGTTAAATTTTAGTACTTTGGATCATAATTAAGAATTAAAAATATGTTATAACACTTGGAACAACCGATATTTACAAGTTTGTTATATTAACATATATGGAGTAGTTTACTTGTCAGTGTATTGATTGAACTAGTGATATGATAAGTCTTTGTAAAAAATAATGATAGAATGATGAAGGGTGAAGGGTTGTGTATTAGAAGTTTATCAGGTACTTTAGAACATGTTGCAGGGACTATATATTAGTGGATACACATGTTAATGGGTGACAACGGGGACAATTTAATTGATTTAACCCCCAAAAACATTTTAGATACGCATATATGCTCGCATAGGCACATCTCTGTTGCAATTTTTCCAAGAGTATGTCAATATATGTTGCCACATATTCATTTGATGGCTTAATCATATAAATTAAGCAATTTAGGAATAGAAAAAGATTAAAGGGGACCAAATTTTAATACTTGGACATAATTATGCAATAAAAAATGTGATAACATTGGAGAACACTGATTTACAAGGGTCGTGTTTATAACTATCATATGGATGTTACTTGGTCACTGTATGAGAAACTAGTGATATATGATAGTCTTTGTAAAACATAGTGATTAGCAATTGATAAAGGTTTTTGTATATATAGGGACTTTAATTTTTTTTTTACTGTGATTGACATGTTGCAGTGATCTAGATATAGTGTACATGTTGAATTAGGGTGACAAGTATGATACACATATGTTGCAACTATGACATTTTCTGTTTGAATTTTCCAAACAGAATTGTGATATGTTGCCATATATGTCAATTGGATGGCTAATCGATAAGTGAGCAATTTAGGAATAGAAAAATGTAAAATTGCGACCAAAATTTAGTACTTTGGACATAATTATGCAAAAAAAGAGTTTATAACTTGGAAAATGAATTTAACAGGGTGTTATATAACTATCATATGGAACGTTACTTGGTCAATGTATGAGGAACTTAGTAATAGTATGAAGTTTTATAAAATTAGTTAATTGAGGAAGGTTGACGGTTTATGTATTAGACCATAATTTGCTGCTAGACAAGTATGCACTATATATATTAGTGTTACATGTTGAATTGGGTGACAATTTAATTGAATTAGCCCCAAATGATCATTTTATGATGTACATAGTTTTCACATATGACATGTCCGGTGCAATTTTTTTAACAGAATGTGCATATGTTGCCACATATGTCACTTCAAGGATGACTTAATCGATAAAGTGAACGATTTATCAATTTAAAAATGTAAAATTGGAGTAAATTTTAATACTTTAAACCATTATTAAGCAATAACAATATATTATAACACTTGAAATAATGATTTACAAGGGTGTTATATAACTATCATGTCAGTTGCGGCATGTAAGTCATATGTTGCTACATATCTAAGTTATATGTTGTAGATTGTGTAATTTATATGTTGCAACAGATGTCTATTCTATTGTTATTGAAATAACCTTAATGTTGCTACATATGACTATAATTTGTTTAAATAGTCAACTGTTGCAACATATAGCAATTTGTTGGAAACGCGAATGCAAATTGTTGAAAAATATGCAGATACCTAAATGATGATGAATGATTTCAAAGAATTATTAACTTTACTTATCAAAACAATGGTGAGTGACCCCAATCTCTTATGAAGTAATTCCAATTGATACAAAACAAAATATGGTCTACTGATTAAATTGGTTAAATCTGATTCAATAAGAAGAAAGCTCAAAGACTAGCAGCCAAGACCAACAATGTACGAAAAGAAGAATAAGATAAAGAGAAAGGAAAGAAAGGCAAGCAAGCAAGCAAGTAAGAAGAAGAAGAGGAGGAGGAATACAACGAGAGGCAGAGGGGGGAGGGGGGATATTTTATTTCCCCTTTTGGTACAGCTCGCTGGTGGCTTCCCCCCAGTTTTGGTTCCCACCGAAATTGGTTAAATTTGGATCAGTCATTTACCCTTTTACTCCTCATTTAAT
This sequence comes from Solanum habrochaites, assembly GCA_027704765.1. NCBI lineage: Eukaryota > Viridiplantae > Streptophyta > Magnoliopsida > Solanales > Solanaceae > Solanum > Solanum habrochaites. The sequence goes on from JAKWJA010002496.1 coordinate 41,844,967, forward strand.
TCAATGGACCAAACTGTCAACTTATAAACTTGAGGGTAACTCCACAATCCTTAATTATTAGTCAAATAATTGTAACCTACACTCAATAATTAAGACTTATGTTCACACCCCCTACAATTTATTTTGACCCTTAATATAATCAATTCAAATGCCACATTTTTTTTATCTCTAACTAGTAAAATCAACCGTGCCACGGAAATTTAATATCACAAATTATAAAATAATACTTAGAAATTTATGCGTGATTAAAACTAAAATTATTATATTATTTTACTAACAAGATTACGTAGTAACAAACTTAATAATGTAAAACAAGATGATAACTATAACATCTATATTTATCCTTCAGTAATAATCTTGTAATTGGTGTTATATTTACTTTGCTTCTAGAAAGTGGTAGCTATTTGATATGTAGCGCATAAATCGATGCCCTTAGAAACTATAAACAAGAGATATAAAATTTGTAATAAATAAATAATGGACGGGGAAGGGATAAATCAATTTAAAAGGATGAAAAAAGTGACAAATATTCTAATTTTAACATGTAGAAAGTTTAGCCTATGTGCTTTAATGTATATTTAAAGTTCACCATTTAAATGTATTCAAGTAATATAAAAGAAAAATTACAAGGGAATGTATCATATTGACAAATTCAACCCTTATTACTAGTAACTTGAACGAAAAAGATATTACACAAAACTATTCAATTTGTTTGGGTGTTTTTTAAAAGTCAGCATACAATAGTGATGAATTTTAAGTTGAAACTACACTTCTATTTCAATTGTAGTGTCGAGAAACACATCTATTACTTCAAGGAAAGTACTTACAGCTTGCACTAAACTTGAGAATATGTCCATACTTCATATTGAATATGATCTTCGAAATTTAAAAAGGCTTCAGTCAAGTCATATTCCTTTATAGGTCATCCGGCATATCGTTGAACCTATGTCAAAAGTTTATTAATTCTTGTTTCTTTTCATGGTTCACTTTACACATCAAGGTGAAATAAAGTTTATAAGGTCTTATGTTTTTTACAATGAGATAGCAAATTTGATTTTGTCTTCAAGAGATGGTAGTATAGATCTGTAAGGAATTTTTTTTACGGCACATTCAACAATTTATTTTGAGGAAAGGAAAACTTGCACTCGAATACTCAATTACCGGTGTTATTTAATTGTATTAACAAATCATGTTATAACATAATTTTGGCAAAAAACATAAACAAACCGGATCCCCTGAAGAAAACATTCATTCTCCTCTAGTATCACGTTTAAAGGAATAGATCCTCTCAGAATAAACGATTTTACTCTCTAACATATTGATACAAAAATAATGGTGTAGTGAGTCACTCAACAGGAGCAAAGGAGCAAGCACACGAAATTGAATTGTGCACAGAACGAACAAAGATAGTTATGTTTTTTGTTGTTTTTAATAATGAGAGGGAAGAACAGTCCAAATCTATTTATGGAATACAAAGGATATTGTGAACAAATGTTTATTGTGCCTTATCGGAAGAGTTACAACCCTTAGAAAAGGAACCTTTCAAAAAAGTCACAACTTTTCATAAAAGTTGGAAACCTTCATAAAAGCCACAATTTTTTTTTATAAAAGTCACTACTTTTCAAGAAAGAGGAACGCTAATTTTGGAAATAAATAAATTAAAGAGAATCATGGTTTGTGGTGGCGTCACATAGACGGGTCTACTTGTAGAAAGTCATAACAACTCCTTTTGTTTTAATGGTCAAACACTACAAAAAAACATTTCATTTTCAAATTTTACATGAAATATGATCATACGCTCTTAGTTATTTGTTAACAGTAAAATTTAGATTGAAGTAATAATAAACAACATAGGAAAATATATGTCACATCCCGATGCTGCCCCCTTAACGTAACATGAGACCTAGGATCATGAGTGACCCCAAGTTAACCATGTGTCTGACATGTCATAAGCATACTATAAAAATCACTAAATAAAACAAGTACTATATGAAAGCTAAATCAATAGATAACTAAACATGGGATTACTCAAAATCGATCTGAATGAATGTAACCCTTACTAAGAGTTTAAAGATACCGAACATTCACTCAAAGTTAAAGTTGAATCTAATACTATGCCTGGAAAAGCCTTTACTGACTTAAGTTTCTGAGACATGCCCCTAGATAACTCTAGCAAAAACTAAATTACTAAAATAAAAGATTGAAATAGAAGCATGTTGTTGTCCTCGGAAAATGAGGACTCACCACTGAAGTTGTTGAATACGAACTGAGAAGTTGATCTAAGCGTGATTTGAATGTTGAGTTCCCGAACCTACATCATGAAAGGATGTAGAGCAGAGTATGTGTCAGTACTTGAAATGTACTGAGCATGCAAAATGTGGATAGAGTGACTAAAACATCTAAGCTAACAAAACATTATGAGCACATAACCTAATTTGACGGAAATACTATGAAATTCTACCACAAAACCAAACAGAATGCATTGACCAAGTATTGATTATTAACATAGTATGTTAAGATAAAATACTGAAACATAACTGAAAACCTAGTCAAACGCACTAGATCTGACTATGGGAGCTATATTAACAAACATAAAACTACGTGAGCTAACCGTGGAGTCCGATGTATACACCCCATTGAAAGTACCCAATATACCATGTTAGGGGTATAAAATCATGACTGACGTGTTTACTAAATCTTTTGCCCATAGAGGGGACTTATTGACCTACGAGCCACCTTAGTTTTTCGGAACTATGAAGGGTTTTGCTCGAACCCTTTGCACATCTATTTTAAGCCTACTCACAATGGAAATAGAGACACAACAATCTGTGAAGGAAATACGGGATAGATCAACAGTTCGGACATTGCAATATGAGAATGCAACATTTAGGAACTAATAATGTAACATTCGAAAACTGACATGTTACTGACCTAGCAAGCATAATTCATGACTAAGAAAATCTACACAACTAGGATTCTAAGTTCATGCAAGGATTAGGCAAACTATCAAATTAAACATGATAATTTAATTACAAATACTACAACATCTAATCAGAATAATTATCCAAGGTTTTAGAAACCCTATGACTAAACAAAATATAGAGTATCAAGAATTTGACTGAATTCTAGGGACCAAGTGGATGAAAGGAACCCACTAGTAAAATCCACATACCTATTGACGAAATATAGATAGAATTCCTTTAATTTTGGGACTGGAACCGAAGAAAACATATTGCGTTCGTGGAAGGGTTTTGTCGACTCTTTCTCTTTTTTTGGATCTAAGATTGATGATTTTTTTGGTAAATGAATTAGTTAGGGCAAAATCTGACTATAATAATAGGTTAAAACTAACCAAAATGGCGTATTTTAGGTGTTTAACGCATATGAGAAAAAGATCAAAACAACCCTAACTTAAAAGTTGATGAAGCCATCGACGACCCCTGACCGAGGAATCGTGGGCTAACTGATGGTCTGTCCTGGCTGGGTGTTGTTTTGCTTAAGAGAATTGGTGTTAAGGGTCCCGATCCATGGACTGTGGTTCCACGTATGGTCTATAGGTCCCATCGTGGGTGATGTCTTATTTGGGAACCTTGGTTGCTAATCTACGGACCACACCCACGAGCCATGGGTGGCCTCCGTCGTTGGCAAGTGTAGGTTTCTATAAAGTTTGTTATTTTCTTCTTTTAATCAGGGATGTTAGAACATTAATAATAAACACTATTTTATTACATATATGATAAAGTGTTACAATTTTTATGATACCTCTAGTTCTTCTTTTCAAATATATAATTTAAGAGTTTTGAGCTTGATCTCAAATCTTGTGGTCTTGATCCTAAACTTATATTTGAATTACAGGTCTTTTGAGTTTGATCTTGACTTATGATTGAATTCCACATTTTTTTACTTTAGCTACATCAATCACAGAAAAAACACTACAATATTGTGGTTGATTCATATAGGATACAAATTGAATTTCACCTCCTCATTGTTCAGTCAAAGTTTGAGTTCACCACTTTCCATATCTTCAAGACCTTTGCTTGGGTCCAAATTATTTTTTTTCAAAATTATGAGAACTTTGAAGTCCACATCGCAATCTAAATTAACAAAGTTTATTGGAAAGATGAAACTTTCAATTCTTACCAGCACGTCACAGAAAATACCTACTTTTCTCTTATAGATTAATCCTCAATAATATGCATAGTACTTGGCTTGGGATTAGTCATCAACTATATGCATAGTACATGGTTTGGGATTAGTCATCAATAAGATGCATAGTACTTGGTTTGGGTGCTTTCAAGCCCAAATGTTTATAAATGACTGGTGACATAAGGTTGATGTTGGGACCAAATCACATAACACATTGGCAATATTAAATTCACCAATAGTATAAATAATAGTTAAGGTTAATGAATCTTTGTTCTCCTAAGCTAATGACCTTAGAACTACAATGATGTAGATCATAATCCATGTCAAAGTTGAGTATCTTCTTTTTTGTAACCAAGTCTTTCATCAACTTTACATAATATATAATCAACTCTAAGGCCTCATCAAATCGAATATTACTGAAAGTTGCTTTAGCATAGTTGATAAATTTCAAAAACTTACCATCATCAACATTCTGTTACAAGAACTTCAAGAATAGAAGAGATGGTCTAGGAATTGGTGTTAGAGGTTACACATATTATATTTCTGTTTCATCTAAGCCATTGGATCCTTCGACCTTCTTTAATATGACCTACATCCTTTCTGAATTTTCCAAAGTCAACCAAAACCTATTGCTCAACCTTATTATTAGCCCCAACTCTAGATTTAGAATTAACATCCTTTTTTTAATGACCCTCCTAGTCATTTTCTTAGTTTTCCAATTCTTTCAGTGTTTATAGATTTTCTGTAGCGACCCTAAGTCATTTATAACTTGTTGGGATTGGAAGTTTGATCGTTAGGCCATGTATTTGGTTTTTGTGCAAGTTTGCGTGTTTTGGAGCCTTTGAGACATGAGCTGTTAACTTCAGTCAAAATTTTAAGACGAATTTAGAATGTAATTCTGAGTGCTTTATCAACTCTCAAAGGGCCATTTTGACTAGGTTCATGGTTGGTTCAAGGCACAATATTTTAGGTAAGTTTGTGTCGTTAGACATTTTAACTTGGACGCTTAAGACAAGGTTTGACTTTGGTCAATATTTTTGGTAAACATGCTTAAATGAGAATTTTGTTACCGCAATTATCTCCAGATTGTCGATTTTTGTTTATATCAACCTTTCGTGTTGTTTCGTAGCTTCTAGTCTCATTTTGAGCCTTCTTATGGTTTTTAACTTAAAATGGAACTTAGGATGGGACTCGAATTTTATCGAGATAACCTCATATGGAAGTGTAGATACTACTGTTGAGTCTAGAATGCCAAATTTGTTAGGGTACCATATTTCATTTGTATGCATGGAGTTTCGAATGAATCTCGGGCACCCCATCAGACAAATTAGGGTCTAAGCGTATAAGCCGATGTGGGTGTTGCTAGTGCATCCATGTGGCCTTTTGTGTTTGCACGCCTAGGGCCGCGTTCACCAACGGTTGTTGCCCAAACCCTGCATTCGATGAGCTTAGAGTTGCATTTTGATACCTTGGCAGTCTAGCGCATTTGCAGGATGCCAACGCATTCATGAAGCCTTGAGGTCCACCTGGTTGCATTCACGATGTTCAAGTCATTTGCCCTTTAAATCAAATTGCGATTACTTGAGTGTGGGAGCTGCGTTTGAGGTGATTCAAAGTCGTAGGCTTCCAGAATCTCTGTGGCTTCATGAGTCTATTAAAGGAAATTTTTGAATTCTCTAAATTTGAGGTAAGAAAATTGATTATGTGGGCTGTCTCATCTCTTTAATGGGGTATTTGTTGTGTTTAGGACGATTCAGACACATAATTAAGTTCTATTTTGGGACACAAGCTTGGTTAGTCGACTAAGACCTTTTCACAGAGTCAGTTTCAAGAGTCCTAACATGGGCCCCATATTCCCGTTTTGTATCAAATTTTAGTTTGTTTCCAATAGTTGCAATTTTAATATCAAAAAGTCCATGATAGTGCAGCGGTTTTTGAAGGCATCCCACGGGCGAATAACTCGTGTGTAGTGGATTTGGAGCATTTTTTATTGATGTTTAGGTAGGCTTCAATCTATTTTCTTGATTGAGCGTCTTAGGTGATACCTGGTATAGATTTCATGCAATTTTGGATGGTATTTGTTGGGTGTATAGACTTGTTCTTGTTATTCTATCTTTTCTAGATTCTCTAAGAGCCTTAGTCTTAGTGTGGGTGTTGGGATCGTTAGTTTAGGTTGGTAGCCATAATTGTGGTGTATATTTTTTTGGTTACTGTTCTAAGATTAGTGTTTTATAGCCTTAGACAAGGTTTGACCTTAGGTGCTTTAGACTATGTTCTACTGTCTTCATAGTTTGGATTTTATCCATGTAGAGCTTGTATTGGGTTGTACTTCTTAAGTTGTTGCTTGTGACCTTGGTGGCTCATTGTAGCTGTCGATTTGTCCTAACTATGCTCAATCGGGGATTGAGGCGGTATAATTGGGTAGGGTGTCGTCCCTTGAGTTTGTAACACTCTGAAAATTACTAGGCTAAAACTTAGAGTTAAATATATAAGGGCATAGAGGTGACCTAAGGCCAATGGCAATTGGTCAAGGGCCATGGCTTCCCAAGCCTTACCAGGGCACTGCCCCACCTCCACACGATCTTTCATGACATGTGGTGGCCACCAGTGGAGGGCTAGACGGTAGCCTTCCCTAAAGATATCAAAGAGTGCTCCTCTTCAGAATCCACTTCATGGATCGTGAAAGACGATAACTCATGGGAAACCTCGTGGAAGGGAGTTAGGGGTGTGAGAAAGTTGAAGAAATGCTGCTAAGCAACTACCTCAAGGTCCACGAGAGGGACCACGACTTGTGGCCTTGACCACGATTTGTGGAGCCCCTCGTGAAGATGCCTTGGGCGTGTGAGCTAAGAGTGTGTGTTACCAAGACACTGCCTCAATACCATGTAAGGGACCACAGCTCGTGGTCATGACCATGCCTTGTGGATCCCCTTATGACCCGTGGCAGCTTATTTTAAGTGAGGGGTATTTGGATAATTCCATTTAAGTCCTATCAAAGTGAAGTCGTTTAAAGTAATTTTAGGGTCACTAAATAAGTCGTTTGTAATATAAATTTACCTAAACTAAGTCATATTCTCACAACATCCAAATATTTCCTAAAAGTTCATCTCATCTCCGAAAATTCTCTCTCTTAAGCCTAAAGAAAGAAAAAGAAGATGAAGTAGAAAGTTGAAGTTAGGGTTTGAACGATCAACTGTTTCTACTCAATTTCTTTAAAGATTTATAGATATGGTATGGTATTCCTTCATCAATGGATAGTTTTTATCATCGGAGTCCCTCTAACTCAACTTTAAAAGGTAGAAATTTCCCCTAAAGCCATGGTTTGTTTCTAAGTCATGGGTTCCCTTCAAAAACAATTCGAATGTTTGACGTAGTATATATTTTGATTTAGTTGATGATTTATGATATTTTTATGTTGAGATTCCCCAAGAACCCATGAAACCCCCATATTTCTCAATTATGATCTTGTGATGTGGGTTTGCTCATTATCAAAGAATATTATAAGATTATACTTGTAGTAGTTAAGTTAATTGAATAATATTGTTATCCACGTCTAATGTAGTAATTCAAGATGTGTTGATTGAATGTGATCTATGGTCCTTGAAGGGAAAACTATGATGATTATACATGATTATGAGATATATGTATATGTTTTAATAACATTTTGAGAGTAAAGTGAATATGGTTATGATCTAGTTGTTGTGTTGTTAGATGATTATCCTCATGAACACATTTATGTATGGATATGGTATGATGTGAGAGGTGTTCTCACAATATAATTATTCTAGGGTTGAAAGGTCATTCTCACCTATTGAATCTATGAACTATAATATGAATTATGTTGAATTGAGTGTCAAGACATTATCTATGAATATGAACTTATGTCAAGACTTAAATCTGAAATATATGAGAATTAATGCTTAGCACCGAGTGTTTACGAATATGAGATAAAAACTTTTAAAATAGTCAAGTCAGGCATTCCAAATGGGTTCCTTCTTCCTTAGTTAAGTAAAGATTCCCTATGTATCTTGTTAGATGGAAACCTTCTACCATAGTTGAGTCCATATTTCTAGAAGCAATCTCCTTATCCCATAACTATGTGCCCACATAGGTCTTTAGCTGGTGGATCCACTTAAGCTAAGAGTATGGTTCTACCTTAGGCAAGTAGAACAACCCCTTTTTCTTTGTGGGATAGACATTGGATTCCATCTTAGCTCTCATGTTCTATGTCGGTTAAGGCTTATTTCTCACTAGCACAATAATATGAACAAAAATATGAAATATGAACTATGGCTACTTAAAGAGATTTAATTAGTATGGGTGAGATTATTGGATCTTACTCATGCATTGAACAAGTATGACTTAAGGGTATCTATGACATGTTCCTTTTATGATATGATGATCTATGAGTTGACTATGCTTTTCAACTATCTTCAAAATGATGCTTTAACTTAGTGAATTGCATAGATTCAACTAAAATTTTCCTTTAACATGTTTTCAAGGATTTGTGAATGGTTATCATATTTAGTGCACTTTTGTACTAACCCATATTTTCCTACAGTTTCCCCAAGCGAAGGGTCCGGTTGTCAATGCGGTCCCCGTTGTGGCTAGAGCTTGGAATTGATCATTTCTCCTTGCTTGTTGGTGAGTCTTCATGGTTCGAAGACAATATCTTCATTTAGTAGTTTCATTCTTGTAATTGACTTTTCAAATTATTTTGTTTGGGTTGTGACCCTATTTGAATCCAAAATTGTTATAAATGACTAATTGAGACAAGTCTAGACTTCCGTTTTTCTTTATAAAGATCTTTTGACTTAAATGTGTTTTTACTCTTATTGTTATGATAATTTATGTTATGATATGCTAAGTGGCTTACATGGTGGCTTTTGGGGTTTTAGGTATCTTGTTACGTCGAGGAGGTACTCTTGGCTCATGACAAACCATGTACAAGAGCATAATTCTTAAAAGGCTTAAGTCATATGCGGCCCCCTAAAGTTGTCTGCATAATTCATTTAAGCACCTCAACTAAGGTTTGTACCTATTAAACACTTTAATTATTCAAAACTGTGTCTATTGAGCACAAAATGCTGACGTGGCTAAATAAGTGTTTACATCACAGCCTTAGTAGCGTGCGAATATATTCCTAATCTATTTAAAAAATAAAAATTACTCATTTTTTTTTATCCTAATCAGCATTAATAATACAACTCAAATATTTTTTTTATTTAAAATAAATATTTTTGACAAAAAGAAAGCAACCCCACCCATCCCCACCCCTGTTGTAGGATGTACCAATTGTCTCTCTTCACCCCATTTCTGCACTCTGTTTTTTTTTCTTTCATTTTTATTTTTTCACTCTTCATAAATTGCAATTTGTTAAAAGAACTTGCAACAAGAAACTAATGAGACATCAAAACTATGGTAGCAATATTTGTTCCTCTTTATTTATTTGGAAAAAATTTTCAATAAATTTATCTACGTAGATTTTTTTTCCTATAAAGATCTTAACAATCACTCCATTAATTTATTATACTTTCATAAATTATTTCACTATTTGCATGATAGACTTGATTCAAAAAGGATTATCTTTTCAAAGGAATAGAAATGAGAAGTAATTGATGATGATGAAGAAGAAGATAAGGCCAAAATGTATAGGTTGACGAACTTGGAGGAGGGGGGGGGGGGAAGATTTTCTGTTTTCTTCTTTGGTTGTTGCCGGAGGAAGGAATTGTTGTTGGAATCATAAACAATGGCTGGTGATAGGAAGAAGAAGAAAGGTGGGTGGGTGGGTTTGTGGGGAATGGGGTGGGTTTTTCTTTTTTTCTCCTTTTGCTAATTAATTTTTAGGATTATTAATGTTTTGGAGTTTTTATTTTCTTTTCTTAAAAATAACAAAAGATTCATTAGATGGGGCCATGTGCCACATACTGCAATTTATTGGTTACGTATTAAAAATAGTGGTGGTGAGTTACACACACACATTTTTAAAGTTTATTATTATTTTGTATTAAGGGTACATATTCGTTAATATTAGAGTTTCTAATAGGTAGTAGCCTTAGTTAAGGTGTTTAAGTGAATTATGAGGACAACTTTAAGGGGCCACAGATGATTTAAGCCTTCTTAAAATGATTCTAGGATGATGTCTCATAAGCCACTTTTAGTGGAGTCTTGTTCATAAATGTAAAAAGCGCCAAATTTATGAATGGGATACTATAAGATGATTAGGTAACTACACTTCTTTCATTACTCCTAAGTTGTGCCTTATAGTTTAAATCTATAATGGTCTTCTACTAAACCATCTCTTGCGTCTTTAGGATATGAATAAACAAAGGGCTAAAGTTAGAAGGATGGAAGAAGTGAATGTGAATCAATAAGGTCCTCCCCAAGCTCTGATTGATCTTTCGGCTATGTCAAATGAGAAGGTTAGGTTGGATCTTCAAATGTTAGCCCGAAATTTGGCGGCTCAAGACAATTGGGATGTGGTAGCTCCGATCAATCGTAATATGAATTTGTATGCTTCAAGATTTTAGGGATTTTTCTAGAATGAACGCTCTCGAATTTCATGGCTCTAAAGTGAAAGTTAATCCACAAAGATTTATCGATGAGGTTTATATAATGCTTGACATCATGAAAGTGTCTCCCCAAGAGAAGGTCGAGTTAGCCGCCTATCAATTGAAAGATGTGGCTCAAGTTTGGTATATTCGATGGAAGAGAAATAAGACAGTAGGAGCAGGTCCCAGAGAGTGGGAAGTGTTTAAATCGACTAACTTGATAGATTCTTTCCCTGAGAGTTGGGGGAACCGAAGGTAGAAAAATTCATTAACCTTAGGTAAGTTAACATGAGTGTTAAGGAGTATGACTTGAATTTCACATAATTGTCCAAGTATGCTCCATCTATTATGGAAGATTTGAGGGATGAAATGGGTAGAAATTTGACAGGTGTGTACGACTTGGTTGAAGAAGAATGTCGTATTGCAATGATCCATAATGACATGGATATCTCAAGGATCATGGTACATGCTAAACAATTTAATAGTAGTAAGTATATCCGAAGAGGAAAGATGCGTCCAAGAGTTGGCCTACACCTCTAACTCCTTCCGATATTAAAAGCTTTTTGGATTTGTTCACTTACTATGGGAGGTTTGTTAATGTTACGACCTTTAAAATGAAATAGGATGAACTAGATCCTCATATGAGTTTTATGAGTTAATAACATTATAAAATAATAAAAAATAGCTTTTGAAGTCAGTTGTAAAGAGTTTGAAGGTGAAAAATCAAGGGACGACCAAGACGTTTGAAAACTAGCCTTTTATGTGATAGTGTGTTCTAGTACGTTGTTCATGTTTTTATTTATTGTTTGGAGTCTAAAATTAGTGAAGGTGACCATAGTGTCTTAAAAATCATGTTTAAGGTCAAAACATCTGGGTATGACTCCCCAAGGACCAACATAAGGGTCCTTGAGGAGGATCCAAACCTTGGGAGAGAAGCTGCCAAGGCAACTTGTAGGTAGAACCTACAGGGACCTAGTTCGCGTCGCAGACATGCTCCACCAAGGACCAAAAAGTTGGTCTGTATAGCGGACCTAGTCCAGGAACATTCTGCCTCAAATTTTAATTTCTAGAAACTTGTGTGATTGCCTCTGCGTCGCGGAGTGGTTCTGCCACGATGATTTCGTAATGCAAGTTGAGTTGGATTTTATTTTGAAGGTCCAACTAGTGTAGGGGTGTTTTTGGGTACTTTGGGGATTTATTATAACATTTATTCTATCTATTTTGGGGTATTTTAAGTGGGTTAAAACTTCTAAACCTAGAATTAGAATTCATTCTTCAAAATTAAACCCTTCCCTCCCAAATAGATTCTCTGTAGAACTCCATTGGAGGCCAAGCTCAAGCTCAAGCTAGGATATGGGTTTTCAACTGATTTCTTCTTCAATTTTCATGGTCTTAAATCAATAAGGTATGGTAACTCTTGATTCATGAATAACCTTTCATTCAAGGGGTTCTATCAAAGAGTTTCAATGATCAAATTTCCCAATTTCCAATCTAAGCATGGGTTCATTGTCCTATTGTTTTCAAAGACATTTTAAAGATGAATTTATATCTAATAAAGGTTTTAAATATTATTTTCAATGAAATTTCTTGAAGAACCCATGATCTCCCTAAACTTTGAATTTAGCATATAAAGTGGGTTTTGTGATCTTGATTAGATGTTAATTGAATTAAGATTATATTGAGGTGTATTGTTGGATGCAATTTTTATCTTTAGCTATTGATTATGAATTTTTGAGAATTAATCTGTGTTGATCATGGCTTGGAGGATTGGTAAGTTGACCTAACTTCTTGTTTATAATATTAGAATTGATATTGTATGGTTTGGTCTACTTATGGTGGCGGTGTTTACTTCTTGTCTATCTATACATGTTGTGATCATGGTCTTAAGGCAATATATGTAAAGTGAATTGTCATTATGTTGCGTTTGTTTATGAAGTTGTTCCATGAAAGTTATGTATGAAATCGTCAATGCTAACATGATGTTTAAAGTGTGTCGATGATGAGGAGTAGAATGTGAATGATCATGTTAGGGATAAGGTGTGGTCTATGTGATTGATTATGTTAAGTATTATTGTAAAATGACCCCTACCAATACGACCATTATATGAGTATGTGGTCTTATACATGTTAGGAGTACCTATTGAAATGATGAATGTTTTATGTCTCATATGATGAAGGTGTGTGGTCTAGTATCCCTAAAGGCTTTAAATGTGATTTTTTCATGACTTAGGGATATTGTAAATGTATTGAGATTACTTGAATAGAAGTTCCCTTAAAAACAATGTTGTTGCTATTGTGTCATTATGAGGACCAATATGTTCACACACCCATGCATAACCATGACTATGATAATGCTTATGGTGTCAACTGAAATGATAGTTCTCATATTCACCTTTACATCTTCTTATGCATTAAAAGTATATAATTAACAATCTATGAACATGTGTTTCATAAAGGTGTTTATGTGAAAGGCTTTCTCACATATGTACAAAAACACATATGAATGTATGAATGAATAAGGTTTATGATAATCTAGTGAACGTGAGTCTCTTGAAAGGTTTCCTCGATTGTACTCTAAACTAGACTATATTATGAATATGGTATGATTATGTGAAAGGACATTCTCACATAATGTAGATTCTATGATGAAAGATCATTCTCATCTTATCAACCTTTGAGCTATATGATATACGAGGGAATTTAGTCCCTAAAGCCTACTTTATGATATAATGTTAAATAAAGTCTTAAAGATGTTTAAAAAGTGAGTTTGAGCTTAGCACCGAGTGAACATAAAAAATGAGAGTGGGGGCCTCATGTCTAGCAAGTCCAGCTTCCCACAAGAGAACCCTCACGTTAGCAAGTCTGGGTTCCCAACATAGATGTTGTCTCATGAGATGAAAACCTCCACGTCTATCAAGTTAGGGTTTCTAGTAGCAACCTCCTTGTTCCATAACTACGTGCCCTCATAGGTCTTAGCTTAGTGGATCCACTTAGATAGTTATTATGTAAGTAGGTGCTACATTGGATAGTAATACCCCTTTTTCGGTGTGCGGATACAATATTAGATTTCATATAGCTCACATGGTCTATGTCGGTTATGACAATGTCTCCCGAAATCTAAAAAATGAACTAAGATAAGAATGTGAACTCTAGTAATCATTTCTTGAAGAATTATTTAGTGTTGGTAGGACTATGGAACCTACTTATGAATTGTACAAGTGAACTTTAAGGGAGGTTATGATTTGGTTCTTTTATGTAATAAGGAATTTAAGGGAGGTTATGACTTATGTTTTTCCACTATCTTCAAAATGATAATTTAACTTAGTAAATTGCATGCATGTTTCCAAGGATTTTGTGTATGACTATCATACTTAGATCATTTTTGTACTAACCCAAAGTTTCCTAGAATTTTCCCAAGTGTAGGGTCCGGTTTTAGAGATGGTCCCCATTGTGGCTAGACTTTGGAATTGATCATTTTTCCTTGCTTGTTGGTGAGTGTTCATGGTTCGATGATAGATATATTCATTTAGTAGTTTCATTCTTGTAATTTGGATTATATTGTTTGGGCTGTGAGCATATTTGAATCCAAAATTTTAATAGATGGCTGATTCAGACATGTCTAGACTTCGACTTTCCTTTATAAAGATTTTTAGACTTAAATGCATTTTTACTCTTATCGTTCTAATGCTTTATGTTATGGTATGCTAAGTGACTTACATGGTGCCTTTCGGGGTTCTGTGTGTGTTATAACGTCTAGGGGTACCCTTGGGTCATGACAAAGTTGGTTCTCCTTTTTATTTTTTTGAGACCTTTTCTCTGGTACTTTTGCTTTTTGTTTAGCGGAAGACTTGTGGTACTGTTACCTGAGCTTGGTTATATTATTTGGCTCGAGGTCATATGGAAGGAATAATTGGAGTCCATATAGTAATATTTCCTTTAGTAGCGTGTTTTGGTTGGTTACATGATTATTTGATTTGAATCTCTTGTTTGGATATTGTTGATGGCATGAATTGCGATTTTTGTTCATTCTCACACATTCCGTGGTATGACCCCCGTTCATTAGAATATTTATCATTTATAATGAAACACTATTTTACTCGACTTTTATCCTAAAGTAGTTTTAATGGAACTCGTACTACCTGAATGACTTTATTTACTAGTGTTTGAATTTATGAGGCATTTGGGTGCTCCTTTTATATTTGAGATCTTAGAGGCATTTAGGATTTGTTGAGTTTTTACTTGACTAGATGGCACTTTGACACACTTTCTTGCATGATAATGGCTACTTTGAGAACGCCCCAAGTCATTTTTACTAGCTAGGTGGCTTATTTTTTAAGGAGTGGACTGTCTAAATAGGAAGCCTTGATATATTCAGATCCTCTTCGGAGTTGAAACGACCCGGGTCATTCTTACTAGTTGGGCTGAGAGTGGACTCTATAGTTAGGAAGCCCAGAATGATATGTCACTCTTGCTAGTTGGGTGAGAGTTTACTGTGGTCAAGGCTACTTGGCTGGGAGCTCGTGTTTCATGGTACCTCTTTGATGTTCATATTGCATTATCTACACTCATATGCATTTCTTATTACTAATATGCTTATTTGTTAATTGTACCATTGACTTATGGGTTTTTTTGGGTTATTTTTATTTTTTATACCTTCCGATCTTTACGGTTAGGTTATTGTTTGACTATATTATGTTCTCTTTTATCTCTTTCTTTGTTAGTTGATAGGATTGACTTTAGAATTGTGGTTGTGGTCCCTGTGGCCCTGAGTTGTTGACTTTGTTTCTTAGTTGCTTTTGAGTAGGTTTTTTGGCTTGTAGTCCAAGTACATTCTTGACTCAGTTTTTTACCTCTTGTAACTTGTCTCTATTATATTTTGCATGTTTACTTTAGCAACCCTTATTTAGTTATTTGTGAAATTTTTTTATTGTTACGTGTTGTTTATGCTTGTGTTATGTTTGAGCTTAGTCAGTCGATGCCTACAAAGTACCATTTTTTGTACTCATACTACAGTTCTGCTTCCTACAAGTTCTAGTTTGAGTTATCCTCATTTTTTTGGATTTGTGTGGTTATTGGTAGATTTTCACCCATTTGAAGTCTATTTAGCTCAATAATTAGTGTCCTCAATGCCTAATTATGTCATGTTATTATTATATTTAGATAATTTCAGCAATTAAGGCTAATGCACAAGGCAAGGATGAATGTTTGAAAGAACAGACAAAAATGTAAGAAAAATGCAAAATATACGTTAATGATCGCCAAACAAGAAAAGTGGATCTGCAAGTGAGCATGACCTCGCCCAAAGAGGGTAGTGAACAACACTTGTGTTTATCGAGACAAGTCATCGAACTCTAAAAGAAAAGTTGATTTGCTGAATGAGATAAACGACCTCGTTGACCATTGCCGAAAGTAGAAATGCAAGGAGAAAAATTGAAGTCTTGAAAGGCAAACTAAGGTGATACTTGGTGATACCCCAAATCTGAAAGGCAGACTCAGACGAGCTCGCCGATTGACGTCAAACATTTGAAGCCTAAAGCAAGACAAGAAGAGCTAAAGCATAATTAGGAAGCCTGACTAACATTATCAAAAGGGTACCGTGTTGAGTTTTAGGCAACATTTTTGGAAGCTATAAATAGCCCAAAGAAAAGAGAAAAATCGTGAGTTAAGAAAGTAAAAAAGAAATTTTCACATTGAGAGTTGATAACAATGACGGAATTTGTGAATATTCTATAGAGAAACATTACACTTTGTGAAGAACACTTTCTACTTTTTGGGGTTTTTCAACTTTTCTCTTGAAATTGACAAATTGAAGTTGAATTCAAAGAGGGTTTTCTTGTAATTACTTAGTTTCATATTACATGTGGCTGATTTCATATAAGGTATAATTTCTTTACTTTTTGTGGTGGGTGGCTAAAACTCCAAGATCTAGGGGTAGAATTATGGGGTTGGGTGTTGATTTAATGTGGTGGGTATTGTGTTATGCTATTTTTTGCTGCTATTCATTCATGAATTTGGGTCAATTAGCATGGGATTAACTTATGGGTTAAGATTCAAACTGAATTCCTATTTCGATATCTCATATTGGACTAGGTAATTAGTATGATACTAGAAATTTAGGTTTGATGTCTTTAACTTTCTTCAAAAAAAGGTTATCCATCTGCCATATTTCTGCATTGAAAGAGAGAGTAAAGCAAGGTATTTGGATGTTTACACTGAAATATACATGAGATCGAAAGGAGATTCTATGCAAGGATGCTATGAGATTGAAAGAAGATTAGCGTCATTGAAGATGACCTAGTTTATTCATGAATGTTCATCATTTTAGAGCAACACAATTACCCTTATGTGACATTGATTTCCGATCCTCGCACCTCTATATTACTTGTTCTTTCTTAAATTTTTCATAATTTTAGTTTAATTGTGACCATTGATAATCAAATCCTTTTGTTAAATTGGTCGAATCATCCACCCACTTATTATTACTATTACAAATAGATGATTTTACAATCCAAACTTCTGAACTAAATTATCTACGATATATCATTTCATGTGAGATTCGACCTTGACTCTTCAATAGGTATTTTTATTGACTAAGACCGTTGTCTATTTTAATTGGTATTAAATAGTACATATAGTGTTATAATTGTGTAAACAAGTTTGGAGTTTTGAGACTAGGGTGAGGTCCTAGCGTTCGGAGTTGTCGATTTCCATCTACTGTCTGTTAGGCATAGTCTTTATAATGTATTAAGAGACATCATGTGCTTATATTGTATTTGTAAAATCCATGTACTCTTATTTTGGATTATATGTTCTCGACTACTGGCTTATGCCAGAGATGGTTTCTATTTTGTATCTCTATATTGTTTACCATTTCTTCGCTTGTTTTGAACTTTATGCTTCTTGTTTTTCCTTTCCATTTAATTGTTTGTTGCTTATGGATCCGAACTAAGGGTTATGATTACCTCCATCATCAAATGAGAAATCGGGTCATGACAAGTAATCCAACTCTTGGATGCGTACGAATACTTCAGTGATCTTTTTTAAAACATTGGAGATTTAACTCTAGCGGGCTCTTTTCTCCACATGTATGCATGCTCACAATAGTTTTTGGTGGAGTTTTTCTTTGTATTTTCCAAAGAGTATCTGTCTAGAAATGATATCTGTGTTTAACCAAATCTCTCAATAACTTCTTTAGCTAAAGCATTCCAACAAGAGCATTGTCCCCCCCCCCCACCCCCCCCCCCCCCCCCCCCCCCCCCCCCCCCCGGCCCCCCCCCCCCCCCCCCCCCCCCAACCCTCATGTTTTTGGGAGGTGAACCATTCCAAGGTCTACTTGTTCAAACTTTGACTAAAGAGTTAGGAAGGTGAATTGCATTGAGATAAGGTCTTTTTGTTTCTCTCTTAATCTTTGTTGATGCAAATAGAATGTAGACTCAAATCTTTCTAGTACCAAAGGTGCAAAAATAAAATAAAATCAAAGACATGGGTCTGTCCTTGAAAGACACCTATCTATCGTACAATTTATACTTCATTACAAGAAAATTGAAAACAAATATAAAAAACTTCTAAAAACACGTACTATGCCTTCCATAAGACTTATTTTCCAAACTCTTTAATCTCATTCTTAGTTTGACTCTTCAATGGTATCCAAGAGGTCACTCAACATGGATATATTACTTGTTGATAAAGCAATCCAAATCAAATGGAATGTGCGACACTTCTCAATGTCGTGACCCTTGGTGTCACGATAGTGAAAAATTTCATTGTCTTCACGCTAGAAGGCAAAGACTAATTTTTACTTCCTTTTGGGAGGGGTTAGGATGTTTCTTTGAACTAACTTGTAATAGATGTTCAGATACAACACCGCTAAATTTGTGAAGTTATAAGAGTGTATAAAAATGTCCTTCGTGATTGGGATGTCAGGTTCTACTTCTTCGCAAGAAAGAATGGTGTAAGGGCCCAACTTGTGAATGATTCTTCTTTTTTTGACCATGCCAAGAATTATAGTATTCAACTCCATGCATTCTCTCGTACTGTGACCATTCTAATTTTGGTGGTTCACATACTCCTCGTGTTCATCTTAGGTTCAATGTTATAGCTAGATCTTTTGATGGGATGTAAGGTGACTATAGAACGAAGGGTTTCATAAATGGTTGCACATGAAATGACTTTGGAACCCAGGTCATTGTCCAAAAAATAAACCTAAAGGATGATTTCACAATTTAGGAAATACTCCAAGGTTGTAGCATGCACCGATCTCAAACATAATATCAACTTATTTTAGCATTCGACAAGTTGACCTCATTATTGATTAACAAGACTCAGAGAGTATTTTGGACCAATTTTGATAGTGACTTGATTTTTGTGCTTATGAGATATTTTTTTTAGAAAAAAAAGGGTGAGCTATAATATCCTTTTTTCAAAGCAACATATTCATATAAAAAGTTATAACACGTCGCTTGCAAACAATTATCGTGCGTTCTAAATCAATATGTAGTCCCCTAACGAATTGAATGATGTGTATGCCTTTTAAGTCAATCCATTATCCCCAATATAATTTAATTGATAAAACACAAAATATGTTTGAAAAAATATCATCATGAGGAGGGATAAGACATAAGTACCCCCCCACACACACTATGACCAAAATCTCGGAGACACACCTTAACTGAATTAAGGTACTATTACCCCCCAAACAAATTTGTTTTGTAATTTTACACACCTTTTGGTTAGGTGGAACACTCCATGGCTACATGTAATTGAGGCGTGATACGCTCAAACTTACTTCTCACTAATAAGTAAGCGGGTCTCTTCAGTAAATAACCCAACTAGTGAGTTTTTGGGATCGTTCCCAGAGGAAAATAGTTAGACTTAACTCACATTGTTATTACTATTGTTCGGTTGATGACTTTCTTAGAAGTAAAAAACATAAAAGGGGGGTTTGTATTTCCTAATAGTACAAATAACTAATGAAATTGAAAGAGACAACTTACAGTTTAAGTTGTATTTAATCATTAATCAAGTAACTAGGGTTACGTGTTCCCCACAGGTTCATACTTGAATATTCTAACTATAAACATTCTTTCCTAGTATCTGCATGCAAGTGATAATTTATGTTTTCTAAATCCTTGGTCCGGCATCTAGAAAATCTCACTCCGCACCTTGGTCCGGCTACGTGTGTTGCTTTCCTAACCCTTATCTTACCTCATATTAAGGCTCGTTTCGATATTTGACTAAGTTATTACCTCTTACCAATCAATACTATCCTATTAGATAGTATCACTAAATCTAGTACATTCTTTTCCTATTATCTACCTCCTTGGTTCGGTCAAGTACATTAAGGCGAGTTTCTAACTTGATCATCCGTTAAAAAGCCTTCTAGCTACAGAATTATTAATACTGCAAGACACTATTCCTAAAATTGTTTTTTAGCTAGGGTTTATCTCTTATTTGCCTATGGTTCCACAACCCTAGTTATAGAGTTTAGTTACTCATAGCCATAAACCCAATATTCAATATATCAAATAGAATGCCCCCCCCCCCCCCCCCCCCCCACCCCCCCCCCCCCCTCATTTACTTACTTCAATGAGAAAGATCAAATCCAAAAGGTTGTTGATTAATCCACAAAAATCACTTGCAATCAATGATTTATCCAAAATCTAACACTAATACAAAGAGTCTAATAATATGATGTCTAACTATCGGTGTCTAACTCTAAAACTAGGTTTTTTCGAACTCTTTATATAAAAATAAAAACCTAATTACAAATGAAGTCCTAATTGCTGGAAATCTGTCCAAAACGGCTGTGTCGACGGACCATACACGAACCGTCGTGGTCATGACGACGTCATGGACTCCGTCGTCCCATCTTTGTGCACTTTCTTCTGCTGCTCCTCTTCATTCCCCTCGAGGCAAAGTCATGACGGACCGTCAAGGCACAACGGTCCGTCCGAGGTCTAGTTTCAAAATACTTCAACTCCTCGGAATCGGTACTGGGATCACTTCTCTGAACTCCACGACGAACCTGCCACGGACCGGCATAAGCCATGACGGACCGGCCAAGCTTCGTAATCCACCTTTGTCAGACTCCCCATCTTCCTTCACAGCTTCATCTACACGGCCACCTACGGACCGTCACAACCGACTGACCGTCATCAGCTCCGTAGGTTGTCTCGTCTCATTTCTTCCTCTCAAATCTCCGCTTTGCTTTGGACCAGATTTCCTACCAAAAAAGAGAAACTTATATAAAAATTAGCACAAAAAGGCTTTTGGACCGCCTAAACTTAAGTAAAAAGTTATTATGATACTGTTAAAAGCCCCCCCACGTTATATCAACACCCTCAACTTAATTCGTTGTTTGTCCTCAAGCGACGCACTACTACTCACTACACAATCCTGTACAATAGTATCCATGTTATATCCTTTGTCAATCATTGGCTACAATCCCGATTACTCCATCAAATCTATGCATGCTATCACTATAGGCTGATTTTTGTGGGATCAAGACATGCCACAGACTCACCATGGCATTAACACCTATCCTCTTCAATTCCTCACCGAGGTACAACAATTCGGTATTGCACTATCTCCTCACTTTAGAACAAAATCCTCATTTTTCACGACGAATGATTTCAGTTTGAATATAATGATTACATTCAACACTCGCTCTCAGAACAAGTCACCTCATTCATACCTATTGCCATAAGATTATCCGCTTATTTTCACTGCCTGAATTCGCTATACAACCCTTAGGTCACGATAGGAACTTTTTTTAGGCTTGTAACATAAGCTCAGGGTCAGGTAGGGTAGATTTTTAGGTATACTTTAGTGACTTTTTTCCCTCCTTGACATCATCGGCTAAACCTTCCCTTTTCTATCATTTATCTCGCCAGTTTCTCATATCTCTTTCCCTTTGCTTCAATTTTCTCTTCTTTCTTCATTTGTGTAAGTGACTCTCTTCTTTTCTTGTTTGTAATTCTGGTATATTTTCATTTTCTTTGCTTTCTTTCAACCTAATTTTGAGTCACTTTACTTTTGTTCTTTCTCTCTCTTTTGTTCTTTCACCCCACTTTCCAGAGCATTCTCATATAGCCACCCTAACTCATGGCTTGCCATGAGTCACGTACACATACCCAAATTGGGTCAGGGCCATAAAGAAGTTGTTTACTGGCATAGCCACCCTCAACTTATGCTTTTGCATAAGCTAGGTGGCACATGTCCAAGGAGGGACCAGGGCCAACACTTGTTCCCCGAAAAGACAGTAGGGTGAAAAAGAAAGGTCTAATTTTAAGCTCAGATTATTTTGATCAAAAATTTTAAAGGGGATAGAATTTTCATTTGGTTTCTTTTATTTAGCTAGAAAGGGGCTTTGTTAAAACTGGGCCTATTGATCCTTTCCTAATAGTCCATTACATCTTACTTTCACAGGACTACCAGCAATTCTAGCCTAAGTACCAATAGTTGACCTATTCAAATTTTTTTTTCCCCTCCTCACACTCACTTGACATCTCATCACTATCCAGTTGTCGACACCTAGTTCAAATTTGAAGACTTAGGGTAATGCAAATGGTGTAAACTCTATTTCATTCTTGAGGGCCACATATTATCCGTTACTATCCTAGGCATGCATTTTTTCCGTTATCAGAATATCATTTTAGCCATCATGCTCTAGAATTAACTTGTAAAAATAGAAAAAAAAAAAAACAAAAGATAAAACATTCCGGTTTCAACAGAAAAAGTAAGCAGTCTTTGGGGAAAAAGAACACAGGCAAAGAAAACCCCAAAAGAGGATAGTGGAATTGGGCTACTCAGACTCACCCTAACAACTCAACTATCCATTTACCCCACCCCAACAAAATCATCAATTGTCCCAATTGCATAAAATGTAAATTCTCGAGTGGTAGGTGAAGCAAACCTTGGCGCAAACGCCGTCGATCAGCAAGTGGTGGTCAGTTCCCCATAACCCCGTCCGCTGCAATCGGACCCCTCTTGTTCCTCAGCAACAACCCGCACCATCGTAGTGCCCGCCAGCGGATACTCAGTGTGGGAGCTGACGCCCCAGCCGCTAACTCTGACTCTCTCATCTGGTGGCCGCCCGCAGCAAGTGATGTGCTCTCCGCGCAGGCCTCCATCTCTCGGCGCTCCTTCTCCTGCTCGCGCCTCACCCTCTCTACACGCCTCTTGCACTCTCTCGCGGGGGAGGTGGGTGGAATGTCTGAGTAGAAAACAGGGCCGCTAGCACGGTATCCTCAGCAGGCTCGACAGAAGGGGCCTCAGACTCCGTTCACCCTTGCCGCTAGGATCTTGGTCGATGGTTTGCTACACGAAGACTGTCGACTGCAGCCTGAAGAGTCGACACATCCATCGTAGTTGGCTGGTCGGGCTAACACTCCTCAACCAAATGCGTCCAGACGCTGGTTGACCTCAGCAATCTTCCCTCTGTAAACTGCTGCATCTTCCTCTTATACGTGTCTTCATACTCTGTAATCGACTTCTGCAATCCACCGGCTGAAATATGTTGCAGCAGGGTGGCCATTTGTGCTCATCTAGTTTTTTGGACCCTAAAGCAAGGCTGGGACCAGTAACGAAAGGCTGTGCGAGAGGAGCCTCGTGGTTGTGCTACTACCCCGGGTAGACTCGACCGGGGTAGTGTCAGTGATGCCTGTGTCCCTGTGCGAGCCTGGTCTACCGTATCCGCAGATCATCAGCAAGTGGGGGCAGGCTTGGACTGGGCCCTCTGCGTAGAGCCAACTCATTGGCTCGTCTCTGATGCTGCCGACGTCAACGGTACCCTGCGGGGTCTTCAACGATCTATGTGCCTATGGGCACACCTGCGACCTGCAAAGGGCAAAGATCATGCAGGGGATAGGGTTAGTGGTGTTGACCTTGAATGCCCTATCGGTGGGCATGACTGCCTGGAGAAGCCCATCAAAGTCAACCTCGAACACAGCTATCATCGCCGCATAACCTGCGCGATCCCATTAACGATGTTGTCAAGCAGCTGTGGTGGAGAGGCCTTCTTGATGTCCCCCTTCGGCTCATTGACCCAAGGCGCACCCTCTCCATCTAAAACCTGACAAAGTGGCGAGTGTCATCCACCTCTGTGGTGGTCTCTCTCAGTCTTGATTCTCGCAGAATTGTCCATCCTTCACTATCTGCTCAGCGGTAGTCAAACCTCGGCAGGAGGGGGTCCGAGTAGCATCTTATCTCTCGCCGTATGGAACCGGCGGATGGCGGGTCAGGGAAATGTCAACCTGCACACGCCCCTGACCTCGAACCTCTCCCAATGGTGCCTGTTTAGGGAGCAGCCTGCTGTCGATCTTGTTATCGGAGAGTCGCTACGTATATGCGGCAGAACTCTCGGACCATCTCCTCGCTTATTCGTCCCCAAATGGACGTCTGTCAAACTCCAACGATGCCTGGTGAAGAGATTGTGGACAAGGCATCGTGGTAAGGGCGCCCTGTAAGTACCCGCCTCTCCAAGGTTAGTGTTCGAGCATCACTCCTTTTATCGTTGAGGAATTGGCGTCCGAGTAAACTTGAAAGTGGCCGTCGACACACCACCGGTTTGGCTGGTCATCGGCTGGGGTGGGGCCTCTGAACGGGTGCGCCGATTTAGAAGTCTGAACTGTCGCCTCATCAGACGAGCTGACGCTGCAGCAGTGGCGGGTGCGGAACCTCTGGCAGAGCCATAAGCTTCCTCGTAACAAGATACCCTTAGGAGCCACGCGCTCCTTCCTCATTTGTGGGCCGACCCACCCCCCACCCCCCCCACCCCACACACCCAACGCCCCACCCCCACCCACCCACACCCCCACCGCCCCCCCACCCCCCCCCCCCCCCCCCCAGCCCACCCCCCCCCCCACCCCCCCCCCCACGACCCCCCCCCACCCCACCTCCCCACACCCCCACCCACCCCCCACCCCCCCCCCCCCCCCCCCCCCCCCCCCCCCCCCCCCCCCGCCCCTCACCCCCACCTCCCCCACCCCACCAACCCCACACCCCCCCGTCCCCCCCCAACGCCCCCCCCCCCCCCCCCACCCCCCCCCACCCACCCCCCCCCCCCCCCCCCCGCCCCCCCCCCACCACCCCCCCCACCCCGCCACCCACCCCCGCCCCCCCAACCCCCACCCACCTCCCCCACCCGCCCCGCCCCCCCCCCGCCCCGCCCCCCCCCCCCCCCCCCCCCACCCCCTCCCCCCCCCCCCCCAGCACCCCCCCCCCCCCCCACCCCCCCGCTACTACACTCCGCCGCCGCCACCCCACCCCCCCCCCCCCCCCCCCCCACCCCTCCCACCCCCCCCCCCCACCCGACCCACGCGTCCCACATCCTCCCCCCCCCCACAGCCCTCCCCCCCCCCCCCCCCCCACCCCGCACCCACACGGGCCACCCCCCCCCCCCGCCCCCCCCCCCCCCCCAACGCCTCCCGCCCCACCCCCCGCGCCTCCCCCCCCACCCCCCCCCACTCAACCCCCACTCCACCCGCCCCCCCCCCCACCACCCCCACCCACCCCCCCCCCCCCACCCCCCGCACTCCCCCCCGCCCACTGCCGCCCCCCCCCCTGGCCTCCTCCCCCCTTGCACCCAACAACAACCCGGCCCTCCCTTCACCTCCCCTCCCCTCCCCTCACGCCACGACACCACCCACCCCCCCCCACACACCCCCCCGCCCGCCCCACCCTACCGGCTGCTCCCCGCCCCAACCCGCCCACACCCCCGCACCTTAGCGCCACACCCCCACCCCCCCCCTCCCACCTCCCCCCCCCCCATCCCACCAACCCCCACTCCCCCCCCATCACACACCCCCCCCTCCCCCCCCACCCCCCCTCACCCCCCCCCCCCCTCACCCCTCCCGCCCCCCCCCCCCCCCCCCCGCACAGCTAGACACCACCCCCCGCCCCCAGCCACCCACTCCCCCCCCCGCCAACACCCCTCCCCCCCGCCCACGCCCGCTTCCCCCCCTCCGCCCGGGACAGTCTCCCCCTCCCTCCCCCCCACCCCCCCACCCCGCCCACACCCGGCGCCCCCCCCCCCCCCGCCCCGCTCCCCCGCGCCCCCCCGCGCCCCCGGCACCCCGCCGCCCGCAACCTTCCCCCCTCGCCACGCCGCCACCCCCCCCGCCCCCGCAGGTCCCCCCCCTGCGCCGCCCCCGCCGGCACCAAGCTCCCGACGTACGCGCGCCACCTACCCACCTCCACCCCACCCCACCCCCAGCCGGCCAACCACGATTCCAATCTGCCCCTCCCCCCGGCCACTCTCCCCCTCCTCCCCCCCTGCCCACCCCGCCTCCCAACCCCCTCCCCCCCCCCCCCCGGCACCCCACCCACCCCCCCCACCCCCCCCCCCCCCCCCCCAGCCCCCCCCCCCCCGCCCTTCTGTCCCCCACCGCGGCCGGCAGCCCCGCCCAGCACCATGCGGCCCCCCTCCCCCCCCGCCCCCACACCTCCCCGGCCCCGACGCCCATGGTGCGCCGCCCCCCTGCACGCACGTCCCTCCCCAACCCCCCCGGGTCGCCCCTCCCCCCCTGCCCCACACCCCGCCCGTCACCTTGCCTCCCGCCCCCCTTCTCGGACCCCCCACCCCTCCTCCTCCCGACCCTATCCCCCCCCCCCCCCCGGCCACCCCCCCCCGCGCTCGCGCCCCCACCACCACTCTCCCCATCCCTTCCGCTCCCCCGACTCCCCGCGACCGCCGCGCCCCGCCCCCCGACCCTCCCCCACCCCCCCCTCGCCCCTCGTCCGCCCCATCGCCCCCCTCGCCCCCCACCCTCCACAACCCCCGCCGTTCCGCTTTCTCATCCACACTACCAAACCCCTCCCACCCACAACTACCACCCGCCCCCCACCCACACCCCTCCGGCGACTCCCCCGCACCCCCCCTACCACCGCGACCGCCCGCGCCAACCCCACACTCCCCCCCCCAACCCCCCCCCATCCCCCCGGCTCTAAGCGGTCCGGCCCCTCCCCTCCCTCCCCCCGCCGCCCCTTCGCCACTGCCCCGCCCCCCCGGCGCGGCCGGCCCCCACCCCCCCCCCCCTCCGGCCCAGCCCCCCCCACCCCCCTCCCTCCCACGCCCCCCTACCCGCCCCCCCCCCCCCACCGTACCCCCAGCCTTCCCCGCACCCCCGTAGCCCCCCCTCCCGCCGTCCTCCCCCCACATCCCCCCCCAGCCAGGAACCGCCCGCCCCCCCCCCCCGCCCACCTCCCACCCTCCTACCCCCCCCAAGGCAACTCGGCTCCCCCCGCCCCCCCCCCCCCACTCCCCCCCTGCGCCCGTCCCTCCCCCGCCCACCCCCCCCCCCCCCCCGCCCCCCCCACCCACCACCCCCCCCCCCGCCCTTCCCCCCCCCCCCCCCCCCCGGCCCACCCACCCCCCCCCTAGCTCCACCCCCCCTCCCCCCTCCCCCCCCCCCCCCCGTCCACCCCCCCCCCCCCCCACCCCCCCCCCCCCCCCCCGCCCTTCCCTCCCCCCCTCCCCCCCCCCCCCCCCCCCCCCCCCCCCACCCTCCCCCGCCACCCCGCCCCCTACCCCGCGCCCCCACCCCGCCCGCCCCACTCCACCCCCCCCCCCCACCCCCCCCCCCACCCACTTCCCCCACCCTCACCCCCCCCTCCCCTCCCCAACCACCGCCCACCGCCCCCCTCCCCTCCCCTTACACCCCACCCCAACCCACCCCCAACCCCACCCCCCACCCGCCCCACCTCCCCCACACGCCACCCCTCCCGACCTCACACCCGCCCCCCCCTCCTCCCCCGGTCCCCCTCCCCCCCCCCCCCCCCCCCCCCTCACCCCTCCACCCCACCTCCCCGCCCCGCCCCACTCGCCCCCAAGCCCCCAGCCACCACCCTCCCCCCACCCCCACCACACCCCGCGCCCACCCGCCCCTCCACCCCCCCCCCCCCTCCCCCCCCCTTCCCCCCTCCGCCCCCTCACGCGCTCCCCCCCCCCCCCCCTCCCCCCCACGCCCAGCTCCCGCCCCCCGGCACCCCCCCGCCCCCCACGCCACCCCCGCCCCGACCCCGCCGCCTACCACCCCGCCGCCCCGCCCCTCTCCCCCCTGCCCGCCCCCCCCCCTCCCCCCCAGCCCACCCCTCCCCCGCCCCGCCCCCCCCCCCACCCCCCCCCCCACCCGCTCGCCGCGTCCCCCACCCCCCGCCCCCGCCCGAAGCCCCCCCACCCACCTATCCGCCCCCACCCCGCCCCAGCGCGCCCACCGCGCCCCCCCCCAACCCCCCTCCGCCCCCCCCCACCACCCCCCCCCCCACCCCCCCCCCTCCCCCCCCCCCCCCCCCCCCCCCCCAGATTCCTTTCCTGTCCTGTGTTCTCTCCTCATCATACTGTTTATTCATTTACTACGCCGGACGCTGCCACCTCTTGGGTTAGTCTCTAGGGGACGGTTCAGCACGTGAAAGGGCGGAAGTGCCTGGGGCACTGTACTCATGGTCACGCTCATCATCAGAGCCCTATGACCATGCTGTCAGCCGGATCGACAGACTTATATCGCCCGCGTGCGTAGGTGCGGTCTGTTGCCTTGGTTCCATAGTAGATAGTACCTGTAAAGGATCAATAGTAGTATGAGTAGTGGTAAGACAACACAGGCAAAGCTCATACGACATCATACTTGAAAATAGTTTTAGTGAAATTGAAACTGTATCACACGACGCAGATGACGGCTCGTCCGTGGCTATGACGGACGTGCAAGAGGTCCGTCGTGTTGTTACTTAGTCTATTTATATATAAGAACCCTTGATGATGGGTCTCTGACCATCATGACGATCGAGAAGGATGGACCGTCGTGAGGTATTGACGGTCCTTCGTAGTGTCCGTCGTGGACACTTAGCAATGTTGGGAGACCCTAGCAGATGGGTCTGCTGACCATCATGACGGTCGTGGCAGGCCGGACCGTCGTGGGGTATGACGGTCCGTGTAGTGTCCGTCGTAAGACCTTAAAAATGGTTGGGATACGCTTAGCGAGGTGGGTCTCTAACCATCATGACGGTCGTGCAGAGGACCGTCGTGGGTATGACGGTCCGTCACATGTCTGCCGTTGAATGAACACATGGAAAAAGTGAGAGACCCGTAGAATCAGGGTTCTCTGACACTAAATGGTTGTGCTGACGGACCGTCTGAAGACAACTGTCCTTCACATGTGTCGTTGGGACGATGTCTAGGGCTTTTGGAAGGGACCCTACGACCTGGTCCGTCGTGTGTGCGACGTTCCGTCATCGGGGTCTCGTTCTGTCTAGCAGTAATAGACCTGGGGGTACCCAATTGCATCCCGTGACCCCCACATGGTCTTGTAGTGTTGTTACCTATATGTGGTCTATCCCACTAACCTAGAAACTACACAATGCCAAAACACCTATGTCTAGGGTGGTAAACATTTTATTTCGAAATGTACCTATGGCAGGCATAATCGTATAAAGTAAGTGGTACAAATACTATAAGAACTCGCTTAATAATAACTAGTAACAAAGATGCAAGATAAGTGAGTTAAATTAGAGACACATACCGTAAATGGAGAAAAACAGATTTCAAAGTTACTCGGTGGGCAAGTAGACACCTACAGCAGCAGCTCCAACTTGTAGATGATAATTGTACGCTTTGGAAATTTTTGGGGCAATGATCAATGGGGGGATGTGAAGTTGAAGAGAGGGGAGATTGAGAGGAATAATGAAGTAATGGGGTGAAATATGGAAGGGGTGGGGAGTTATAAACCGTCCGATTTTGAAATGGTCCAGCCCGGATCGTCGGGTAGACAGTAAATTACCACGCGACGGTTCCCTGACGACGGTCCTCGTAGTTGTGAAGACCCGTCGTAGGTTCCGTCGTTGTGCCCTAATTTCAAAATAGCAGGAAAAACTACCTGGACGACGGATCATACGACGGTTCGTCCATTCGCACGGCCTTCGATCTTCCTTCAGTGGCTGCTGCGAGTATGTTTTTCTTCAGAATTTCCTTGTGATGTGCTGCGAATTTAAAAACCCATTAGTAAAAAATCTCCCATACTAAAAAAAAAACGACAAAAATTGGGTTTGCCTCCCACAAGGCGCCTTATTTAAAATTGTCCGGCGGCACGACTTGGCCAACTTGTTCTCAGACTTCATCAAGATGGTATGCCTCGATCACTTCATTCTCCGATTCAGCATGCCCGGATAGATTTTGATGCGTTGTCTATTCACCTTTAACTTAAAAAAAACACACATCCTTAGTTTCCAACTCAACTGCTCCATGAGGGAATATTGAGTAACCGTAATAAGGACCAGTCCATTTGGACTTGAGTTTGCCTGGAAACAAGCGCAATCTAGAATTAATCAAAGCACCAAATCCCGACCATAAACTCTCATTTTTCAATTTTGTGTCATTGGACTTCTTCATCTTTTCTTTGTATAGGGTGAGCTTTCTAGCTTTCAGGAGACTCCTCAAGTTCATGCAACCCATTTAACAGTTGCTCTGCAGCTTTCGCTCGCAATCCATTTTTAACTTCTTCATAGCCCACATGGCTTTATGCTCTAACTCAACCGGAAGATGAAAAAAGCTTTCCCATATACAAGTTGGTATGGAAGACATACCTATGGGAGTCTTAATAGTTGTCCCGGTAGTCCTTATATGTTGTCCGGTTAGGACCAACGAGTCTCACAAGCTCCTTGACCATCCGTTCTAACTAGCGTTCATATTTTGGACAATATCTGTTTGTCTCCCGTCTTCGCAACTTCAACTTGCCCACTAGGTTTTGGTGGGAAGGGAGTGGCCCACATTATGGCGAACCCCCATATTCTGCCCATAACCCTTGAACAATCTGTGCAGAAGTGGGATCAAACCCATCACCTATAATGGCCCTGGTGGACCAAAACAGAGAATTTATTCTTTTTTCAAAAATGCAGTGACACTCTTCCCTTCATTGTTTGCTAGGGCTATGACTTCGACCCTTTAGATATATAATCAACTGCTACTATAATNTGTGTAATTCGTGTGCAAGGGGGAGCCGACACACAGCGAATGGCGGACCGGCCTTACTGCAGGGGGGTCAAGCTTTTGGGACTGCAACGCATAGTAGGCTGGAGAACGTTGCAGGGGGGCCCCGGTGTCACAGGCTGAGAAATAGAAAAAACAAAGGTAGGGGAAAATAAGGTCAGGGTGAGAGGGGTGGGAAACTACAGGCATACTGGGATTCCCAGACTAACACCAAGAGCTACCACCCAAAACGAGCATCGCACATGACCCAGGAGGGAGGAGGAGGGGAGACCTGCAACCCCACATGGCCTAGACAGTCCCAACCGGGGAAATAAGGATAGGCGCGAGACAATTTTGCTTTTAGTTTTTCACCGATGCCTGGAAAAGACCAGATCCACGAAACAAATTACAATCTTTCCTCCAGCAGTTTGTGCACAAGGGGGTGCAAATCTTTGAAAAGGTCTGTTGATGAATGCTTTGGGTAAAAACCTGCATGCCCAGAAAGCTTCTGTTCTCTTCTCACACCTTTTCATTTCACAGAGATTGGTGGGGGGCAATTCTCTCTATTACCCACCTCGACTTTAGCTCGACTCAACCTCATATGGATCCCTTTTCTGAATTGCGATGGACCCAACACAATACCCCTTTCATTCACCATGAAATGACACTTTTCCCTTTTTCCCATTTTATTACTAAATTGCAGTCTTTCACATCTCTTTAAGAACCCTCAGATAAATTGGTCAAAAAACCCGCTC
Organism: Solanum habrochaites; assembly: GCA_027704765.1. Classification (NCBI taxonomy): domain Eukaryota; kingdom Viridiplantae; phylum Streptophyta; class Magnoliopsida; order Solanales; family Solanaceae; genus Solanum; species Solanum habrochaites. Next base: position 41,876,373 of record JAKWJA010002496.1, read on the forward strand.
AAATGAATCAATCATCAACCGACCACAGAAAAATCATCTATAAAAACTTCTATAAGTATCCTCCCATGTCAATAAAAGATTGACACATAACATCTCTAAGGTTTGCGGGTGCATTGCACAACCCACAACGGCATTCTTTCTTCTAATGCAAAGGTCCCCATTGACAAAGTGAAGGTGGTTTCCCTCTTATCTTCCTGGATGGCAATATAAAATCTTATTATACCCCGAATAACCCTACCCTCAAGAAAACAATACCACCCTTTTTCCTTCCTTTCCACAAGTCTATTAATCCAACATCTCTATCCATGAAGGCACATGGCAAAGGTCCTTTCTCTCAGTCCATGAGTTTAGTTTACGGTAATCCATACACAAACCCCCTTCCATCCAGTACCGGCTCATTGGAAACAAGTTCATGTCGTTTCTTTGGGACCACAGTCTGTTTCCCTCCCCCTTTCTTAGGGTACACAATAACCGGGCATACCCAACTGCTTATATCGGCTATTGGATAGATTACCTCCGGCATCCAAACCCACTGGATGATTTCCTTCTTCACAACCTCTTGCTAGGAGGATTCAAGCGTCTCCTGGTGCTCAATACTCGCTTGTTATCAGGCATGAGTTGGGATTTTAGCGCAAATAATACCAGGAGGGATCCCCAATAATGCCGCAATGGTCCACACTAATAGCTCTTTGAACCTTTTTAGTACCTTCACCCAACTCTGAGACCTGTTGTCATCCAGGTATATGCAATGATTACCGGCAAGTGTCCACCATTCCTAAGAATCATGACCTAAGATGAAGTGGTAGGGAATTTTTAATATCAAACTTTTGAGCCTCCTCTATCGATGGTTTCCGGGTTGGGGACTCGCGATTTTTCATATCAAGCTCAATTTCTTTCGGTTTAAACCGAACATCACGCGTCAAGAAGCCGCGACTTAATTGACTCATACTCTTCAATGCCATTCACTATCAAGTTCATTAATTACTTATACTTACTACATTATTACTGCCGCTAATTGCTTCTACAACTTAGACGTTGTTCTTCTTTGTGTCCAGATGTCTCACCCATGTTGTAGGATATAGCAATTCGAATTGGAATCAACCACTCTGCCTTCATGGACTCTACAAACATTAAAGGTCACTACTCCCCTTCCTATTGTTTCAAACCAAAATTTCAATCTGCCCTTTCCCTGTCTACTAAGGCTCGTCCTTATCAATGAATGGCCTCGCCAAGAATAATCGGCACTTCCAAACATCGACCATCGCAATCAGAATAACAAAATCTGCTGGAATATGAATGACTCCACTTTTACTAGCACATCGTGAGTATCCCATAGGTCGTTTTAACCTGTTTGATCTCCAATCAGTAGCCGCTCGCAGTGGGCTGTGGGGTCAAACCCAAACCAACTTCCTTGTAAATCGAGAGGGGCAATGAGATTTATGCTTGCCCCCAGATCCCATAATGCTTTCGCAAAATGTAATAGCCCGATTGGTACAAGGAATAGTGAACCAACCCGGATCTTCTTTTTCCTTTTTGGTAACCTAGAGATCTTGAGCAATAGCACTACAATGATCGGCATTCTATCCCATCTCCTCAAAAGTGAACGATCTTTTCTTTGTGACCAGATCTTTCATAATTTTGGCTTAAACCGTCATTTTTGTTCTAAAGCTTCTACCAAAAGGGACCTTGAATAGAAGTTGGCTTCAAACTTGTTATAAAACTCCGAGATTTTGCCATCCTGTCTTTTTCATCCATAATGTTTGAGGCAATGGGGGGGGGTGGGCCTAGGATAGGAGTTTTTACCTTTTTAGGCCTTCACACATCAACTCTTTTGCAGTGTATATCCAATCCTCTAATTCACAATCAACTTCTAACCACTTTATCAGATTCTTTTGTCACTTTTTTCCTCATTCAGATGGCCTAGGTGGGGCAATGGTTTGCTTACCACCGCGAGTAGTAATTGCCATACAATGTCGCATCCTTTTTTCGTGGGGGGGGTGGGTGGGGGATTTTTTTTTTGACGTGTTTGCTAGGAAGAGTGCCCGGGTTGCCGTCTGTTCACAATGTTGCCGATAATTGGGTCAATTGTAACTCAAGTTGCTTTATTGATATTTATTGCCATGGTATCAACTTTTGGCCAATACCCTCTAAATCCTTTCTCCCTCTTTATTGTGCTCATCACTAGCATCGACCTTCTCTCATTTTTGCAACATATCCCAACTCGCGCCATACTATAAACCTCCACCATCCCTAGGAGTCCCTTCACGATTTTTGAGGATGAACATAGGTCCCATTCCTGTCGTTTCTATTACCACATAGTTCCCTGTTGACGTTTTTTGGTCCGCGTTGTAGTTTTCCATCTCGGACATAATGAAACCCTCACGATTGTATTACCATAGTTTTCGTCGATCGAACCTTGGTTTCCCTTGACCTTGGCGCCAATTATCGCCGATTTGAGCCTTGGGCAGCTTGTCGGGAAACCTCCCCATCTGTTTCATTTTTTGCATAGACTCCTCCCTCATAATAACACTCAATCGTTCTTTTTGGAGGTGGTGGTTTTTTCCCAGTAGTTTGACTGCTTCATCTTTTCTCTTCTTCTCGTTCTGGCACCCCCAGTTGTACATGTTTTAGTACCGCAAACCAAGCTCAGTTCTCATTTGAGCCCTTTCTCCACGAATCTCACTGGGCTGGGTTGTGAGTGTACTACTCTGCACTGCAAGGGAAGGTTTTTCTGTTTCTCCCTGTATCATACGTCCTATTACTCCATCTTTGTTTATTCCGAGAAGGTTTTTCTAATTTTTCAGCGATCCTCATCATAAGGACATTCTCCATAAGATCCACCTTCTATAGTGTCCATACCGCTGGGTTGTTTATCATCTTGTCCCCTATAGAAGTATTCTTTCGTGACTCATCATCTATAACGGTGATGTTGGGAACACTCTCAAGAATGAGGTGATCTATCCCAAGAAACTACTAACTGACGCTCATGGTATGCCACAAAGTTTTAATTCACTCTGTCTTTGTGGTTTAGTTTCTTGGAGACCTGGATAGGTAGATTCTAAGAGACTCCACTCAAGTTATTTCCCAGTACAGATGGATTTGTTTGGTAAGCTCAGTGCAACCAAATAGCAGCCTCTCCCATCAGTGAGAGAGAAAACAACTCTAAAAGCTCTATTTACATCTAGACCAAATTCAGGCCTCCCCCACACAACTTTTACACCTGCCCTTACCTTAGTCTATATGGGCATGTGGATCCTCAGAAGTTAGCCCTGAAATAAACCTCTTGCCGTGACAATTTGCCATCAGACTACTATTTACCATACAGTGTTGGCTGTGGGTAAGAGGAGGCAAACCAGTGGGCCCATCCGAATCTGCTATTTTATCATAACCTCCTGTAGTATCTTTTTGGCCGTGAGCGGATTCTGCTCCTCTGTTTGATGTTCAAACCCGGAGCAAGAGGGAAACATTGACATGAACATCAACCGAGCTGGGATTTTCTAGTTTGGATCCTCATCATTTATTCCCAAATAACGATTCAATAATTCGCAGTGTAACGGCTCTTAACTCGTGATCCGTAGGGAAAAAACACCGGTTCTCTTCCTCTCCCGTGTATTTGGCATACAAAGGAGGATAGTTCTGAAAAGACAAATCAAAAACATAAAACAAGTAAATCAATAAAATATCAACTAAACTATATGTAATAAATTCAAGTTAATCTAAAAGCTAAAATTCCCTCCGGCACGGCGCAAAAATTTGATAACTTCAAACTTACTTTCTCAAAATAAGAAGTAAAGTGGTCGCGTCAGTAAATAACCCAACTCGTGTGTTGGATCGTTTCCACAGGAAATAGTTTAGACTTAACTTCAACTTGTATTACTATTGTTATTTCCGGTTGATTACTTCCTAGAAAGTAAAACATCAAGGGAACAGGGGTTTTGTATTTCCTAATTAGTAAAAATAACTATGAATTGAAAGAGACCTTAACCGTTTTGAAAGTTGGATTTTAATCATTAATCCCAGTAACTAGGGTTTTACGTGTTCCCCACAGGTTCAAAACTTGATAATTCTAACTATAAACATTCTTTCGCTGTATCTTGCATGCAAATGAAAGTTTGTATTTCTAAATCCTTGGGTCCGGCATCTAGAAAATCTCCTCCTCACCTTGGGTCGGCTACGTGTGTTTGCTTTTCCTAACCCTTATCGTTACCTCATATTAGCCTCGGATTCGATATTGACTAATTTTATTACCCTCGTACCAATCAATACTAGCTATTTAGATAGTATATCACTATCTTGTTAATAATTCTTTTCCCATTATCTAACCTCCTTGGTCCGGCAAGTAGCATTAGGCGGTTTTCTCGACTAAAACTTGATCAATCCTTTAAAAAAGACTCTAATGCGAAAGAATTATTAATACATGCAATACACTATTCGAGAATTTTTTTATTATTTTAGCTAGGGTTTATCTCATTATTTGCCTATGGTCCCACACCCTATTATGGCGTTTAGTTACTCATACCATAAACACAATATTCAAATATATCAAATAAGACATTCATGTACTTACTACTTTCAATGGAAAAGAATAAAATCCAAAAGGTTGCTTGATTAATCACCAAAAATCACTTGCAATCAATGATAATCCGAAAATCTAACACTAATACAAAGATTCTAATAATATGATGTCTAACTATCTGGTGTCTAACCTCCAAAACGAGGTTTTTCAAACTATTTATATAAAAATAAAAACCTAATTACACAAGAACTCTAATTTCTAGAAATCTGCCAAAACGCGGCTGGATCGACGGACTGTCGTGGTCATGACGGACCGTCATGGACTCCGTCGTCCCATACTTGTGCACTTTCTTCTGCTGCTCTCTTCATTCCCCTCGATGGCAAGTATGACAGACCGTCAAAGGCACAACGGTCCGTCGAGGGTCTTAGTTTCAAAATACTTCAACTCTCGGAATCTGGGTACTGGGATCACTTCTCTGAACTCCACGACGAACCTGCAGAACGGACAGTCATAGCCATGACGGACCGTCGCAAGCTTTGTAATCCTACACTTGGTCAGACTTCCCCATCTTCCTTCAGCAGCTTCTCTACACTGCCACCTACGGACCGTCACAAGCACGACGGACCGTCATCAGCTCCGTAGGTGGTCTCTTCTGCATTTCTTCTCTCAAAATCTCCGCATTTGGCTTTGGACAGATTTCCTACAAAACAAAGAGAAACTTATATAAAAATTAGCACAAAAAGGCTTTTGGACGCACTAAACTTAAGGAAAAAGTATTAATGATACCGTGAAACCACGGTATATCAAGGCGCATGGTCAATGTTTGGATGTCACGTAAGCTAAAAAAGTGTATAAAATTACAAAAAAAATGGATTTAGGGATAATAGGACCTTAGTTTAGTTAAGGTGTGTCTCAGGGATTTCGGTCATAGTAGAGGCGGTACTTGTGACTTATCCCATGAGGATACAAAAACACAAATTACAAGACATTTAAAATACAAGTGATCTCGTGTAAGGATGATGACAAACATCAAATCACCCTTGGTCCTCAATCAATGCAGCATCAACTTCTTGCCAAATGAAGTATTTGTTCGTCCAAGAATGATATTCTACTAGTTGATCTCTTTCTTCACACGAAGTCCACCGTATAGTCTAGATCTGTAGTTCCATGTGATCATCTTATTCAGTCATGCATTGCCTCGCCATTCCTAGTTTGTTACTAAGACATTTGCATCCTCTAAGTATCAGCGTTGATGGACCAACTCCTTTTCTTCATACCTTTCTTGAAGTGGGTGGAGTAGAACTTGATGCTCAGTGTAAATGTCTTTGATACAATGAGGGACATTTGGGTCGGGCTTGATGGTTTCAGCGAGATTATTCTTCAACCATTCCTTGTATGCACCACTGCATTCGCTTCAAAATCAATTTGAAGTCAGGTCACCAATCACCTTTCAAGTTTTCCATTCTCGACTGATCATTCTAGAAAAAACGACTTTGCTATTCTTGTGGCCAGTTGTACATTTCTTCATATCTCAAGTTTGAGGGAGAACTTATTTACCTCCTAATTACCTCAAAACTCGAGAGGGATCATAAGATGGGATCTCTCTAAATCTAGTGAATACCAAGAAAAGGATTTCATCACCTAGAAGTACGATTTCTCATATAACAAGATCATCAATTGCCCATTGCACATTTTCAACTCTTAACCCCTCAAACCTTGCAAACCAAAATTCTTGACCCTTCCTTTTCTTTAAATGGTTAAGATATATCCACCTAATATGAAATGAAAACTTGTTTTTCAAAACTATGGGATATGGTTATTTTGGCTTATGCACTTTAAGAAAGAAAGTCTTCCATCATCTACCAAAGTATTAGTTTGCAAACTTGAAAAAAGCACTTTACCGATTTGAGACTTACCTAAAACTCTATAAATATCGGAAATAATCATAGGCGCCAAAGTGAAATATTTGATCGCCAATCCCATGTTTACCCCCACAAAAAAGGGCATAAGTGGCCATTACCACACTCAAATGGATAGTGGCCTGGAGGAAAGAACATGGACCCAAGAAAGCATACCACAAAATCCAAAGCATATTTCTTTCCAAGTTTCCTTAGAAGTAAACTCTTATTTGAATTTCTCAAAGGCCCTTGCAATTCCAGATCAACAATAAAGCCTGCGAAGTAGAATGTTTAGTCTGGGAGTTTATCCATCCATTCGACTTTTTGACAAGTTTAAAATATTTCATTGATTTTATTAAAGTCCCGTGATTTAAGAATCAAGAGATCACAAATGGGCATCTTATTCCTTTTATTGAACATTCCAACACTTTCGTAACTTGCAAGAACTTCTTCAATAGTTAAAGTCATCTCCACCTCCCCAAAATGGATCATCATCTTTTCACTATTCAAAACTTTACCATTGTTCTAATCATATTCGACCAATCTTACATTTTAAATAAGGAGGGGAGATAACCTATGTGCTTTTGGACTTTCTTTTTTGCCTTATCCACTCATAAATTACAACCATACTTGCAAATAGGGGTGAGGTTGAATCACCATTCGGGTACTCAAAGGTTCATACACTTAAGTCATCCTACAAAAGCAAAAACTCAACTGAAAGTGGATTGTTTAAATTGACACACACTTTCTGTAATGACCTACACAAGAAATTTTCATAAAATTATCATTTTACCCCTTCAAATAGTTGCCTTGAGTCATTTACGATCAGTCAGTGACGTTGATTTGAGAATCTTAAAGTATTTGATTAATATGAATTTTCATTAATAGATATTTATTAAATAATTTATTTATTTAGTTGGTGGTTGATTAATCAAGTTCATAATTCATTTAAAACCCTAAGTTAGTGGGATTTGTCAATTTAAGTGTGTAATTACTTTAGAAAAGAAAGAAAAGTGGATAAGAAACTTACATCCGGCATCAACACGAAGTGGAATCGTCTTCAGGTGAAGGCTTCAAAATTACCAAATTTCATTCAATACAAAGCATTGTAACTTGGAGTTGGAGGATCGTGAGTATTTATTATCAGGGGCGGACTTGCAGAGATCAGGGGGTTAGCCCAAAACCTCTCGTCGAAAAATTACACTATATATAAGGTCTATTTTTTTATTTATGCGTACATATATTTAAATGAACACCCACAAAACAAAAGAAAAGTATGTCTCAGCAGCTAAGGGGTTCAACTTTGATTGAGATGGTTCGAGTTTAATTCCCGCTTGCAACATTTTTCCACTTGTTTTTTTTCTTTGAAAGACTGAACGAGATCTTGTTTTGGGATCAAATCCAACTCCAACCATTATTTTGGAAGGCTAAATGGACTCTCTTTTCGGGCTCAAATACTAACTCAATGAAATGCCTCATTATTTTCTGTTCAGTGTAAAGCTTTATTATTTTTGTTATCATTATTTTTCTCCATATGATATTTTTTTCTCAATTTATCTTTGACTAAATTTATTAGATATATTTTAGATATTTTCATCATTTATTCTTCTTATTTATACTTCTTATTTTATTTATACATAAGTCTCTTTCCATGTACTAACAATGAATTATTATTAAACATGAAATTGATTTACAAAAAAGATTATATATCAAAAAATTGAAATAAAGTTAATTGAATGAATAAAGATAAAAGTCGTGAATAATATTTTAATAAAATCTAATTAATTGATTTCTCCCCCTTAATTTTATAGTATTTCTTTCTTATTTTTTCAATTCGATTTTATAAAGAAACTAAGATAAACTTGTTTGTTCTATTCATCATTTGTTTTTTTATGAATGACTAACCTAGTAAATTGAATTAAATGAACTAAAAAATCGACAATATGAATTATTTATCATTTATATATATATATATATTAGTGGTTGAATTTTTAAAAAAATATATATAGTCGAACACTGCAATATAAAATAGAAAAAAAAACAAAATAATTTTTAAAAGAGCTCGATGAAATAGAGTAAAAAGTTAAAAAAAAAAAAAAACACTAAACGCGGCATGATAAGGCAAGTTAAACTTACTGGATTCAGATTACTAGTTTCCTCCTATGTCGCTCAGTTTTTCATCTTGTAATTTTCAGACGTTTACTTATTTATATTTCGAACCCTCTTCAAAAAAAACCTAGATCCGCCATTGTTTATTATAGTGTAAGTGTAGATGCAATTGGACTAAGTTTTTCTAATTGATGGGTAATTTAATAGTTGGAGGGAAAATTGTAGAATTAGTAGTTAGTTAATGATGAGATTATGATTGCTTGATAGTGAGGTGATAAGACATTAATCCATCCTTCCTTTGAGAAGTCATTTGGCCGTTTCATTTGCATAGTACGACAAGCTTTAAGTAAGGTATCATTATTCATCGATGGCTTATAATAATTTAAGTTCTAAATTTTTTGAAATTTTAGATGAATTTAATTGAATATTAGATATATTGTATTATATGAATTTTATCAAATTTAGAGCCTGTTTGGCTCAGCTTAAAAGCTGGTCAAACTGACTTAAAAGCTGATTTTTGACTTATTTAGCTGTTTGGCAATACTGAAAATAACTTATTTTAAGTTAAAAAAAACTTATTTTAAGCCAAAAGTTAAAAGCTGAGGTAGAGATGCTTTTATTTTTTTAGCTTATAAGCTGTTTTAAGTTGACCACATTTTTATGTGTTTGCCCTTAATATTTTTATACAATCTCCAAATTACAACATAACCCTAACATCTCTTTCTTTCATTTTTCCCTTTTCACGTTTGGCATAGCAACTTCAGCACTTTTATCCAAACACATAACTGCTTATTTTAAAAATAAGTTTCAGCACTTTCAAAAGTACTTTTTTAAAGCTGCTTTTATTAAGCCCATCCAAACGGGCCCTTACAATATTCGAAAGAATTGAGACTTAATTCTAGGCTTAAAATTTAGGAATATGATACTTGACATATTACTTGGCATCAAGATTTTGGAACTTGATTATAAATTTGGGTGAGTTTTTGGATCTGGGCTAGATATATAATAATATGGGTTAACAGTTGTTTCAAAATCGTATTGTGATTGTTTATTTGAATAGATCTCATTGTATTGGAAGCCCAACAAAAGGGGAAGGCTCAAGTCCTGAGTAATTGTTCAATTATTTGAGACAAGTAAATTTCTCGACCCCTTGTTAAGTATATAAAATTGTGTATTTTCTTGTTGTATGTGTTGGAGAGTAGTGGGACTTGGTGATGGGTTGACTTGTGCATATTGAATGATCCTAATGAGAAAAAAGAGTAATAAATTTCAACTTGATTATATATTGTTGTGTGGTGTGTTGAGGATGATTGAAAAGATATATTGATTCATTATTCATGTTGAATGTTATTGTGAATTGTGCATTGATATGAAAATGGTGATCTCTTTATGTAACACCTCGAATTTCATAAAAGGGAAAGATTGCATAAATTTTGGCTACTTGTTCAGGTCTACAAAACCAACCTACAATTCATAGAACTTTCTATGGATTGTAGACCAATCTCATAGAAAGGAGGAAAATAATTTTGAAAATCAAGTTCCAAGACTTCATTTGACGATCGATTAGGTCGGTGCTTTGAGTGATCTACGGGTCATAGATGGCTTCCGTAGAAGCAATCCGAACATGGTGAAATTTTAATGTCCAAGTTGATTTCAATGGTTAGGGTCTACATACTGTAGAAAGGTTCCTTCAAAAGTTGGGCATTCTTAAGGTCCTGATACTTGGTCTACTATTGACCAACACGAACAGTAAAAGGTCTGACTTGTTGATCCGTTTGACAGTTTACTTTAGGGGATTTTGGGTAATGTTTTAAACCTACACTATGTTGTTTTGGCTTCCACCCTTAGTCCTATAGAAATCTTTTAAGTCATATATCTGCCAATTTTAAACCTATTCTACTATTTTCCCCAAAACTCAACAAAATTCATTCTCCCCAAATTCACTCTCTACCTAAAGAAGAAGAAGCTATGGTTCACACCAAAGTCTTAAATTCACTATTCATCTTGGGCTTTGAGTAGCAAGGTATGTGAGTATTCACCCATGAATTCCGTTCCTCCATAGGGTCCCCAAGGTTTTCTATTTCAGTTGATCAAATTATGGTTCTTCTTAATTCTTTATGGGTTTCAATTAGTTATGATTTTTATTGTTTATTAAGTCTTTTAATATGATTTAATGTTATTAAGTGATATTTATTTGAAATTATATGGACATATGCATGATTCATGATTTTCAACTATGAATATGAAGAACCTATGAACTATGATTTTTGAAAATTATTCATGTCTTATGAAAATAATGTTTATGATGATAGGGTGATTTTAGATGAAAGTATAAACATTGGTGTGAAAAGTTCTTTCATATACAAATATGATTATGATTGTGAAAGATATTTCTGACATATGGTTTCACATTGGTGGAAGATTTTCTCGACCATGTTTAATTGTACTTTAAGGAGTTATTCTATGTTTTGATCTTTAAGATATTGATTGTTATTAATCATTGTATTTACTATTTTATAATTATATATGACATTAAGATATTGATTGTTATTAATAATTGTCTTTCCTATGTTATAATGATATTTGACTTTTTATATATTCAGTTGGGATTTAGACTTAGCATATAGAGGGATTTGAGGTGGAGGCTCAATATGGTAGTCTTTAGTAGCAACCTTTAGTCCCTAACTACTAGCATCGTAGGATTGTCTTAAATGACCTAGTAAGTGAATCCACTTTAGCAAAAAATGATGTGTACGGGTTATACCTTGGAAAGCAGAATCTCGTTCTTTCGGTATGAGTCATATACCAGATTTCATGATATAGCTCTAATGGTCTCATTGTTGGTTGAAGCTAATATATCACAAAAATGACTATGTTTCTTAGAAATCATTCTTATATCTCATTTTTCAAATGCATTAATCTTATCTGAGATGTATATGTTGTTGCTTCTAGAAGCATTTAAATGTTCAAATGTTGATCATGCATTACATGTTTTAAGATATTCATGCTACTATGCCTATTTTATGTATATTGACCCATACTTGGTACATTTCATATACTAATGTATATTTGTATTTACATTGTGTCATAAATGTAAGGTCCAACAATCCTATCTCTCACACTTATGGCTAGGTGATCATTCTACCAGATTAAAGAGTTGGTGAGTGCTGATGTTCCGAAAATCGAGGCATTTTTACTCGATTTATGTCTTTATAGTATTTGGATGATGTATGTGGTGTATGATTACGTCTCAACAACCTCTTTTGATGTTTAGATGGCTTGTGCAAATTATGTTTGGCTTCTACTTATCAAACTCTCATATGAAATAAAATGTTACTTTTGAAATCTTTATTTCTTATCTTGTATGATAAATGCTAAGTGGCTTGTGTAGGACCTCTTGGAGTTTTACACTCTTTGTTACACCTAAGGCATACTTTGGGTCATGACACCTAATTAATTATGTGAACATTTCATTTGCATTATTTTGAAACATGGTTGTGACAAGTGTTATGTGAATTCAAAAATAATAAGGAACTAAAAAAGATGTATCATTTTGAGAAACGTGTCAAGCATCGAGATAGATATTATGATTTCAGTGGCATGATGTATGCTACAATAGATTCTATTATAGAGGGTTGTGTCACATGCCACGAAAAATACATGGACAATTATGTCCCCATGGGACTCAAACTTAGAGACAACGGGTGTGTATTGCTAGGTTAGACTATACCTGGCATGACATTCTATTGCATTGCAAATATTTGTGGACTTGTGAGTGTATTTATGTGGAACCAGTGATTGAAGTATGAACTTGTGAGTGTATTTATCTGGAAGCTGTGATTCATGAACTTGATCATGTGTTTTGGTGATCTATAATTGTTAAAGTGTTGTTATTGAGTTATATGTTATATAAATTGTGATTTGTTAGGTTGAGATGGTTTTATGTAGGTTGTAGTTGTGGAGGTTTGGTTTGAGTGATAGGAGTACCCGTATTTCATATTACTTGAATTTTTGTTTAGGAGTTCACTTGTTGAGTACCATGTTGTTTAGTACTCACTTGCGTAGGTTATGAGCCCGGATCTTCGTGATAATTCTCTCTTCTTCTTGTCCCAAGATTCCTACGAAGATTTGTGAGGTAGATATTTATCATCTCAATAGACCATCTTTCTATTTATGTATGATTATGTTCTATTCTAGAAATAATGTCATTTGAGACTTGAATTTTCTTTCAAATCCATTGTAATACTTTAAAGGTACGTAACATGCAATAATCAGGTTTTTGAGTTCTGTTTTGAGTTAAATACGATTTCCGCATTATTCTTATGATGTTAGTCTCTTTTTCTTGTTTTACTTTTGTATTTATCATATTAGTTGAGTATTAGTATGACTTGTCTTGATGAGATAAGACGAGTGTCCTAACGTCCATTTTTAGGTCGTGAGACTTCCTTTAATTAAACACATAAATACGATTATCATTTATTGGTCATGGGATAAATAGACACAAAGTGAGATTCTATTGACCCAATACACCTAGGGTATTGGGTCATCTTAGGTATGTTCCAAATAAGAGATTTGGCTTATCTCTACATTACTTTTACTAAACTGTTTTTTTAAAGACCGGGGCATAAGTGAAAAAACTCGAATTGAAACTATGACAACCATCGGATACAAGATGAACAAATAAATGTCAATCGTTCTAAAAATGGTCAAGTATAAAGGAAGTCTGGATGCGAGATCACAAAACCATTTTTTAATATACGACATATTAATGTTGTCGTGACGGAAGTATGTCATGAATGCAAATAATAACCAATATCATAATTTAAATATTTAAGGCACAAATAAAGAAAGATAAATTAACAATTATTAAAATCTCAAAAAGTTATTCAAAAAACATTGCTAGAATTTAATTTTTATCCCAACAGAGTCATCATTTTAGTTATGTCACAATTTCACAATCTTTAGAAAATTTTCTTTTCAAATGTATTAAGTATAAAACAATTTAAGAAAAATACTTTTAAATAAATTAAGAAGACTTAATTTAAAAGGCTCTTAATAGATAAACCTTTAAATCGGAGAAGGGTCTAAAATACCCCTCAAGCATTTGATTTGATATAATATTACCCTCCGTCTACTTTTCGGCCTCCAACTATGTCACGACCCAACGGTACCCCCTTGACGTAAACAAGGCACATAGAACCACAAAAAGCACTATGTAATCCATTTAGCATAACATAACATAAAATAGTAGAACAATAAGAGTAAAACGCATTTAAGTCCCAAAGTATTTATAAAAGAAAGCAAAAGTCTAAAATTGTCTCAATTAACCATCTATTCTAATTCATGAGTCAAAAAAGGGTCACAACACAAAATGACATAATTCGAAAATAGGAAGTACTAAAAATGAAACTCCAAGTGATACTCCCGTCGTTGAATCATGAGGACTCACCACAAGCAAGTAAATAGTCAAATCCAAGCTTGAACCAACTGAAGATCGCTTGAAGAATCGAACCCTACACTTGGGGGGAAATATAGAAAAATATGGGTTAGTAAAAGAATGCCTTTGGTATGATAATCGTGCACAAAATCATGAAAACATGCTAAAAGGACATTTTAGGTGAATGCTTGTCATTTACTAGTTTAATGAATCATTTGAAGATAATTGAAAAGCAAATTCATAAGTATAATCAACTAATAGATCACAATATCATAACATAACCGTACCATGAGTACCCTCAAAGCATACTTGTCCAATGCATGAATAAGATCTCATAATCCTACCCATGCTAGGTAAAACTCCTTGAGTTACCATATTCATTTTTCATATTCTTATCATATTGGTATTAAACCTTAACCGACATAGACCATGTGAGTTATCATGGAATCCGGTGTCTACCCTACACCGAAAAAGGATTGTAAAACTTGCCTAAGATAGAACCATACTTTTAGCTTAGGTGGATCCACTGTCTAAAGACCTATCTGGGCACACAGTTATGGGATAAGGGGATTGCTACTAGAAAACCCGACCTCTACTATCGTGGGGGCTTCCATCCCAAGAGATTGCTCCTAGAACCCCGTCTCTACTAACGTGAGGGCTTCCATCTCATATTATTATCCACTCGGTGCTGAGCATAATTCCAATTGAGTTCATATTAAGTCTTGACTTAAGTTCATAATTATGGAATAATGTCTTGACACTCAATGCATACAACTCATACTAAAGCGTGTAGAATCAATAGATGAGACTAGTCATCCAACCTTAGAATCACTATATGTAACAAACCTTTCACATTATATGGTATTCATACATAAGTGTGTACATGAGGATAACTACCACCAACACAACAACTAAATCATACACATATTCACTTTACTCTCAAAGTGTTCATAAAACATATTCATAAACATGCATAATTCTCATATTTGCCCTTCAAGGACCATAGATTACATTCAATCAACATATCTATAATTAATACATTAGACATAAATGATAACTGATTCAATTACTATAAGCATAATCTCATATTACTCTTCTTTCTACAATTTACCAACGTCACAAGGTCACAAATTGGGAATATGGGGGTTTCATGAATTCTTAGGAGATTTCATCATAAAACTATAATAAAGCATCAATTCAATCAAATACCAATTAATTAAATCAATAGAATCATTTTTGAAAAGGAATCCATGACTTGGAGTAAAAACCTAACTTTTGGGGGAAAAACTACTTTTGAAATTGATTTTGGAGGGACTCCGTAGATGAAAATTGTCCATGGATGAAGGAATATCATACTTAGTTATGATTTTCCAAATAATTGAGTGAAAAAAGTCTTGTTTCTTCAAGCCCTAGATTCAACTCTTCTCTTCTTCTTCCTTGAGTTCTATAGAGAGAAATTCTTTTGGAGAGGACGAACTCTTGGGTTTTCTTTTAGATTCTAGTGACAGTGACTTGGTTGGGGAAATTTGAGCATATAAAGCTTATATACTTCAATAGGGAAATAGTAAAACAATATAGTATCAAATTAGGGAAAATAACAAAAGACCATAAGACTCCCACTTAAAAAATGCAGACATGCATGTTTTAGCTCGCCAAGTTGCCCCTTGGCTCACCGAGTTTCCAGCATTCTCATCATGGAGTCAGCCTACTAGGCGATGGGAGGAGCCAATGGGTGATGCGCTAACAGTGTCGGCGAGCCCTAACCTAGCTCGCTCAATTTCCAGTAACTAGGCCAAGAGGGACTGCCCACTAGGCGATGGTGGCTCAATTGACTAATTGCCAAGTCACTTTGGCGATAGCATTGTCCACTCGCCGAGTGGCCAAGGGAAAAATGTATTCCTTCACCCTTCCCAGGGTAATTTAGGCCCTTGCCCTTTTTTATGGCTGGCTATCCCTTCACACTTAGCCCTAGTCTAGCCTACTAGGATCTTGGGTGTTACAAAATATCCCTAATATAAACTTTTTGCTTAAAATTGCCCTTACTTCTAATGGTTCACGCTTAAAATCTCATAGTTTTAGAGTATTTTAGGCTCTTATCCGTTAAAATAATTTGAAATTATTTAATATGAGCTCATAGGATTGACCTAATTTTGGATACGATACAAAAATCACCACCCCCACCTACCCTTTTCTATAACTTCCTCTCTCTTCTACTTTTTTTCCTTCTTGAATCTTGTCAATTTTTAAATTTTAATTTTCTTTAAACTTATGACAATACTATGGAGAAAAAAAGAAGAAAATATCGAGGACATTCTATATAAAAATATTTGGTCCGGTAGAAGATAATTTAATATCAATCTTTTTGTGTATATCCAAAATTCATAATAAATGTATAAGAATAATCTTTTTCTTCTCCACACCCTACCCACAATGGTAATAATATAAATTAAAAGAATATGAACTTGTAAGTTCAATTTAATTTTGAGTCTCTGATATCCTAATTAAGAATAAGAGATAAAAAAAAATAAAGGAGGTAATGAACAAGACAGCTGAATAATTAATAGAAAAAAGAATATAAATTAAAAAATTATATGAACATTCATATTCGCATTTTAGATGAATCCCAAGTTATGAGTTCAGTGATAAAACATTGGGCATTGATTTAAAACAGGCTAATAAAAATATCTTGAAATAGTAATTTTTTAAATATTATTTTCAAGGATATTGTGTCAAAATATGGATTATATATGGTATTTATTATTTATTTGAAAAGGATTTAAATTTGGATCAATCATATTAGACAACATAATAAATAAATATTTAATTATTTGATTTTAGGGGAACTTTTAAAAATAATGAAATATATGAGCCAGAGGGTTAATATCGAGGGTATTTCTAAGCCTAAAAGGTGAGCCTAAGAGTATTTGGAGGCTGAAAGGTGGAAGAAAGTAGTTTTGTACTAATTAAATAGCAAAAGGGCATGTTAGGCCCTTTTCCGTTAAAAAATTAAAGAAAATGGGTTGGAGGTTTTTCTTCTACTTTAATAACGTATTAACACTTAAAGTTCCCGCTAAATGCAATTACCCAATGATTTCATTGAAATATTTGACTAAATTTTTAGAAAATAATTAAGTAAAAAACTTTTCTTTGAGTGTTTTTTCTTAAGGAAAGGGGAATTATAACTTAAACATTTGAAAATAAAAAGAAATTAAGATAAATACTTCAAAAATAGATTAAGATTAAAACTTTGAAAATAAATTTATGTACGAATTTATTTGAATCACTTTTAAAATTATATCTAAAACAAATTTGGTCAATAAAGGCATGAAACTATCTTAAATTAATTTAAGATAAGTGAAAAATTGGACTAAAGATATATGATCAAGTAAATAAAGAATACAAGAGTTTTTAAAATAGAATTTATCAAAGTAACCAACACAAATGAAATAGTTCATCTTTTGGGGAAGCTGATTAAGCTAACTAAAAGAGTTAAGAGTTAAATAAAATTAGTCAAAAACATATACATATAAAACAATTAGAAGAGAAAAGCGATAACGAATTTTGGCCTTTTATTGGGCCAAATTGTTGTTGTTTTGGGGGTTCAAGCCCAATTCTCATTTGTTTGTATATACTTGAAATATATCATTGTATATGACGTACATTATTGAAGATTTGCTACATATAGCTTTGCATTTCAGCTTTCGAGGCATGTAACAGCTTCCCTTTATGAAGTGATGAGGCCAATTCAAGAGAAAAACAACATTTTAAGCCTCCCGGACCTATGCAAGTGTAAGCGCGAGTCCACATGTGGACTCATGGAAATTACATAAGAGAAAAGAGAGTTTATTAGTATTCTACCGCAAAGAAAAATAATTAACGCAACTTTTAAATACCATTACACAACCAAATCATATAAGAAAACGGAATAAGAGGGATATAAGGCACTCTAGTGAGTTGTTGAAATTCATAAACAACATATATACTTCACATCATGTAAATTGTATCAAAATTCAGTATAAAGCATTGAGCAAATAGTTAATGTTATTTCGAAGCCTACAAGCGGATGACCTTTAAATTGATGATACTAAGAGTACTAAGGAGAAGAGATTTGATAAACTTCTAAGGATAATGCATCAAATTAATTCAAATATTAATATCAACAAAACACTAATATATTCAATGTTATCATCAAACCATTAAATTAGAAGAAAGAATTGAATTAACAAAAGGGAAAAGGATAAGTTTTCAATGAAGACAAATAGCACATTCCATAGTGCAAAACTTTTCAGTAAGAAAATGGAAGTAAAAATGAGATACACAAATAAAAAATATCAAGAGAGCATGTAACATAGTGACAATAACCCAAATAAATCAAGAACTTAGGTAAATTTGTCTTCAAAACATTTGAGTTATTTCTGAAAAAGAGATGACTTGCATAATGTTAGATTGTGACATACTTATTTTTAAACTTATCCATTACAGCGAGTCAGGAGCACAAACAAGCTATTGAAAAATAAAAATAATAATCTTACAATTTGAGACCTTTTAAATGACAACACGTTAAAATAGAGCTCGACCTGATTGAGTAACACTTCATTTTATCGCCAACATGTTCGGCTAAGAACTTAAGCAGAGGACGTCAAAGCATAAACACAAAGCTCATAAAATTATACCTACTCAAAAATCAAAATGAAAAACTATAGAAAGACACATACTAAATATTTTAGGAAAGTGAATACTAACATTGAACTAAAGGAACAACTAAAAAAACATTAGTAAAAGAACTTGAAAGAAAATAAAAAATTTGAGGCTCAAACCTTCGTGGGTTTGATTTTGAGGAATACTATTCTCCAATCTTCAAATTTAAATTATTTGCCCTAAATGACCACTAATACCATGTATTTATAGCAAAAAATAAAGGTTAGAATCGTTTGAGGGGGAGATGAGATATTAATTGAAACTACGGAGGAGAAAACAAGTAAGAGGAAAACATATAAAAAAAATTGAAACTAATGTGATAGCTTCTGATTCGCATTAGATTTGGCTGATATTTATCAAACCTAAAGTGAAATAAGTGTGAGATATGTGATCTTTCAAATATACAGAGAGGGACTGACAAAGGTGATAAAGACAATGTCGTTTGGATGAAGAACCAGGGATTCTTGGTCTTGATTTTTGTGTTTGGGGAAGAGGAAAGGGGGAGAGGAACGTGTCTTTGGTTTAAAGTGTAAAAGAAATATAGAGGAGAGTGTGATGACGTGTATATGTATGTAGAAATTAAGAGGATGGCCTATTTTATTTAAAACTTGACCATTTGAGTTGTTATTCTTACCAAATTGAGTCAAATAACTAAATTTGGCTAAAATGAAAAAGAGATAAATTATTATTAATTAATTATTTTAAATTTTTAATTTAAACAATATAAAATAATTATTAAGTTTCTGGAGTTAATGAGATATATCCTTTCAAGATAGAACAATCTTACTCATCGGTGTATCGATATCTAAAATCTCGATGTCAGTGAATCACTCAACAACGTACACTTATAATACTATATTTAGTAGTATGATATGTGCTTAATTAATGTTCCTTATCTAAAATGTCACAATCCTTTGAAAAAAATATAATTCAAAACTCTTCTTAAAAGTTACAACCTTACACAAAAGTTGCAACTTTTCATATAAGTCACAATTCTTTAGAAAAGTCATAACTCTTTGTAAAAGATATAACTCTTTAAAATAGTCACAACTCTTCATTTTTCATTCACTTTTTAAAACTCAAGAAAAGTGAGGGAAAAATTAATTATTTAAACATATAGTTTACAGGATAATATGTTTTAATATTTAATAACAAAAACAAATCTCAATAGATCATGCTACGACATGTACGTAAAAAAAAAATTATCTTAAAAGTAGCATCTCATATTTACCTTTCATGCATGTCATGTATCCTAAGATACAATGGATAAAATTATGAGGACTTGCTAAGATTTATTTCATCTAGTTTAAGTAATTTATGAAATGCATAAGAAATTACTGATTAGTGAGCATCCATATGGAATTGAGTTAATACTTTTATTCCCAATTTGAATCTTTATCATTGTAGTTTAGTCATATATTCGTGAATGTTTTGTAATTCAATACCATGTAATATTTTCACTAGACTCTCAAATGAAAAAAAATGATGAAAAATAATTGTAAACTTAAAAGGAGTTTACATTTGCTATTAATATTGACATTTGCTATTGTTGGCGTTTTGTTTGTTTTGTCGCAAAGCGACATTCAACATTATTGAAAAGAATATCTTGTTACCCACCAAGACAATATGTTGTATTTCAAAAAAATTAATATCACATCGAATGATCTAATAAGACCACATTCTAATACACCTGTTGGAATTTTTAATGGAACTCACTCATGATTATAAGTAAATCATTAGACATAGATGAATAAACAAATGGAAAGAAAACTAACCTTGTTCCATTACAATAACTTTACTGAAGAACTTGGTCTTTTAAACCTAGAAAATTATTTTCGTATTGTCTTATTTCTTAGATGGAGAGAAAGAAAAAAGAACATATCTTCTGGTTTAGGGACCAAACCATTTTAAGCATTCTAAAACGTCTTTTTATGAAAGGTATTTTTTTAAAAATGGTACTTCTTCAATAAGTCTCCATCAAACATAAGGAAAATGATAATGAGTCTATTAAATTAACTTCAGTTTAATAGATACTTACTTTTCTTTCTAAAATATTTAATATTTTATTAAATCATAAGTTGGACTCCGCCCCTTAAAATGGCAATATATCTATATACTAACATATTAACATGTGAGTATATAAAATAGAAATTACTAATATACTATGCTTCATGCATGTTATAGACTCTATTCTTCAAGAACACTCGATATGAGCATTTGCAACTATATATGAAATTAAGTTTGGATCAACAAATATGTCTAACATTTAACTTCAATTGTATTTAAATGATGATCATATCAGTATAATTCTCAACATTTTAATTTTTCTATGACAAATAAAAGAAATCAAAACAAAGAGAATTTCTTATCAATCTTCAATAAAGCAACGAGTAACATAAACGATAAAATATCAAACTCAAAATCATAGAGTAACGTGTTATAAAATCATAAGAATAGAAGAAGAATAAGTAGAGAAGGGACAAAAAAATTGGGATAGTTTCAAACATATACAATAAAGTAATTAGTTCACAACAAACATAACTGTGTTTTATTTACTCAAAAAATAGTCAAAGTCATAAAAGTTTATACATTGACTATACATTATGATACTCGAAATGTTGAAGATATCTTACCTATACATAAGATATACACTAATTATATATTATGATATACTCAAAAACCGAATATAATTATATATGAATATACACTAACTATACATAGTAACCCCTATATAAAAATCACATTCTTGATTGGACTGTATTGCCTAAACAACTCAACAAGATCCTTCTTAACCCACTTTGGTAAATTCCCAATAATGATTTTACTTTTATCCTAAATTCATTTTTTTTTGCAGTATGTAAACTGTCCAAGTTACTTTCATCTCCTTCAGTAGGTGCTAACAATGGGTGAGATTATGGTGGTAAGAGTTTATTTGTGAGGCTTGGTGGTGGTGAAATGCTAGGAAGGGAATTAAGATTTTTTTTTGATAAATTCAAGAATTTGAGAATGAGAGGTGGTATTAAAAAACTTATTGGATGTGAGGCGAAAGAGGCGGGAGAAAGTGGCGGTTTTTTCGAGGGAGTAAGAGGAGGATTTGAGGGAGGGGATAAAGGCAAAGCTAGTAGAGGGATAGTGTTTTCTGACAAGGATGGAGGTGTGAAGGCTGGCAGAGATGGAGAATAATGTGTGGGAGAAGATAATGCTAAACTATCACTTCTAATAATAAATGATTTATTTTTTTAATTGGACTTTTGTGTAAGAAATTTAATCTAATGGAAGTTTGTCTAATTTTTTCACAGTTTCAAATATATACGATAAAATAATTTGTTTACAACAAATTTAACCATTATTTTGGAACCCAGTTTAACCATCAACCATTACAATCTCTACCACAATCTCTGTCCTTTAGGTGAACACTCTATTGTCACATCCGGAAAGTACCCTCTAGACACAAGTGGCGTCGGCGTCCTCGAAGAGGACTAAGACTAGCCTCTTAGAATTCGTCATTACATTTCATAGGTTAAAAACACAAAAAAATTTAAAACTTTTCGTCTACACTACTTCATGAGGTTTACTTAGACCTCTCGCTTACACATAATATGTTAGTAGCGAGTATACATAAACCATTCGTATAGGAAAAAATACATAGTCTTCTACTATTATGACACATGTATACATTACATAAGGTACATAACATAGTCTTAAAACGGATGTCTCATATTAAACCGTCTAAACAAGAGTATAACAATTGGGCATAGCCCATACATCAATATTAAATCCACATATAGGCTATACAATTATAGTATTCAAATGAAAGAGAATGAACAAAGAGTCTTTAAGACTAATCAACATCCAATGCTAGAAAATGGCATTGTCCTAGAAGTGGTGAGGGCCTACCCAACTTGGAGAATGAGGATCCAAGTCTTCTTTCAATGTCGTCACAAACCCTTCAACGA
This sequence comes from Solanum habrochaites, assembly GCA_027704765.1. NCBI lineage: Eukaryota > Viridiplantae > Streptophyta > Magnoliopsida > Solanales > Solanaceae > Solanum > Solanum habrochaites. The sequence goes on from JAKWJA010002496.1 coordinate 41,898,987, forward strand.
TTGGAACCTAAAATGTTGGGGAAAAGGGGAGAAATGGTTAGAACATCACTTGTATTAAGTATAGGACTATATGCACATACAACATAGAAATCATGCTAAGAAGGGATATTTCATTAAAACATGCTAATTTACTTTGAAAAGCATTATGCACATTGAAGAACCAATACAAGTCAATAGCACATCTTCATTAAGTCAAGACCATCTTCATCACAAGGCCAACAACACTAAGTCTAGTCAAGTCAACATGCATATCAATATAATTGAGTGCATAATCAAGACAACTCTATCATCAAGTTATAATATCAACAAGTATGTATAAGAGTTCATAACATCATAACCAAAGCAAGACCATTACTCATGAACCCCCATTAAGTCCACTAGTGCAATGACTAAGTAAGGCCCCATAACCTCACTCAACCAAGTAAACCCAACAAGAACCATAAGAAATGCCCAACTTCACATACTATATCACTAAGAGTAAACAACATCATACTTTATTAATAGGGACTTACCATATGTTCATAAGTGAAACCAACATCACATAGTATCATTAACATGTAAGATCAAGATATACATATCATTTACAGTTATAAGCATATAAGAATATAAGAACATCCTTCTAAGACTCCCCTCAAGGCTAACTAGTGCAATGTATAGGTAGAGCCTCATATCCCTACCTAGACGAAGTCAAACCCCTACAGCCATCCTAGTTAGAGTCCACTTTATTACTTCATTTTACTTTTGAGAACATCTTGCCTTAACTGACATAGACCACATGAGCTAATGTGGAATCCGGTATCATGGAACCTTACACCGAAAGAAGGTGGACTACTTGTCAAGGTAGTACCAAAATATGAACATAGCATTTATGTGGATCCACTAGCTGATATTCCTATGGGGCAACATAGTTCAAGAACTAGGAGATGTAGTTGGGACCCTTTTTATGCTACATGCATTATAGTCTCCAATTTCATGAGTACATTAGTGATCTTACCTTCCATATGTGGGAAGGGACACTCCTCACTCTAGTTTACTCAGTGCTAAGCTAGCCCTTTTGAAATGTCTTTAAACCTTTATTAATCAACATAGCTTAGTTTAGGTAATAGGGATCTCTTATACAGTCATCATCATAGCTCGATAAGAATTGCATGAATATTGTCCTTTCATTACAATTCACCCATGTGAGGTTAGCACATTTAACATCCACGTTATGATATGACACATAGGTAAGTCATCACCATCGTTATATCATTACATCTTAGCCAATAACTCACAAGTCATACTTTAAGACATTCCAATTCAACATCATGCCAACCTTAATCAATCTTATCACAAGGTATACTTCAATATAAACTTCATCACCAAACACAAGTACTCATAATTGAAGTAAATGTTTGAGATCACAAGACTTACCCCAATCTCCTTCACAAGCCATCATCAAGGTTTTACTATCAACCATGTCATTCAACCCAACAATGGGTGTAATATTATCACACAACAGTAATCAACACAATAATTAATTCAATTGAATCACCACACCACAATTTATCACTAGTTCATAGCCTAGGGTTAGGGACTTATGTCAAATTCATGATCTACTTCACAACCTAGGTTAATTAATCAAGAACTAGCATAATTGAATTACAATATATCATAATCTACTCATAATTATCTAAAGAAATCATAAACAAAGCCATTTATAAGATTCAAATTCGTAATAGAAGAAAACCCACTTGAAACCCTTCTTTTTGAAATCAATTTGAAGGAACCCTTTGGGGAAAGGAATCCCAAAAGTGAAAGGAATATCATACCTTGTAAATGATGGAGAATGATAAAGAAAATCCCCTTCTTGCATCCCTTAGACCTTGAACTAGCCTTCAATGGAGTTCTTCTATTTGGGAGAGAGAAAGAAGTGAGAAAGAAGAGAGAAGGAAGAGCAATTGATTTTTGGGAATTATGAGAGTTGGGTTTAGTTTAATTATGTTTGGGGTCTTTATAGAAGTCATAAATAACTTAATTAAACCTCCCTTAACCCCTTACTAATTAACTAACTAATTGATTAATTAAATTAAACAACTTAAAACTTAACCAAAAAACAGTGGCAGGACCTACGAGATCTTGATCGACGGTCCAAAGGTCAACCTACGCCCTTGCCCCCCCTCCGTCCTGCACAACCGTCGATGGAGTCAGAGGCTCTTCCAAATGGACCTTTGGCTAAAATGGCTAAGTGTCCAACGACGGTGGCCATCGACGCCCCGTCAATTGGACCACGCCCCGCCGATGGGCATCGTTGGTAGACATTGTCCATTTGACAGCCTTTTTCCAAAATGCAAGGGTCCTCTTCAAGGACCCTTTGGTTGGTCCTTGGGGAGTCGTACCCGAACGTTTTTGATTCTAAACCAACTCTAATACGTGTTTGACACCTTACCACCAAATTTCATTAAATTCCGACTCCTAAAACCTTGTTAAATAGGCTAAGTCACACTAGCACCTCTTGAACTAGTTTCCGAACGTCATGGATGTTTCTTGACGTCTTGATTCTAAAACTTCCTAAATGACTTATATACATCATAATTGCCTTTAAAACAATGTTACAACTCTTAGACTCTTATTTTTACTATAGATTAGGCTTTAGACTTCCGGAGTATTACATCTATGGTGAGCACTTTGTGTACACTAGATAAAATCCCCAATGTGTACACCACACAGAGGATGTAAACTGCACTAGGCAAGCCCTATAAGATATGCTCGACTCATAAGGCATTGAGGGGGATTGATCCTGAGTCATTCGTGTGAATAATCACTCTCCAAATCAACTGAGCCATCCCAAAGGTCATAATCGTAATTTTACTCGCATAAAAAATAGGAAAAATTATACAACAAGGCGAAAATGCCAACATATTTATGAAACATAGCTATAATTTTAAAAATCACAATAAACCAATATATGTTGTTTTTATAGAAAACTCTCTCTTTGCCTCCCTCTCACCCTTGTTGATAAGAATAAATCCATTCAAATGTATTATGTATCAATCATATTCAATCAAATATACGTGAGATTTCATATTTTATACCACTTGTATATAAAAATTATATTTCTATTTTGTATTAGATGTATTTGTATTCATACAAGTATAATATGCATTCATCTTCTTTGTAAATATATTATGTACAATGGTATCCAATCTAATATAGGTTAGAGATTTGTATTTTATATTAATTGTATCAAAACAATTAAATTTTTATTCAACTGTATTCGTATTCTATATCAATTGTCTTTGAAATACAATGAATACAACATATATTCATCCTCTCTCCTCCGCTCTCAATCTTGCTCACCTCTCTATTCACCTCTTCCGATCTCGCTCGCCTCTTTCTTGCTCCTCTCAATCTCGTTTACCTCTCTCATCTTACTACGTACTCATTATGATACGAATCATATTGTATTTATAATTTTTCTTCAAAATCAATGAAAAAATATATAATAAATACAAATAAGTATATATTGACTATTAAATTTCAACCAACTCAAAATCACTTTCATACAATCTCAAATTTTAAATATGAGATCATGTTAATGTTTTGAATCTTCTGATATAATATCTACTCGAAATGATTCACATTTGTGGAACATCAAATTTTGAAGAAAAGGGAAAGCAACGATGCAGAATAAGACGCAAAAGAAGAAAGCTGAAGAAGACAGAGGAGAAGTTGGACAAAAAAGAAAGAAGAAGAAGAAAAAAAACGGGAGGACAATGAAGAAACATAAGTAAATTTAAAAAATATGGCAAGTAGAGATTATGGCCGAATTGACATTTTAAGTAAATTTGAAAAATATGATAAAAAATATGATAAGTAGAGATTAAATATGGAGATTTTACATAATTTACATAAAATACACTTAAAAGAACTATATTATTTATAAGAAAAAACTAATTTGATCCCAAAATTTACTTTCCCTAAGAAACATACAAGATAGATAACTAGTAGATAATATAAATATGACATTTTGATCTGTATTAAACTTGATCAAATTTGCATAGTAACAAAAGGATGCAACTTGATCACTTAACAATACTTTTAAGGGTATATTTTGTCAAAATATAATGTTTATGGACATAATTTAAATACTGAGTATAATTTAGGGATGTTTTTGACAACAAAAAATGACAAAAAAAACTCCGTTTACTAACTTGGGAGCCAAAGCGGCAGTATCTGCCGATATTTTGAGGGAAGAGGGAAGAGAATAATTTTATATAAATACAAAATTGGGGAAGTTGGGACACTGATTCTGAGCGTTGCCTCTCTTCTTATATATATATATATATATACTTGTTACTTGGTTCGCAAATCGGTGCAGTCATTTTCTGTTTGTGGCATTTACACAAACAAATAACAGGTACTTTCATTCGCTCAAATCGGTGTTGTTCGTTTTTTCTTTGATTTTAGCATCTGAACGCGTTTATAGGGTTTTTGGTGCTCTTCTGTTGTTTACATTGATACTGATACTGAAGAGATACAAATATGTTTGTTCTTGATTGAGTGCTGTTCAAGTGGTTGATCTTTCTGTGTTTTCAATCTTCATTCATGATATTTGCTTTGTTCGTTTGTTTTGGGTGTCATGGAAATGTTTTTGTTGCACCATAGAAATTTCAATGTGTATAGGTTTTTGGATTTTGTTTGATTGCAGAAAATGGCTAGTTTGGTGGAGAGACTTCGTGTGCGGTCAGATCGAAAACCTATGTACAAGTTAGATGAGTCTGATGATGAAACTGATATGATGCCTGGAAAATCTGGGACTAAGAAACAGGAAATTGAGAAAATTGTTCGAATTGATGTGGTATGTTGTTTGTACATTAGGAATTGTCTTTTACTATTTATGTACTTGGCAATTTCTATAGTAGGGTTCCTTTTTTTTTGTGGATGCTCTTTCATCCCATTGAATCTACAACTCTAAATTTCATTTATAAATTGCTCTTGTATATTTGGTTGATTTTTGCTAATTCTTTTACCATCTCTTTGCTTGACTTTTTTATTCCATAGTAGGGCTCTTTCTCCCAACTTTAGTATTGATTTTCATATGTTTACGTGTGTGTATCGTTTCAAGAAACCATTTTCAGCTTCAAGATATGACTTAGACTATACACGACTTGGGCTTTAGCTTGGTCATCATGGGGAAAGCTGTACCTCTTTTTTGGTCTGCTAAGTTAGGTATAGATAACTTAATCAAGCTTGGTGCGTATGCCTGTTGGAAGATAAATACATTTTTATTCTCTTTTTTTTTTCCTTTTCAAATTGTTGGAATGGCAACACCAGAGTTAAGCTCAGTTTTGAAATTTAGCAATTTCAATTTAATATGCTCGTCCTTTGTTTCGTGGTGTTTGTGAAAGACTGGGATCGTAGATTGATCTCTGGTTTCCTTTCTGATCTGGTAAATTCCTTCTAATTGTAACTATTGCACCTTGATCTTCTATTAAAATACATGTCTTTGTGGTGCCTCCTGATTTCTTTCAGAAGGATATGCACTAGGAGAATACATAAAATACTTGCAGTAGCAATAGGGAATGCATCCTATCCAGCAATAGCATCCTCCAAGATGAAGAGTTAGGATTACTCCCTCTTATGATAATGATATACCTGAGGACTTTCATGAAGAGGGGAACTGATTTTGAGGAACCACGGTCGGCCAATCTATTAATTGTTTGGACCATCTGAATATCTACAGTCAAAAATAAAAGAGCAGGCGCTCTTTCAAGGTTCACGGTTAATCTTGAATCTGCCTGGTAGTATGAAAGAGTTTTTGGCTAAAAACATCCCTCAACTATACACCAAACTTAAAATACATCCTTGTAATATCATAGTGAACAAGGAACATCCTTCAACTATTGAAAATCTAGCAAGTTTTCACCCTTCTGTCAAGAACTGCTAGACATCTAACAGAGCATTTCGAAACTCATGTAACACCACTATAGTTCCCCCATTTGCAACTAGGTTCTTTTTTTTTAATCATAGTCAGGTTCTTTTTTAATCATAGTCAATCTTCTTCCTCCTTAAGCTGGTTAACTAGAAGAATCAACATCGATCATCTCTAAATATTAGCACTTCGTCTTTTTGCGGACGTCATTGAGTGCTCACAGTCAGAGCAGAAACAAAATGATAGATAGAAAATAGGAGAGTTTATTAATAGGTATTATAATGTGAATGAGACGAGAAATATGTTAGCAGCATTACTAGATGAAATAGCACAAGATGTTGGATTGACATTTCTGCCACTTCTATGATTTTTTTTGCCAGAGCATATACATATACATTAGCATAATAACAATAAGTTGTTAGCTCTTAGCTAAATTTTGATTGCTAAAACTAAAGAACCAAGTTGAGAGGGGGAAATATTTCATGTTTAGTGGAGAATACGAACACTTTTACCTTCATTAGTTTTGGACCATTATAGAAAAAAACCAACTATCTTGCCATAGCCTTTAGTTTACCTTCTTCTAATTGAGAGTAAAGACAGTGTGAACAACACATGTACCACGTACGAAAGCAATCATTCTTCATGTTCTTGAGGGGTACTGGGTTTCAGTATCTCAGTTTCTGCATGTTTGCATGATGGCATCACAGATTTAAAAATAACCGGGGAGGATGGGTATGGAAAAGGAAGCGTACTTTAACAAATGAAAGTTAAATTCATTTTTCTGAGAAATTAGAGAATGTGGGTGCCTATAAAATGTTCAAATCTGAGGAGTTTTTAGTGATTTTCACCCAATCCTTTAGATTTTTAACCGTCTTTAACTAATGGATGGGATTTGTTGATGTTTAGATATTTGAAGGATGTTTTTTGTTAACTATGATATTACAAGGACGTGCTTTAAGTTTTTAGAGTATAGTTCAAGGATGTTAAACTCTAATATGGGATGCATGTTGAGTTTTTTTTGGCGGAGATATCTTGTAACTTGTAACTAAAAAGTGAAAGACTAAATTCTTTATCACAAAAAGTGGAATACTTACTTGTGAATTTTAAACAATAAACAATACAATAACATGCATTCCAAAAAAGAAACTGATACTTAATGTTCTTCTTTTTTCGACAGTGTGATCAAAGTGTGGATTCATGAAAGGAAATTTATTATATTTATATTGAGCATTTTTTCTTCTCGTATGTTCAATTTCGTAATCTTAGCTTCTCAAAAGAATCATGTAGCATATCTTGGGATTTATTTGTAATTTCTGCCAAATCCAGTTTTTGAGGTCAGATATTACAACAGAAACTCTTCTAAGCAATTCTTGTAAAGTTGACGAATGTGAGACTTAGAAGTCGTGTTTACCTTATCAAAGAAAAAAAAGTTTCAGACTTAAGATGGTCATTTTGGAATTTGATTAAACTGCCTCCAAGATAAGTTTGTTTCACCTCATAGCCTAGAGCTATTTATTTTAGAGAAATCACAGTCCAAAGCTCTGGCTGCAGAAGTTTGTGGTTTAAATCATCTCTCCTGAAGATATAAAGTTTTTATTCTCTTAGCTTTTATTTGTGAACCATGAACTGTCTTCTAAAGAAACCTACAGTCATAGATTCCAGAAGCTAGAGCTGGAAACTAAAGGAAGCTACATAATTTTTTAGTTTTTAGTCAACCATATATCATGCATGCTCTGCATGATAAGACTGGCAGTAATTGTTTTGTTTAGATCCAGACACAAATGGGCTTCTAGTTTACTTATCATAAAACAAATGGCCTTCTAATCCGTGCTAGTGGAAGTCTAAGATGTACAAATTTGTACATGTGACCTGTACTCAAATGTTTTGGCTTTGGAAAGTAAAGTGCGATACTAAAGAAGTATAGAGAATGATTTGATTCAGAAGATGCAGCTGTCACAGGATCATCTAATCTTAGTACTTGACATGTGGAAAATTCTTAGACTAAAAGTTTTAAGTGCATATAGTAATTTAGTGAATTATTTTGCTCCTATTCAATTTTGCAAGCATTATATTCTGTAGCAAGGTAGTCATAAACTAAATGAATTTCTGAAAACTAGATACTAGGGCACACGAGATAGTTGGCTAATTTTTGTGAGGCTTAATGCATATTTGTATCATGCCAATTTTGTAAAGATAACACCAGCTTAATGTGTATCAATGCATATATTTGATTTATTATTAAATGCTTTTCCATGTTGAAGATATATTTGATTTATAAAGAATTACTACATGCCAAGGTACATCTTCTGTGTGTCCATACGTTAGATTTGGTTAAACTCTTATGAAAAATATAGAGAAATTGGGAAAAAATAGCTACAGTGGATAGTGTTGGAGACTGAAAGTAGCGTGAAGTAAAGGAAATAACCAGTAACTTAATTTATTTATCTTGATCTTTTAAAAAAAATAGTGTCCATTTTAACCTCCAATTTGTTTTTTATGATGGGTGTTATATGGATGTTATTGAAGAGAAACATAACAAGTTTTGTAACTGGGTAACAGCACGATTTTGTAATACTATATATACAAATTCAGATGGTTAGAAAAATCATTAAATGTTTCAGTTTCAGAAGTTCCAAGCATCTCTAGATACTGAGAAACAATAATGGATGTAGGACCATACATTTTGGATACAGTGAGATGTGAGTATATCTTTTAGTGTGTCATCTCTTACTATGTCCTCACTTTTTGTTAAATTTCTTTTTGTACCAATTTATCAATAGAAGAAACATTTCTTCACAAAGATAATTGATGTTACTCATTACTTGAGACTATCCCGCGTTCAATGCTTTGTGCACTAGACTCTTTCTTTTTTTCGTTTGAAGAGTAAAATGATTTTCCAATTTTCCATCGATATTTTGATTTATCAACATTTTACCTGAGATCTCACCACGTATAAATTTTTTCCACGCATAACAACGTATTTTTATGAGAAATTGATAATTAGTAAAAAGTAGAGTACTTTCTTTCTATGATATAAGATATTGTACAAGCAATACACCAATTAATGATACAATTAACTAATAAAAATGCATTTTTGTCACTCAGTTCATATGTGAGACATTCCATATTAGGTTCATGCATACACAAATTATTTGTCTATTCTTATTTTGGATCTTTCTACCAACAGGTTATGCTTGTCACATAGAACATCTAATCTTTTTCGCTAAGACCTTTTTTGTTTCACTTACATATAATAAATATTATATCGTGTCATGCACCTGCTATTATATATAGATTAGATAAAGTAGTAACTATTAAACTGTAATCTGGACAACTTTCTTTGTATAAACAGAGGACGTATTTAACCCAGGAAAAAGGATAAAGAACGAATATATTATAAGAGGATATTTAGTGATGAATCCACAAACCACTTACAAGCTATCATCACTTTACATAGATGAGTACCAAGTTTTCGGTAAGAGTCCTCATAGCCGTAGGGTTTTCTTCTGCACCTCTAACACTTCTATTCTTCCATTTTCGTTATGGCTACTAATGATCAAGTTAAAAAAGAAAGAAGAAAGTTTTTCTTTACTCATGGAATGGTAATGTACCCAAATAGGCCGATGAGGAGGAGTACTACAGAATATACCGCCTCTGGTTAAATCTACGTCCTTTCCCTTTGTCCTTGATTGATTACATCATATGTTAGTTTCTTTAGGGAGTTTTGCTCATATTTTAGGAATAAACAACGCAAGATCCATTAATCATAAACACGTGCCAGTACATAACAATGCAAGTCTCTCATGGTTGCATTAGCAGCTTTCCAGAAACATGTTCTCTTTTGTAGTGTTTAATTGTAATGACCTTTATTTGTTTTACTTGCATCAGAAATAATAATGCAAATTGCTTCTTTTGATAGAAAGACGACTCCTGTCAAGCTTGTGGAGGAGATAGTAATCTTTTGTATTGTAAAACGTGTAACTATGCTTACCACCCCAAGTGTTTAGTTCCTCCACTAAAGGCTCCTCTTCCAAGCAGTTGGAGTTGCCCTGAATGTGTATGTGCCCATCCTCCTATCAAATTTATATATTTAAACATGGAATTCTGATATTGCGTCATTTCCTTTCCCTTCCCACCTAGATTTACGCTAGATATTGCCATTTTTCTGTAGGTGAGTCCCCTGAATGATATTGACAAAATATTGGACTGTGAAATGCGCCCTACTGTTGCTGAGGATCAGGATGCTTCCAAGCTAGGGTCGAAGCAAGTATTTGTTAAACAGTACCTTGTTAAGTGGAAAGGATTGTCGTATCTTCACTGCACATGGTATTTATTTTTAACTACTACTTTATTTGCTCTAGATTCTCTTTATACCTATGACAATATAGCAACAAAGATCATCTTGTAGTGCTTATTACTGTCTTCTATGCTCACCATAATGCTTGTTTGTGTAAATGATCAGTTCAATATGTTATGTTATCTCTTTTAGACCTTTTGACATCTTGTATTTGAAGTCGTACTGCTCTTTAACTATTGCAGGGTGCCAGAGAAAGAGTTCGTAAAAGTTTACAAAGCATATCCCCGTTTGAAGACTAAAGTGAATAACTTCCATCGCCAAATGTCATCAATGACTAACTCTGAAGATGAATACGTCGCAATCCGACCTGAGTGGACTACAGTTGATCGAATTCTTGCTTGCAGGTGCTATTAAAGAACTAACTTGTAGATATTCAGTTGAGATGCTTTATTTAAAAAATATGGGGAGTTGAGCTGTCCTCAAAATTTTTTGTTCAATGCTTTCTTTTTTGCTTCCAAAATGTTTAGTTACTTCCCCCTAATGCATACAAAATTGATAATATTAGTTAAGAGTTGTTATCCTTAGCTTAAGGTTGAGCTGATTTAATCATCAAGTGGAAATCATTGTTGAGAAGTAAGCTCCATGTAAACAGTTGAAACGTTCATGAGCTGTGGATGGTAGTGGTGTAGGATACAAAAGTCCAACCACCAACACTGCCATGACAAAACTACAAATCTTCAATCTCTTCTAGGAAGTTCATGTATTGCTCCATATTTTCAATGACACTGCTTTTACACCAAAAATACAAATTCAAAAGACATTCCCGGGATATATGTTGCCCTTTCGCTTTAAAGTAGATCTTATTCGTTTTTGGCCAAATTGTCCATAAAATGCAAAGAGGAATTGTTCTCCATACTGCTTGTTTACTTTTTGCCATTTTAGAAATAATGCCATGTCTTGAACAAGCTCCTAATATTGGGAGGCATTACCCATTTGATACCATACATATTTAGAAAGAGTTCCCAACATTGCTCTCCATCAAATATTTAAAAGAACTCTGTCAGTTAGATTTGATGGCAATTGTGAAAAAAGCTTTTAGCAGGAACTCACATTTGGAGTTGCAATTTTTTTTTAGTTTTTTGCTATGTCAGGTGATAAGAATCCTATAGAAGTAGAGGGTTTTCTGGTGGGATCCTCACCGACAGATTATAGATTGCAGTCAGTCTGAAAATGATTGAGTGTCATTGTGTTTTCGACCCGATCCAATAACTTTATAAGGAAAAGTCAAGAACTTAAGGAAAATTAGGAAATGCGATGAAGCTAAAAATAAATATAAAGAAATGAAACCAAACTGAAATTACAGATGGAACGATTTCAAGAAAGTGTTCCTGAATTCGAGTTGGATCAAGAAGGTCAAGAATGACTTCGAGAACTTCAGGATAATTCTATCTTCAAATTTTTTTTCCTAACAACACTTATTAGTCAGAAAGAATGTTTTTGGGGAGAAGTAATTTAGGAAATAGATAAAGTATCTGACCTCTTTTAGAGTAACAACAACAACAACAAGTTGCAACTTACAACCTTTCTTGAATATCTAAACATGATCTAAGATTAAGTAAGAATATTCTTACTACTTTTAAGTTGATTCTTGAAGGTTGAAGAATAAATCCAAGAGTAACCCATACAAAACTTGAAGGAAATATTATTTTTAGATAAATGGTACTATCGTATTCCTCAACATTAAGGAATGCTGGCTACCTCAAAAAGTGTTACAAGGTGAAGTAAAAGTAGAATCTAGTTTACAGAGAAATCTACTTAGCAATTTCATACTACACCAAAAAAACTGTGTGGATAGACGGTTCCCTTTCACAACATGGATGTACTTTGATTTGTTACTAGAAATATGAGTAAAAGCACCCAAATCAAGAATCCATGGTCCAAATGAAGAAGATTCTGTGACACAGGCAAACAAGTTACTAGAGGTCTCAAACGTCTGAATCTGAGAATGAATGATTGAAATGTTGTAGATTTGAACACTGAATGATTAAAACTGTATGTTTTCAACATCTGAATGTACATAATCTATATATATGTACATAATAAAAATACAGTTTCAAATAAAAATTAATTAAATATTAAAAATTAAAAAAGAATCAATAAAATAAAATCATTACTTGATGAAAAAATGAAATACTTATACAGTTTCTAGTGATGGTAAAGATAGTTTGTAGTGGTGGTGGTAATGTTAGTAGTTGTTAGTGGCTAGTAAGGTTGGTCGGGATAGTTGCGATGGTGGAGGTGGTTGGTGTTGTGTTGACTATCATAATGGTGGCGCTTGGCAGTGGTGTTTGGTTGTTGTAATGGAGTTACTTGATGTTAGTAGTTTGCGGTGCTGATGGTAATGGGTGAAGAATGTGTGGTGGTTGGTGATGTGTTTGTGGTAGTTGGCGGTGATACTAGTGGTGGTTGATAGTAGAGATTGACCATAATGGTGGTAGTGGAGATGGCGGTGGTGGTTGTGGTGATTGAAGAAGTTGCCAATTTATTGGAAGTTCTAAACTCACATCCAACTATATTTGTGAGACATGACAATCTAGATGGAAACTACACAACAAGGGGATGTTCACAGTGAAATCATGTTATTGGAATCTTAACACACTACTAACAGAGCTAGACAGATGGCCTTGGAAGCTAGTTTGGAAGACCAAATGCCCTCCAAAGGGGGCTTGTTTTACATGGTTGGTATGTAGAAAGGCATGCCTAACTCATGAGGCTTTACAGTAAAGGGGCTGGCAGATTTGCTCAAGACGTGTGATGTGTGAGAAGGAAGAAGAAATCTATGATCATCACTGTAAGGCAGCTTTGAGCCTATGGAACATGTTTATTTTGTTTGTTAGGAGTTAAGTGGGTGGTGCCTAACATGACAGTGGAACTCCTAAGCAGTTGGAAAGGTATTGGCAACAGAGGAAGAAAAGAATTCTGGTGGAGAACTATCCCAGCATGCTTATGGTGGACTCTTTGGAAAGAAAGAAACTCAAGGTGCTTTGATGGACAAAAAAGCCTTACAGAAAATTAGAATGAATTGTATAAGCCTTTTCTTTTTTTGGTTTAAACAAAATCATATAAGGGAGGTAGTAGAATTAGTTGATTTTATAGGAAACTTGTAAAGAATACCTTATGTGGGATGTAAGTTTTCAATTCATCATTTTTTGGATGATGAATCTTTTGGTGTGAATACAAGGTTATTTTCTCAAAAAAAGTGATCCTAAAAAGGAAAGAAAAGTAATTGATATTCCTAATTACAAACATGATGTCGATTCTAGTGTCTTTTGGAACAAAAATAAGGTAAAAAACTTTTTGGCCCGAAATTCTTTTAAGTTGGTGTTATTTTCCATGTTAACTAGAATATGCTCTTTCCATATTAACAAGTTCCCTTATTCTAAATAATTTTAAAACTAGAGACCCTTATTAAGAAATATGATTGTGTTAATAAGCATATACATGTCAACGGCCACATGGGGAGGGGGGGGAGGGTATTAAGTGGCATGTTAGTATAGTAATTGATTGTTAAATACCTACTAGTTGAGTTTTCTATTCCTTAAATTGTTCATTTTATTTAAGATTTACTATTTTGGGCCTACAAATGAAGTACAAGTCTCAGGGTAAATTGCATCTAATAATAATATGCTCTGATGTTCTTAGGGGAGACGGTGAAGAAAAAGAGTATCTTGTTAAGTGGAAGGAGCTTCCGTATGATGAGTGCTACTGGGAATTTGAATCAGACATTTCTTCTTTTCTGCACGAAATTGAAAGATTTCATGTAGTTCAGTCTAGACGTAAAAAATCTTCAAGTAAGCAAAAGGGAAGGCCTATAGAGACAACTGAATCTAACAAGAAAGCCAAAGAGTTTCAACAGTACGAAAGCAGTCCTGAATTTCTTTCTGGAGGTATATATGGTACCATTTTTAATTAGTCTATGTATGTTATATTCATCTATTGAAGTTCCTTAATCTTCTCTGTGGTTGAAATAAAGGATCACTGCATCCATACCAGCTTGAAGGGCTGAATTTCCTGCGTTTTGCTTGGTCCAAACAGACACATGTCATTCTGGCTGATGAAATGGGGCTAGGTAAGACTAATTTTGTTCTTCCACTGCTTCAATTTTTTTATTCTTGTCTTTTTTCTCATTTGCTTTATCATATACAACTGCAACATGGTCCTTTCCTGTATTATTTTTCTATGTTGTCCTTATTACATATAGTATATTCTGCAATACTGCTAGTTCTTTTTTGCTGATGCATTTTCAATCTTGCAGGCAAAACAATACAGAGTATTGCACTTCTAGCCTCTCTTTTTGAAGAGAAGGTCTCTCCACATTTAGTAATAGCACCTCTTTCGACATTGAGAAATTGGGAGCGTGAGTTTGCCACTTGGGCTCCTCAAATGAATGTGGTAAGTTTGAGGTGATGTAATTCCTACAATGAATAGCAGAATAATAATAACTAAGATGAATATCAGATTGTTCTTCTCTGAGGAGAATTAACATCCATAGGTTATGTATGTGGGAGGCGCACAAGCTCGTGCTGTTATTAGAGAATATGAACTTTTTTTCCCCAAAAATCTTAAGAAGACCAAGAAAAAGAAATCTGGTCAAATTGTTGGTGAAAGCAAGCAAGATAGAATAAAATTTGATGTCCTCCTCACATCATACGAAATGATCCTCATGGATAGTGCCTCTCTGAAGCCAATCACGTGGGAGTGCATGGTAATTTCCTTCAAAAAATCCTTAATTGTGCCATTAGCTTTTGTTATTCCTTTTGCCTCTAAAAGATGCTTGGCATCTGCATTTAGATTGTTGATGAAGGTCATCGTCTTAAGAACAAGGATTCCAAGTTGTTTTCATCTTTGAAGCAGTACTCTAGCAGGCACCGTGTTCTTTTGACTGGAACTCCTCTCCAGGTTTGTTACAATAGGTTGCTTTCTAGTCCCATTTCATGTTTGGATATCCTGTTACATAGAATCATAAGGTGTATACAGTATACCCGTGTATTTATCCTGATGTTGCATCTGCCATACTAAAATAGTTGGTACAAAATTAAACACCTACATTTCTTGGAATCTCATTATGGTTCCATTGGTTGGACAAGTATATGAGTATGCGTATTTGACTTTTCATAAAGAAATATACAAGTATTAGTAGTAGAAACTGCTTTGCATATACATGTGAGTGCACATAACCACTTTGAATGCTACAGTTTTAGACGAAATTCTATGTTAATTTTCCATATCACTGCCTGCTGGGGCTTATTTAGGGGTAAATATGTTACTAACTTAGCTTGTGAAATGAAGTTTTATTCGTCTTAAGACAACTTAGGAAGGATGTGTAATGGTTGGCTCGGAACTGAGGAGACACCAAAACACCTCTGGTGGGCTAGAATCTAAGTCAAAGGCCCCCCAGATAAGAGTACAGTAAGGAGATTTGATCTTTAAGATCTCTCTTTGGGTGGGAAAATACGACAGCTTTCAGTCCTAAAATGGTTGGAAAACCTCCTTCCAGATAGTGCGACCTGAATCTAGGATCCTTTGGGTACAACAAACTTGTGATGGGCATGCAGCGGTTGTGGGTAGGGTGGGGGTTTAGTATTTGAATTTCAAAACACGATAAAGTTAGGGAGACACGTGGCAAGGATTTAAAGACATTGCAGCTGAAGCAGACCAAACATTATCGGGCCAATCCCTTTGGCCTCTGTTAAAATTACAAATGCGAGAGACAAAGGCAAAAGGAGGCTGACAGGTTACAGGTATATGGGCAATGCAAAACCTATTAATAAAGGAAATAGATGTAAGCTGCCTGACAATTTTTATAAAAACCCATGACCAGATTCTGGGCCTTCAATCAATAAAAATAAAAATAACCCAAAGTTTGCTGCTGAGACTGCACTTCCTGATTTTGGGTCGTCATCTTAACCTGACAAAGTCAGTTTCGAACAAATATTTTGGTTCTGACAAAATAGGCATTAGTCCTAATCTTTGTTGAAATCGAAGGTGCTACCAGGCTTGACCCGTGCTTCTTAGACCTCTTCTCTTCTTCTTCTTCTTCAAAATTCTCCCCCTTTTTTTTCAGAAATTTGCTGACTTTATGGAACCCTTACCTGCAAAATAGAAAAGAGATAATGAAGTTACCATTTTCAAAAAAAATAAAATAATAAAAAATAGATAAGAGATGATGGGGAGGAGAAACCTGAATGATTGGGAGATGAACAGAATGATTCGAGTTTTTCAAACAGCTGGATAACTTCACATGAATCCAGGATGGAGAGGACACACTGAAATGTCAAGGACATAGCAGTAGAAGAGTCAGTGCTAATGCATCTTATAAAAAATAAATCAACCTCAACCTCAAGTAAGTAATTGCTCTGGAAACATATCTGAAGACCAAAAGATCTTTTTTTTTTGAACTGGTAACTTTTTCTATATATGTTAGAATCCGGATCTTACAAGAGTTGTAGAAGCCCCATATTTACAAAGTACTACCTACATCTATGATTCTATGATTCTATGTCTATAATGAGTCTAAAACATCAATGATAGATCTAACATGATCATTTAAAAGTAACTGATTACACCAAAAACACAGTAGCAAGATGAAATTAAGCTTAACCTGTTGCATCCTGTTCTCTATGCTCTCAAAACACCTAGAATTCCTCTACTTCCATATTGTCCACCAAATGCTTGCTGGGAACGCAGCTTGTTCCCAACTTGTTAAGGCCTCTATAATTTTACCAGGCATGCTCCATGCTATTCCTCTGAGGTTCAAAAACAATCTCCATAGTTGTCCTGTGATTCTACAATATAGGAATAGATGATTCACAGTTTCTGCCTGCTCCCCACAGAATAAACACCTGGGGCTTAAATTATCCCTCTTTTCATTAGGCTCTCTTGGGTAAGCACTGCTGCCTCCTTTGCCAAAAGCCACACAAAGCATGCCACTTTATATGGTATTTTGGTTTTCCTAATGTTCTTCCATGGCCAACTGTTTGGCTGTTGGTTGTGGTTCATTTTCCTGTACAGTTTGCTCACTTTGTATGTGCCTTTTTCATTTCCCTTCCGCAATAGTTCATCTTCATCTGTTCCCAACCCACCCACTGAACTTCTCAATCTTGTTGATGAAATCTGCCATTCTTGGTATTTCCCAATCATCGAATTGCCTTCTGAAGTTGAATCTCCATCCCTCTATTGTCCATAATTCTGCCATGGTACTCTGTTGGTGTAGTACTAATGAGTAGATATCTGGAAATAACCTTTCTAAATTGCCTTCTTCATGCCATTCATCTTTCCAGAACCTAGGTTTAGTCCCATTGTTCACCTGATCAAGCACAGTTCATTCCAGAGATCTCGGGTGGATCTCCATAAGTTAATCCATAAGGAGTTGTATTTTCCTTAGTCATCCATGTGTCTTCCTCCTCATACTTAGCTTCTATGACTCTTGCCCATAGAGTTGTAAGACCAAAAGACCTTTTAAGGTTGCATGTTTCACATGGTTACTGGCAAAAGAGGCTGAGCTCACACAAGAAACTCTAATCAAGACAAATAGATTCTATGTTCAAGATGTTCTTTTTTTTTTTTTTTTTTTTTTGTAAAAAGGAACTGGAGACAGTGGGACATCTGTTTTTACGCTGCAATGCAACTGATCAGTTATGGAAGATCATTAATCTCAGAGGCATAGCATGTGCAATGCCTAGAAAGATTACTAAAGCTCTCTTTAGTTGGGAAGCAGCTGGAGCTGGAGCATATGATAGAGGCAGACGAGGATGGTCCCTGCATGCAGTTGGTGGACTATTTGAAGACAAAAGAATTCTCTGTAAACAGCAGCAATACAGTCAAAAAATCAAAGTCAACTGTATTTTTGTTTTCTGTTTTTGGTGCAACCAAACCTACCCTTAAGATGCACTATCTATCCTAGACACATTAGGTTCATGTTAGGAAGGAAGATTTGTTTGCTGACTTTTGCTCACAGCTCACTTGTATATAAGGTTTCAGTACTGTTTTGTAGTTAATATATACAAAATGTTTTCTCAAAAACAAAGTTAAATAGAGGAGTCCAACAAGTCCAAGAAGGGTTGGGAAAGTTGAAGTACAAAAACTAGTGTTAGGTAAACTTTATGAGTAACAGTGGGAGTTGCGAGGGAAGATTACTGACTTACAGGGTAACCATGGAGCTGAAAATATTTAGCTGGAATGTGAGGGGGACTTAATAATAGGGCGAAAAGTAGTGTTCTGAAGACATTGATACTTTGATAGTGGAATGGAGGGGTGATGTTTATTGCTTGCAGGAAACAAAACTGGATTTCATGATTTCATCATTAATCAGATAACTATTGCCAAACAGATGGCGAATTTCACATACGTAGGGAAGCTGAAAGTAGCAGTGGTGGTATCCTGATTATGTGCGATGTACAATTATGGAGTCAAATATTGTGCATTAGGTTAATATAGTTTAACTGTGAATCTTCAAAAACTTTTTCAGAACTATAGCTGGTAATTAAATGGGATTTACAGACCATACTGTACTAGATTCTCGAGATAAATAGTATGTGTACTTTGAGATGGATGCAACAAGGGTTGTATGTCATGGTCCGTGGGCAATTTTTGGTGATTTTAATATCACCAGATATGTGGGAGAAAGTAAGGGCAGCCAGAAGAACTAGTGACATGTTTAACCTCTCTAGATTATTGATGTCAGTATGTTTTGATTCTGCCATCTATCTGAAACAGTCAACTCGCTTGTAACACTTCGTATTTCCGAATAATTGTTTCCTTCAAATAGACAAGAACGAGCTTTGTTGACATGCAAAAATTGACTTGCATAAGGACACGGCTTTATTCTTTCTTTTATTTCTGTTGGCTGTAGTAATTATTCTTTCTATGCCTTTCAGAACAATCTGGATGAACTTTTCATGCTGATGCACTTCCTTGATGCTGGGAAGGTCAGCCCCACAACATGTTTCTAGCAAAATATACAGAACTTATTTACTTGTTGAGTTATCATGTGCTGTTTTGTGAGACCTGTTGTCAAATGCAGTTTGGTAGCTTGGAGGAATTCCAGCAAGAGTTTGCGGACATTAGTCAGGAGGAACAGGTTTCAAGACTTCATAAAATGCTGGCACCTCATCTGCTCAGAAGTACGATTATGAAACTTTTTCCTGTGTTTGTCTTTGAATATTTTCATGATATCTATTGGTGAAATGTACATTTTTTCTACTTTTCCTTGGTATAGTTAGTCATAATTTCCATTATTGATTTCTTGATGTCATACTAGCTATATCCTTGTAAAAGCCTCTTTCCAAATTGTAATATAGATACTGTAGTAGCATGAAGCTTTTCATTGTGAACACAAACTTCTGGGGTTTGTCTTTACTGTAAACTATGCCTTATTGTGTTTACATCCTCCCAGGGGAAATAGTTGGTAATAGAATAAGCATTGGCAATTTGTAATTATTCAAGTTGGATATGTCAAATTTCCCCTTTATAATGTCATTAGAAATTCTACTTTGGTAGAGCTTTTGCCTCCTCCTAAATCAGCTGCCTATATTCATATGATTTGAGGTAGCACTCTCTCTTGATTATCTTTATTGGTCCAACGTACGCAACTGATGGGACTATATGAGTTATGATTGAGCTTCTTACAATTCACATATATTTTCAACAAAATGGAGGGAACTTATGAAGAAAAAAGTAATCCCAGCATGTAAATTATTTGTTGGTGTTGGCCATAGAAATCAAAGATTGTTTACTTTATTTGAAAATTTTGAAGATGGTATTGTGTTTTGGTTATATTTTTTTACAAAGGAGAGGAGGGCATTTTATTTGGATTTAAAAAGATGGAGTTGGAAAACAGGTTATAAGTTTTTCAATTTTGGAATCCAACTTCAAGTTGAATTTGGAATTTTCATGGCCAAACACTGATTTTCCATGAAGTGGAAATTATTCTTGAAAAAATGAATAATTTTATGATTAAACAGGTCCTTGGTGTAACTCAGTTTGTTTTTGTAGAGATTCACGAGGCAGTCGATTGTTTCAAGAAACATGAATTTAGGTTACTTACATCTATTTAAAATAATATTGTTGCATGTTTGATATTTCAGGACTCAAGAAAGATGTCATGACAGAGCTGCCTCCTAAAAAGGAACTCATTTTACGTGTGGAACTGAGTAGCAAGCAGAAAGAATATTACAAAGCTATTCTGACTCGTAACTTCCAGATACTGACTCGCAAGGGAGGTGCTCAGGTGGGCCAATTTCTTGTCTGAGATACCTTTATGCCACAGTAGGAATTCTGACCTCACTGGATGTTTGTGTATCAGATTTCGCTTATAAATGTGGTGATGGAGCTGCGCAAGCTTTGCTGTCATCCATTTATGTTAGAAGGTGTTGAGCCAGAGGACAATGATGAGTTTACCAAGTATGTCATGTTTCTTGATAGTCATCTATATAATTGTTAATACTTGTCTCTGAAGATTGAGTTGTCGAGATTTTTCGTAAGGGATCTTTTCTTTTTGAGTATCTCTTTTGGTTATGCAAAGTTTTGTTTTGTCTGTAATTCTAGTCACATTAAATATCACATGCAATGCTTCAAAATGGCTCTTTTAAGTCAATTGGTGGTAGAACTGCACATAATCTCTTACATTTAAAGGTAAATTAAAGTTCATTTTGACAAAAAAATTGAATTTTAATTTCTTACTATTTCTCAAAAAGGGAAATTCCATGGGTTAGTGGGATGTTGATAAAATCCCACTTAAGCCCTGAAGCTAAGGTGCAAACACACATTGAGTTTGTCTCACATAGGTGGAGCGTTAGGATAGGCACCAAATCAATTATTGCTATGCCCGTGAGCTCCATGTTGCAGAGTGAACCATTAAGCAGTAAGTATAACTAGCAAAGCAACAGTCCTTGTTAAGGCCAAGTTTTGGATGTATATTTAGTGAAAGGAATGAAAACTAAATAATTTAGTGATTAATGTGTATTAGAAAGCTAAAACGACATCTTTGCATATAAAAGTTTTGAGATACAAAATTGTGTTTGAACTTGATTGTTATAGTTTTGCTTCATGTATCTTATTTTTTGTCGACTTTTCAAGTCCTTGATCCATATAATTATTGTATATGTATTGCTTCTTCCATTTCCTTTTATATGTAGGTGTTTGACTAGACATGTAGTTTAAAAAATAAACATTTTTGGCACATACAAAGACTTGTGTCTTAAGCATGCCATGCCACCTTTATGGTATAAAGAACATGCTATTAAGGGTAAGATGAGAAGTTTAAAATACATGAGTTTCCAAATTAACAGAAGTATCAATTCTTTTGGAATAGTCTAAAAAGGAAAAGAGTACCATATAAATAAAACACAGGGCGTTGTTACTTTTTATATGTTTTCTTCATGTACATCTTTCTTGATTAAAGTGCCTTCAAATGCACTTTGTGTTTGAAGTTTCAATAGAACATTGATGCCTTTGGCAACACTTGGTGAGTGGAATTTGGCATTGTTAGTGAGCCTTTTCTAGCCATTCATACGATCTTCTTGTGGAGATTTACTTGTCTCTTGATTTTGAGATGACCTATACACTTAATACCAAATTCTAAGCACATCTCGACGAAAATCACTTTTCTGGATGCCTTCTTATAATTGGAAATTTGGAATGCTTTTCTCCACGGTGATCTTGAGGAAGAAATTTATATGTAGCAACCACCTAGATTTATTCCTGAAGGGGGAGTCTAATATCTTTGTATATCTGCTGTACTGGGCACTCTATGGTCTTAAATATCCTAAAGCATGGTTTGGGAAAGTCCAGCAACTTAATTCAAGAGTTCGGCATGACTCCTTGTGGAGTTGATTACTCTATGTTTCATCAACATTCTGCACCAAATTTTGTGTATTTATTTGGTTACTTATGTTAACGATATTGTTATCATCAGCAATGATCAGGATGCAAAAGCAGAATATAGTTATCATGTCCAATGATCTAGTGTCTTAGAAGAGTATGAAACAGTGTGGTTGCTTGATCCGATGCAAAAGCAGAATATTGAGCAATGCCTATAACACTTGTGAAAGTGTAAATGCCCTCCAAAGGAAGCTTCTTTTACCTGGTTGGTAACTTGGTATGCAGAAAGGCTTGCCTAACTCATGAGGTTTTATAGAAAGGGGCTAGCAGTTTTTCTCAAGATGTGTTGTATGTGAGCAGGAAGCAAAAGTTAATGATCATCTATTCCTTCATTGTAAGGCATCTATGAGCCTATGTAACATTTTCTTATGTTTTTTAGGAGTTAACTGGGTGATGCCCAACACAATGATGGAACTCTTAAGCCTTTGGGAAGGTATTGGTAACAAAGGAAGAAAAGAATGCTGATGGAGAACTATCCTAGCAGGCATATGGTGGACTCTTTAGAAAGAAATGAGTTCAAGGTGTTTTGATGGACACAAGACTAATTTAGAGAAGAGTAGATTTGTATAAGCCTTTTGTTTTTTGGTGTAAACAGAATCTGATAGGGTTGGTAGTAGAATTTGTTGATTTTATAGGAAACAACAACGACAACAACATACCCAGTGAAATTCCACTTGGGAGGGTAGAATGTACATAGACCTTATCACTAGCTCGTATAGGTAGAGATGTTGTTTAAAGACCCTCGACACAAAGGCAGCAATCACATATACAAAGAAGAAAATGTAGAAAGTCACAAGGAAATAGTGCCAAGTCTACTAGAGGGGAGCAACAACAACAAGGAAGTAGTGCAATAATTGAAACACAATAAACAACATACTAGGACAGAGTATTAAAACAATATTAAATTTGATAGATATCAAAAACAAGAACTACAATGATACAACTACTATAATGGTAGACACCAAACATCTAGTCTTATTACTTCTCTTCAATACTTTTTCGGTCTACTGTTGCCTCCTCTTGTATGCTCTACAACCAACCTCTCGCAGCTCCTCACTGGTGCATCCATATATCTCCTATTCACATGCTTAACCATCTCAGTCTCTTCTCTCACTTTATTTCAAATATTCCCATTTCGAATATTATCTCTCCTAGTAAGACCACTCATCCAACTCAGCATCCTTATATCTGCAACTTGCATTTGCTGAACATGCGATCTTTTAACTGGCCAACACTCCACCCCATATAACAATGTTAGTCTAACACTACTTTATAGAACTTACTTTGAGTTATAGTGATACCTTTTTATCACACAAGATTCCAGAGGCAAACCTTCTCTTCATCCATGCTGCACCAATATAATGTGTGGTATCTTCGTCGATGTCTCCACTCCCCTTGGAGTATAGATCCAAGGTACTTGAATCCATCTCTATTGGGGTACTTTTTGTGTCAAGCCTCACTTCCACGCCTTCCTCATGCATCGCGTCACTAAATTTACACTCCACATACTCTGTCTTGGTCCTGCTCAACCTGAACCCTTTAAGTTTGTCTCCACACCTCCAGCTTCACATTAATTCCATTGTCCGTTTCATCAATCAGTACTATGTCATCCACAAATATATGTAACCAAGAGGCCCTTCATATCTCTTCAAATCTAGTATTTAATGAGAGGACTAAGCACATTGAGATTGATTGTTACTTTTTTTTCAAAGAAAATATACTCTTAGCAGATATTGTTATTAAATTTGTGAACTAGAGTGATCAACTTGCAGATATCTTCATCAACTCCCTCGCCGGTCCTCATATTAATTACATCTCTACCAAGTTGGATACTTATGACTTGCATGCCCCAGCTTGAGGGGGAGTGTTGGAATTGAAATAGTATAAAGAATCCTACCTAGACAAGGATGGTAATGTATTGTCTATAAATAGGGCTCGGTGTAATAGTGTTGATACCCCGTTCAATAATACTTTTCCTTTATATTTCTCACAGGTCAAAATGTTCTCTCTTTATTTTTCAGTCGCTTACTTTCTATGGATTCTGATGTTCCCAATCTCCCTTAAAGTGACATTTAAAATTCTTGTATTTCCTTATGATACCATCAAGACTGTGACTGAAGTGCTAACTTTGGAAGAAGAAAATTCTTTTTTCTTCTGACCTGGGGGATCAAAATGGAGTTACATGTTGTCAGTTGCCCTTAAGTGGAATTATCCATAGATTGAAATTGCAAGTGTTATACCAATTCTCAACAGTGTTACTCTTGATGACCTGGGGAACATGAAAGGTTCCTTCGTTTAAGAAAGTTCAATGTGCTCTTTCTGTTGACCTTTTATAAATCTGCTCTATGGCTTATTTTTATTTGACAGAGAGCTGCTGGAATCATCTGGAAAATTGCAACTTCTGGACAAGATGATGGTTAGGCTTAAAGAACAAGGACACAGAGTTCTTATATATTCTCAATTTCAACATATGCTTGATTTGCTAGAAGACTACTGTAATTATAGGGTATGGACTCAAACAAGTTCACTAAATTATATTTTAAATCTAGTTCAATGTCTGTCTTCACTATTTGGAGTTTGACACACCTGCATGTTAATTTTTCAGAAATGGCAATATGAAAGGATTGATGGAAAAGTTGGCGGAGCTGAGAGACAAATCCGAATTGATCGATTTAATGCTAAAAATTCTTCAAGATTTTGTTTCCTGCTTTCAACAAGGGCAGGGGGTTTAGGAATAAACCTGGCAACTGCTGATACAGTAATTATTTATGACAGGTAATTTTATTGTTCCACTGGACCATCTCTATACCTCAAAAGTGGCTGCTTTTTTGCTTTAGATTGAAATCTTTTCATAATTGTGGGAACCTAGATACACCCGTGTGAGGTTTTCCTCCTTGGGTCATTGGAATTAGCTATTAAAGAAGCATCATCCTTGGATGATGGCTTTTGTCCCAAAATAAGAAAATTTATTTCTTTACCTCATGAATAAACTCTTCGTCAATTTTCTGAGGGCTAACAGGTAACACTCTAAATCTTATAAAACTTAATCGTGCTGAGCAGGTCTCCATCTTTTTCTCTCTATCAGCTGTTTTTTAGAAACTGAAACTACCTTCTTCTCCTTCTTCATATCTTACTTTTTCTACAAACGGTAGTTCTCTTAATAGAGATTTTCAGTCTCAGGGCTAGAAATGCAAGAGATACAACATTATTATTCTTTCCTTAAGCTAAACTATTCTGTATCTTGTTTCAAAAAGTATTATGAGTGACCACTATAATTGTACTTCTTTTTTAATCTAACAACAACATAATGAGTGTAATCCATTTGCATTCCCTTTTTTTAATTGTTATATTGTAATTGGCCTATATCATTTTTTCTTGCATATTTGATTCACCCTTGCCATGCCAATTTGACGAGCTTTTTGCTTGTAGTGCTGTGGATCAAAAGTCATGTTACTCATTTCGTAATCTAGGATCATATGTGCATTTCCAAAGTTAACTGAGACAAACTTTCTTATGCCTTTTTGGTGAAGTTTTTCGTCCACTTTGTATCAATTCTAGATATGAACTTTGATTCAGTGGTGTTCATTTAAATCTTGCTTAGTCAATGGGAGAATTAGTTCCACATTATGAAACTCTGGGAGCACCTCATTAATAGGAGAATACTGCATGCACCAAATTGTTTCATTATTTTTGATAATCGAGAAATCCCAATAAGGCACAAGTCAAAATACGATGGATAATTCCCCCTTTAATATTCTTCTCAATTTGAACTCTAGGCTTTTGTTTGTGTTAAGATTCGGACTCGTGAAGATGCACTCAAACCACACATCGCTCATGCTCATACCACCAGGCCAAACCCTTGTGGTCGTTGCACCAAATGGTGTGTGGTAGGCTTTTGTTTTGGTTCTTGTTATTCTTCCCAAATTTTGTCTGAGAAACTAAATATCATGTGTTTCCTTGAAAACCCTAGGGAGGCATGACCAAAACCATTTTCGACCAACTCAGGTAAAGAAGCAAGTGGAATCTCGCTGATTTTACTTTCTTTGTATTACCTCACATCATCCTTTCTTGTCCTACTATCCCATATATATATATATATATATAAGAGAAACCTAGGCCCGCCTACGTGGCGCCATCACAAACCAGGATTTCCTTTTAATTTATTTATTTCCAAAACTTGCCTTTGCATTTCTTGAAAAATTGCGACTTTTATGAAAACTTGCGACTTTTATGAAAAGTTGCGACTTCTATGAAAAATTGTGACTTTTATAAAGAGTTGCGATTTTTGTGAAAAGTTGTGAGTTTTATGAAAGGTTGCGACTTCAGAGTTGCGACTTTTATGAAATGTTGTGACCTTTTCGATGGGTTGTAACTTTTCCAAAGAGTTGTAACCTTTTCGGTAAGACACAATAATCATATTTTTACACTACCCTTTGTTCTCTATGAATAAAGGACTACATTGTGCATTCAGTGGGCTTGGTTTTTTCATTCAGTTATTGTTGCTTATCATGGTATATTTTTTACAATCATTAGTTTATGCTTATATTATTAATTGTTGTTTTTGAATATATGCTTTAAACTTTGTTGTTTATGTTTATGCAAAGTTATTTTTAAGTATTTTTTAGTACAGATTAAATAACAAATGTTAATTGAATATCCAAGCAAACTTTCTCTACTGAAATTGTTGAAGGTACATTAAAAAGCCCTTACAAATCTCAATTTCTTCATCAACAACGTTATTTCTTCACAAACAAGGATGTGATTTTGTGTTCTTTAGTAAATCCTCTGAGAGTTAATAACTTTGCATGTCCATTTTTTTTTTTGGTTTTTATGTTGTCTATATTTACTAAATTTTATCAATGGATATTATGTGTACTTCAAGGATTAAAAGTTGATTGAAGTGTTGGTCAATTTTTTGAGGTATCTTATTTCAAAACATAGGAACTTTTCTGGTTCGAATGATTTGTTATCATATCTCATAGTTTACTCCTTTTAATGTATATTTTTCATGCTCTTTTGTTGTTTCCTTACAATTGTATTGATTATTTTCTGTTTGGTATGTATACGATCTCACTATGACAAAGATCTTCATCCTTTTAATGTTTTCTTTTCCTTTCTCATTCGGCTCTTCTAAATTTTTTTGGTGTAAGTTATGACTATTTTAGTCAAGCTTAATTTGAAGAATATGAAACAAAACCTACTCTAAATAAAAGTAATATCTTAAGCTACAAAAGATATGTCTATTAACATAGATTTGTTGTCCTTCATGCCCTAGGTCATTACTAAGCGTTTGAATTATCTAGGTTAGACTCATTATTAATTTTATAGTGTTTGAGAATATTTCTTGAACATGAGTCTAGAATAATAATGCAACAATCGTAAATAAATATTCTTGAAAAAGTCGTAAAATTGCATTGATGAAGCATCCGGAAGGGTCTTGCGCAGTTTAATGAAGAATGAATTTCTATATGGGTCAGCAATATTATTTTTCTGTTCCGAATAAAATTTTTCTCCTTCTATAAATTTTCGTTAGAATAACAAAGTAATAATAATTAAGAGTGGTGATATTTGACCTCAGACAAGTAGATTGTCTCTAAAAAATATTATTTATGTTGTTACGGTGTACATTTTTTAACGGTCTTAACTTATTTATAACTAATATTTATTATCAAAAACTTTCACATAAATTTTTTTACATGAGTTATGATAACCATAAAATTATCAAAGTTTATATTTTTCTTGTATAAAAATAAAGAAAAAGTGATGTTCAATCGCTACATAAAAACATGACTCAATTTTAACCAGACAATTATATATTTAATATGATAAATTATGTAAAAGATAAAATAATTAGATATCAAGATATTCAACATATCCTTAATGGTGAAGAATACAATTTTTACAAATTCTCAAAAAAATAAATAAATTAGATATCAAGATATTTTTAATCATTACAATTTTTGAGACATGTGATAATGTCAAATCATTTAATTTCTCTAGAAATGTTCTAAAAACCTACAAAAATTTACTTTTTTTTTTTCTTATAGCAGTCGATGATTGGTAAAGATGTCCAAAAGGTTAGAAAGATTTCGCACGGGTAAATTACCTAGTACCTTCAATAAAAGTGTTGCTCAAGAATATTAGAGCTATTTGAGCAATCTTTATTGCTTTACATTCACTTGGTGATGTTTTTAGTCACTAAATTAGGAATATGGACGTGAGAAGAATGATAAGATTCTATTGGTAGGTGTGTTGTTTATTGTGATAAATGTCTATTTGGTAAGCATATACAAAGTGAA
Source organism: Solanum habrochaites (assembly GCA_027704765.1). Classification (NCBI taxonomy): domain Eukaryota; kingdom Viridiplantae; phylum Streptophyta; class Magnoliopsida; order Solanales; family Solanaceae; genus Solanum; species Solanum habrochaites. The sequence continues at coordinate 41,927,437 of JAKWJA010002496.1, forward strand.
TCTGCACGATAGTAGAAGACCAAGGCACAATGAAGCAAATAACTCTCCTGGGGGATCCTACTCCAAGTTGTTCTGACGCCTCTGGGTGTAGCAAATCAGCAGGGGAAAAAGCGAACTTGTGGGTTCAAAAAAATATCCTTAGGTTAAGTCAAGAATTTGGGATTGCTTTCGATGGGTGTATAGAAAGAGGCCACAACATTGTTCCTAAAAATTGATCAAAGGAGAGAGAAGGAAGCTCCAACATTTGAACTCTCAACAAAAAATCACAACAAGCAGATGGTCCCAAAAGAGCTCAAAAACCTTTTCTTTGATATAAAATTTAAGGATGCGGAATCAAGGAGCGACTCACGGCGCAGAGGGAGGAAACAATCCATTCAGTTGTTATGAAGCTGAAAATTCTAGCATGGAATGTTAGGGGGTTAAATAGGGAGGAGAAAAGAAATCTGGTTAGGAGCAGAATCCAACAGGAGGGAGCAGACATTATAGTCTTGGTTGAGACAATACTAAAAGGGACAGTGGGAAGCTATATTCAACAATTGGGTGGGAATAGATGGATGGGGGGAGTATGGATGGAAGCTCTAGGGACCAAGGGAGGAATCATTATCATGTGGGAAGGGTTTGGAGGGGGGAGGAAGTAGAGAGTGGCAGCCAGATGATTACTTGCAAACTGTGTGGGATAAATCAAGACTTAGACTGGTTTGCCGTTTGTCACAAGTGTCTACGCATCTTGTGATAGGATTGAAAGAAGAGATTTATGGGAAGAACTAGGAGCAATGAGGAGTTTGTGTGAAGGGCCATGGGTGGTTTGTGGAGATTTCAACACAATAAGAGATTTCCTTCTGAGAAAACTAATTGTATTAACCTATCTGGAGCAATGTCTGATTTTACCAGCTGCATTAATGAGCTGGAACTCATAGACCCTCCTCTTTTCGGGGGATACTATACTTGGAGAGGAGGGGAAAATAACAGGAATGCTTCTAGAACAGACAGGTGTTTGTATTCTTTTCCTTGGGATGAAATGTTCACTCAAATTAGGCAAAATTCTCTTCCTAGCCTGGGGTCCGACCACAACCCCATTCTTTTGACTTGTGGAGATGGTAATTTCAAGAAGTCTTACATTATATTCGAAAAGTGGTGGCTTTAATGTGGAAGGTTTCAAAGAAAAAGTTCAAGAATGGTGGCGTTCCTTTATCATATCTGGTACCCCTGACTATATTCTAGCAACAAAATTAAGCATGTTAAAGGCGAAACTCAAAGAATGGAGCAAAGAGCACAAGATGAACTGGAAGGCAAGAAAAAAACCACATCCTAGAGCAAATAGGGAGCTTGGAGACCTTGCAAGAAAGCAGACCTTTAATGATGATGAACAGTTGATAAAGGCTCATTTAGCCATGGAATATGACGAAGTAGCCAGGAATGAAGAAATATTTTGGAGGCAGAGATCCAGAGTCCAATGGATCAAATGTGGTGATAAAAACACTAAGTTTTTTCACAGAATGGCCACTGCACATAAAAGATTCAACACTATAGATTCCTTGTTGATCAATGGAGAACTATCTAGTGATCCTGTGGCTATCAAGGGCTCCATTGTGGATTTCTATGAACATCTCTACAAAGAATCAGAAAATTGGAGACCTTTTTTGAATCTTTATGAAGTACAAAGCATTTCAGCAGAAGAAAGAAACAATCTTGAGAGAGTTTTTGAGGAAGAAGAGGTACTGGCAGGGATAAAGATGTGTGCTGCAGAAAAAGCACCTGGACCAGATGGCTATATCATGGCCTTCTTTCAAGCTTTTTGGGAAACAATAAAGGAAGAACTGATGCAGACGTTCCACAGATTTCACTCTCACTACAAGTTTGAGAAGAGCTTCAATGCCACCTTTGTAGCTTTGATTCATAAAAAGGTTGGAGCGAATGATCTGAGAGATTTCAGACCCATTAGTTTAATCTCCGGGGTCTACAAAATCATAGCAAAGGTGTTGGCTGAGAGACTAAAGAAGGTAATAAGCAGAGTTGTAAACAACCACCAGATGGCTTTCATTAAAGGGAGACAAATAATGGATGCTGCTCTTATTGCTAGTGAATGCATTGACAGCAGGATTAGAGGAGATGTGCCTGGAGTTATGTGCAAGTTAGATATTGAAAAGGCCTTTGATCACCTGAACTGGAGTTTCTTGTTGAACATTCTCAGGCAAATGGGATTCGGAAGAAGGTGGATTAAGTGGATAGAATTCTGTATCAAAACTACCAGGTTCTCCATTCTAATAAATGGAGATCCTGCAGGTTTTTTTCCAGCTGAAAGGGGTCTGAGACAAGGGGACCCCTTGTCACCTTTCTTGTTTATCATAGCTATGGAAGGGCTAGGCAGTCTGATGAGAAGGGCTGCATCGAACAACTGGATAAAAGGCTTTAGCATTAAGAACAGGAACAATGAAATCATGGAGGTGACTCACTTATTATATGCTGATGACACTGATTTTCTGCGAAGCTGAACAAGAACAAATATGCTACCTAAGGGTGATACTGGTGATCTTTGAAGCTTGCTCTGGGTTGAAGATTTACTGGAGGAAAAACAATATTTTTCCAGTGAAAGAGGTGCAACAAATTCAATCTCTGGCAGGTATTTTGAGGTGCAGGATAGAGGAGTTGCCCACAATTTATTTGGGTATGCCATTGGGTGCTAATCATAAAGCTTTAAATATATGGGATGGAATAATAGAGAAAACAGAAAAAAGACTAGCTCTTTGGAAATCACAATACCTTTCCTTGGGAGGTAGAGTTGTTTTGATCAATGCAGTCCTAGATTCTCTGCTAACATATGTAATGTCTTTATTCCCCATCCCTACTGAGGTGCTGAAAATCTTAGACAAGTTGAGAAGAGATTTCTTATGTCAAGGAAGCAAGATTGAGAAAAGTTTCAAACTGGTAAAATGGAGCGCAGTTCAGCAAAGCAAGAGTTTTGGAGGTCTGGGAGTGAGGAACTTAAAGCTTCATAATAAGAGTTTACTTACCAAATGGCCATTGAGATTACTCAAGAAAATCAGTCCTTGTGGAGGGAGATTATCCTTCATGAGTATGGTCCGGACGGGAAATGGTGCACTAATAAAGTGACTAATACATATGGGGTTGGGGTTTGGAAATCTATCAGGAATCTATGGACGACTCTCAAGCTAAACACCAAAGTTAGAGTTGGTAGGGGAGACAAGATACTTTTTTGGAAAGAGGACTGGAGTGATCATGGCACACTTCAATCCATTTTTCCTAGACTATTCTCAATAAGCTTGAATATTGGATGCAGTATACAAGAAATGTGTTCCCTCAAGGGTGGAACCTCACTTTCAGAAGCCCCTAAATGATTTGGAAATACCATGGTAGTAGATTTTCTAAAACTAATAGGAAACTTCCCGGGCATTAATACAGATTCAGACAAACTCATTTGGAGGCACCACAATGATGGAATACTCACTGTTAACAGAGTATACAAAAGGGAACTGAGTGTTGCTGGAGGCAGGTCAACTGGACCTTGGAATACTATATGGAAAAGTGTGGCTCCTAATAAAGTGAAATGCTTCACTTGGCTAGTAGCTAGGAAAGCATGCTTGACACATGAGGCACTGCAAAAAAGGGAGTTCATCATAGCATCTAGATGCCTCCTCTGCAAGGAGGCACTAGAAACCAACAAACACCTTTTCATGCATTGCAAAGTAACGACACAAATTTGGGCTATGTTCACTGCCATTGCTGGAATCAATTGGATCATGCCTGAACATACTGCAGACTTGCTTAGCTGTTGGATCAGAAGAGGAGGAAGCAAAAGCCAAAAAATATGGTGGAGGACAGTCCCAGCCTGCATCTGGTGGACCATTTGGAAGGAGAGGAACCAGAGGATATTTGAAGGAAAAGAATCCTCTATTTTGAAGATTAAGTGGAAAGTAATTACTTCACTAGGTTTTTGGTGTAAAGAATAGAGTAGAGAAGAGGAAATCCAATTAGTGGATTTTATAGGCTTATTGTAAGTGTCTCTCTTTTCTTTTTTGTAAACTATTTGGAGGTAGCCAGCATAGCCTTAATGCTGAAGGAATACAATTTACCAATTTTTTTTAAAAAAAGATCTGCACGAAGCTAAAACAGTACGGACAATTGTTTCTAGTCCATTTCAGGAATTCTCCCTGAAACAGAAGAGTTCGTGGAGGAACACATTCCTGCCACTTTAATTTCCTGATGCCTCCGATTACTAGCTGATCTCTTACTTGGATGTTAATTGCAGTGATTGGAATCCCCATGCTGACCTACAAGCAATGGCCAGAGCTCATCGGCTTGGACAAACAAATAAGGTTATATGTCTTGCTCCCCGAAATCCCACCTCACACCCAAATGATTAATAAGCCCTTTAGCCCTCATTTCCATGCCAAAATGGAGATGGTCTGAATTTGCTTATTGAATTCTTGACCTATAGATGAATTGATAGCTGATACTTGTCTGTTGCAGGTGATGATCTTCCGACTCATAACAAGAGGAACAATTGAAGAAAGAATGATGCAGATGACTAAGAAGAAAATGGTTTTGGAACATCTCGTTGTTGGACGGCTTAAAGCTCAAAACATCAATCAGGTAAAGCTTGAATTAATGTACATCAAGACTATACAAATATGCATTGGTATATAAGGTTGATAGTCTTAGATACCTTAGAATAAGATCCTACGCTCCCTCTCAGTGAAGCTGTGATTTTCAGTACCTGCTACTATTGCAGTCTGACCTTCACCAGTCACAATGTGCTGAGGGAAATTGTATATCATTGTAGCTCAAAAAGCTCTAGTTTTTTTGCAAAAGTCTGTTTGGGGGGGGGGGGGGGGGGGGGGGGGGGGAGATACAAAGACACCTATGGCCTTGTTGTCAATGAAGTAGATTGAGAACTATGAGGCCTCATGTTCAAAGCCAGACAAAAATAACATAACCAGGTGATTTCTTTTTATGTGTCCTAGTCTTGTTCCTTGTTTGTGGAAGGTGATAGGTATCCCACAAAATTATTTGAGGTGCGTGAAAGCATGCCTAGACACAAGTCACCACGAGTATCAACAAAGAAGAAAGACACCCATAAAATAGTTGCTTTTCTGGTCCTTGTTAATCAATCAGAATGATATTTTAATGCAAAGTTAGTACAATGGAATTTATAAAAAGAATTCTGGGGCAGGACTGAAATTACGTGGAATAACATGCTATTCACTAATTATGAGGTTTTCCTTTTAGGTTTGTCTGAAAGATTAAGCACTGACTGTAGTTCTTGTATTTTTTTTGGTACCCAAACACTTCCGAAACTAAAAAAGTTCTTAAAAGCCAAAATTCACTAAAAGTAATTCAATCCAAACACCCACTAAGTCTCTTTTGTAGTTCTTTTTGTTTCTGTTGAAAAACCTTCCCTTTGCATGTCTTATGATCAGACATCCCCTTTCCTCTCTCAAAAACTGTAGAATGTTCTTCAACGTGGTCTCCTACTTCTCTTGTTTTTGGATGGGAGATTGATTGCCATGCAGAAACTGTGAGTTTGTAGTGAAGCTGTATTGTATTGGAGACAATTAAAACTTATTGGAGTCGGCAATAGATATGCTGCTGAAACTATGCAATCTTAACACCGAAGCATAACCATTTGAGGAAGTAGTGCAGTCCTTATTTCAGCTTTCTTCTTTCCCCTTTTCTGTGAGAATTTTGATTCTTTATTGACGAAAAATTTGGGAAAAGATTGGGAAGTGATGTAAAAACTTGATTAGTTCCTTCCCATGTTTAGTTTAGTCCTACTCCTTAAGCTTTCCCTTCGAAAGTTTTCACTTTACTAGCCAAGATGTAGTCTAGTCTGCCATCCACCTCAATAGAGTCCCACTAAATTTTCACATTGAAACCGTCAACTCTTCCTAACCACCAATTTTAAAATTTAAAGTAGGATTTGCTGTGGTCCAAATACTCACTTTACAATGATAAAGGGAAGTGGTCTGAAGCTACCCTCTTCAAAATAGACTGCATGCCACATTTGAATTCCTCATCCCATTTAGCGGAAGATCCACAATCTCAATATCATGTCATCTATGATTTGTGATAAGTCAGTCATATGCCGGAGAAGGAAGTGCAATTCTTCTTTTCTGAAATGAATGCGGGAATGCTAAAATCTTCTCTGAGGCCCTGGATGCTCCAATTTCCTTCTTGTTAGAATAGGAATAGGTTTATACAATCCTAGTAGAATAAGAATAGGTTTATACAATTTTATTTGAATAGTAATAGTAATAGAAATAGGAATACTAACAACAATTCAATAATGTTCTTCTCCCATATTTCTCACATTGTATCAGAGCCTCTACGATCTTTGTAAACAATCAAAGAGCTTCCGTTGACGGATATTATCCATATATATATATTGTCTGTCCAACCAACGATTATGTTAGCAAAATTTGATCACCGTGTATCTTTCCGGTGACTATTTTCTCATATCTATTTTGTGTAGCACCGTGCTATTATTCCACTGACTGCTTTTGTATATCTAATTTTAGCACTATGTCATCATTCTGGTGACTACTTTTTCATATTTAATTAGTGTAGCACCGTGCCATCATTCCGGTGACTACTTTTTCATATTTAATTTGTGTAGTACCATGTCATCCTTATGGTGACTATCTTTTTTTTTGGCATATCTTATTTGTTTTTTTTGACGACAAGGAAAATCCGCTGCTGCTACCCTTTTGGGTGCGCACAGGGTAAAACCCCGCTCCTATGCAATAGCTCGCAAACCACATAGGAGAAGTAACCCGCACTAGGCAAGCTTGGTGCGACGAGCTCGACCCAGAAGGCAAACCCATTGCTTTCGCTGGCAAGGGTTTCAAACTTGAGACCTCTAACATGGAAGTCCCAAGCTCAAACTACTGGGCCACCCCGAAGGAAACATATCTTATTTGTGTAGTAAAGTGCATCTCTCCAGATTACTTTTCATATTTAATTTGTGTAATACCGTGGATTTTTTTCGAACTATTTTCTCATATCTGAGTAGTATAGCATCATGTGTCTTTTCAGTGAATTTGATTTGTATAGTTCCATTCCTTTTTACGGTGACTCTTCAAATCTGATTTACGTAGGGTTGTGCCATCATTCCAACCCTACCCGTATAATTTTTCTTTTTCAGTAGGGTCTTGCCATCATTCTGACCTTACCCATAGTATTTCTCGTTTTCAATGGAGTTGTTCCATCAATTTGAACTATATTATATAATTTCTATTTTCTAGTTGGGTCGTGACATCATTCCGACCCTACCCATATAATTTTATTTCTTAGACTATGACTACTTTTAATCATCAAAACTGATACTCTGGCAGATGAGTATGTTTCGGCCAGTTTTTCTCGGACTTGTTTAATATCGACTCGTCTATTGATTCCAACATGATCCACATACTTTATACTAGATTTTCAGCACTTACAATGACCACTCCATTGTGAAGAAGTCTATATGGAGCAACCACCTAATTTTGTTGCTCGGAGGAGTTTAGCAGCCTTGTATGTTGATTAGGTAAGTCACTCTATTGTCTGAAACAATATTTGCAATCTTGGTTTGGAAGTTCCAACATTGTAATTTATCATGTTTTATCGGCATTATGCATCAAGTTCATTATTTCATGAAAAGACCAACCATATTGAGATTGATTGTCAATTTTGTGAAGTCGAGTGATCAACTTGCATATATCTCTCCAAGCCCCCTCATCGATCCTCGTGTTAATTACATTTGTAACAAGCTAGGTACATAAATTGTACGCACTAGCTTGATGGGGAGTGTTAGAATAGGAATAGGTTTATACAATCCTATTAGAATAAGAATAGGTTTTAATACAATTCTGTTTGAATAGTAATAGTAATAGAATTAGGAATACTAAATATATCCTACTTGGTAAAGGATTGTATTCTAGGGTCTATACATATGGTTTCAATGTAATAATGTAAACAACAACAATTCAATAATATTCTTTTCCAATATTTCTCGCACTCCGCAATATTATGTCTTTGTTTTATGTTGCTTGGTCCATATACCCCTGTTAGATTCCATGTAAAATCTTGAGTCAGTGACATAAGCTACCAATTAGGGAATGGAACCTAGTGGAACAACTTTCCCTTTTCCATATTCTCCTGTCCGCATTTCGCTAAGATCCCCTGTTAGTGCCACTTGCCTGCCAATATTCATACTTCACCCATCTATTTGCTAGAAGTTGCTTCACATATTCATCTATATTCTCTTTGACTTTACTTTCTTGTAGACAGTAAATATCGTCCACCTCCTTGTGTATTTAACTATGCAAAATGCTCTTTTCTTCTCTAAAGAAATGGATCTTGGGCCTAACTCAACCACAAATGCTAGCTCATGAGGATAAGATTGCTCAAGATCATATAAGGAGACCACTCATCCTATTAACCACAAATGTGATACTTCTTCAGACCCCCCTCAATGCGGGGCTGAACATTTGGAGTGTGATATGGGACCCAACATCAGGTGAGATGAGTACTGCTCTGATACCCACGTAAATAAATGGATTATGGGCCTAACTCAACTCCTAAAGCTAGTTTGATAGTAGGATTACCTAATACCATAAAATGAGACCATCCATCCCATTGACATGGTTATCAGACGAAGGATTTGTTCTATTACCTATGTTGTGAGCTTTCCAGTCATTGAAGTAATGTTCAATGCTAAAGAAATGGTGTTTCATGACTCCGCTTCGATTTTCTCTTTTTTTAACAGTTACTACACATCACTTGCCTAGCTTGGCCGCTTGGGTTGGGTTCAATTTACATTAAGTGTGGGACTTCTTCATATCCTCCTATTTGTTTATCCCCCGAACGTTCCATGAGATTGTATTCATCTTCATGTACCAACAATTGACTGTAACTTCTCCCTGTTGCGGTCCCTGACATTAAGAGCAACTAAAGTCAGACGTTCTTGTGAACCTTTCCATCTTGGAATTGTAAGCATCTTTGGCACTAGATTGTTAATCTTCTTGTTGCTATCAGTTTTCTGGAAAAATAGCAAAGGCCTCCTTTTCATATCCCTTGACATCCTCTCGAAATTGATTGATCGATTTAATTATGTTGCTATGCATCCCGAGAGTTGCATCCATCTCAACAACTACAACAACATACCCAGGGAGACCCCTCTTAGGGTAGAGTGCACAGAGTCTTGCCAAGAGGCTGAGGGTTGCATCTGTCTCATCATCTTGAAAGTTGAAATTAAAAATTTATTGGTTCTGCATGTTCAATCACCGTTGGATGTTCCATCGTAACTTTAATTAGTTTCATGATTGATGTCGCCTGGGTGTTTCTGTGAGAAATATTTCCTTTTTCGATGCTTGTTACACAGTGTGATCACCTTTGCTCTGGTCTTGTACTGTCCCTGAGGAATCGAAGGTAGAAAAGGTTGAATTTGTGTTGTGATGTTTCCTGTACTGTTCGCAGTGAGAATAATGAATACTTATATAGAGATTTGGTGTGTTTATATCTCAAGAAGCATGGAATCAGGCTCATATAAGATGTCAAGAGGGTCTTCAGTCCTTCTAATTATCATAGGATCAGTTGGGCCTGATAAATAATGGCCCAAAGACTTGTGGCTGAGTGGAGCATCGGGTATTGGCGACTTCAAAATGTTATGTGCCTCCTCACGTCGAAATTGTTTGCTTCCTTCGATGTGGTTGCGTGATCTAGGGTCTATATTTCGTAGCTACTATAGAGATTTTATCACCAAGTTTGTCTCCGATTGCTACTCATGTCTGAATTAGCTCACCAAATCAGAATAGCGTAAACATATCCGTCGCTTTCAACCTCCACTTACTTTTGGAATGTTTCCTCCATCTCCCTTCAGTTTTATTCTCACCCATCGCAAATGATTTCTTAAGCTGGTTTCTTTTTCAGTTTCGATACATCCACCACAAAAGTTTCTTTTTCTTGGAAAACCTTTTGAGACCACAGATTCTGAGGAAGCCCCAAAAGATGAATCCATATCCAGCTTCTATCTGTCGTATGTATAGCATTAATGAATCTTTTGAATCTATAATGCAATCTTACCCCATCCTTTTTTAAAGTCTCCTCAGGAATAATTGTTACTGCTCTTCTTTCTCCCTGTACATCAATAATGCTGATGTAGGAAGTTCATCAAAAAGATCTAGTCTTCGATTCCTGGTTGTATTTTCATCGTGGTTGTGGATAGAGAGAAACAAAAGGTGTTTTGATGGCATCCCTACTTCCATTTCCTCTCTTAAGGCGAGGTCTTTGATCCGTCTTTTTAGTTGGGTTAACAACTCCTTGGTAATAACTGTTGAATCTTTCCTAGAATTTATGAGCTCCATCGATCTATGTTGATAGTTGTGATAGCTTTTTTTTCCCCTTCCTAGGAGCTGATGATCTCTTTGTAATGCTTGCATATTCTTGATGCTTTTTGTTAATGTTTTCCTTCTTATTTCATCAACAAATAAAAATGCTGATGTACCTTCCTTCTTGAGTGGTTCCCTAATGCAGGAAGAATTAGATGACATCATAAGGTATGGATCAAAAGAATTATTTGCTGATGACAATGATGAGGCTGGAAAATCCCGACAAATTCATTATGATGATGCTGCAATAGATAGGCAAGTTTTGTTTACCCAGAGATTCCTTCTTTAGTTTCTCTTTTTAAACATAACTAGTGAAATCGTTTGCGCTTCGCGTGGCAATACGAAATATTTATAAGATAATAATATGTAATATTTATATTTGTGTTAGTATCAGATATATAAGATTATTAATATTCAATTTGAAACTAACACTTTGAGTTGTATCTCCGTCATATTCCTATTTCCACCTTTCGTTCCAAGATGAGCGTAATAGTTTATATTGCTTCTAACTTTCTATATTGATTCTACAGTATTCTGTACTGCTCGGTGTTTCACATTTTAAACTAATTTTTAGCATGACTTCACATTCAATGTACCATTTTTTTCTCATGCAATTTATTCGGAAATTACACACAGGTGAAACTGGGTCTGATTATTTGCGTCAGTAGAGTATCTAAGCACTATTCCCTTTGTTCCAATTATGTGACACCCTTTCCTTTTAGTCTATCCTAAAAAGAATGTACCTTTTCTATAACTAGAATACTAAACTTTCAAATTCTCTCTTACCTCTAATGAAATGATTTATAGTCAAGCAACCATCCGAAGTTTGTATTGGATCACAAGTTTCAAAGTCTTCTTTTTTCCTTGAACTTTGTGCCAAATTGGGACGGAGGGAGTATATGTTTATAATAATTATAAGTCAAGTAATTTATTCATTCTATTATTTTTTAGACTTCTTGATCGTGAGCAAGTTATAGATGAGGATGCTGCAGCAAATGATGATGAGGAGGATTCATTTCTGAAGGCTTTTAAGGTTATTATCTATTTTAGCATTTTATGACTGGAAACTGATTTTGTGAATCTTTTCTTGCAATATACTCGAATTATAGCGAAATTCACTAAGGGTCTGTTTGGAATGCCACCTGGTAATTAGAATTGGTGGAATTACTAGGGTAGTAATTACCAACCTAGTAATAACACAGCCGCTAATTATGCTGACCTGTTTGTTTGCCACATTGTCATGTTTGGTTGGACGAATGTAATTACACAGTTAAATTTTAAAATAAATCAGATTTTAAATAAACAATATTACTACACAGTTAAAACCACGATTTATAAGAACCAAACAGATCCTGTTACATAACCAGATAATTGTCATTGTAGGAAATATGTATAACTGATTGTTAAAATCGATTTTCTAATTTATTATTATTATTATTAGAAATTAAAGAAAAAAAATTTCAATTCTCATATTTATTTTAATCTCAAGAACTAACAGAAGAAAATACAAAGATCAAATACATAATCTAACTAGGCATCAAAATTTGAAAGTAAAATGAATCAAGAAAGAAGTTTTACTTGAAAGAAGAAGCACAAGGTTTGTTGTTGTGCCGTTGTTTGAACAGAAAATGCCCAGACAAAAAGAAAGAAGTGACTTTTGGTAATTCAAATAAAAATGTATTAAAAAAGATAATATTAAATATTTATGTATTACATGGTGTAATTACACTCAATTCCTTACCTTCCCTTGGGAATCGAGGAGTGTAATTACACCCTCTCAATTACACCCAATTACCCTCTTACCAAGTAATTACTTGGTCTACCAACAGGACAAAGAGAGTAATTACACCAATTACACCAATTCCCAATTCCATTGTGGCCTCCCAAACAGGCCCTAAAGTAAAGTGTTGCGCCTTTGTTAGATGCTCGAAAAGCTTATGAAGGTAAATGAGAAAGAAAGGAAATTGCTACTGGTAGTAGATTGTGCAAGTATCTTAAACACAGTTTACAACCAATATATTTGTCCATATGAAGTGAACAAAACACCCAGAAATCGATATTGAAACATATATCCAATCCTCCTCATAATAATTCTAACTAGGTATTTATACGATACATATTGTCTACAACAAACAACTTGAAAACTGCATTACTGTAAAGTCAATCTGATAGTAGTTGTAATATTGGTAAGTGGTAACTACTGGATAATATCTAGGTGGAAGGTACTTAATGTTTGGCTGACTCTTTCCATTTGCAGTTCCATACTCTCTATTTCCCCTTTCACGCTTTCTTTTTCTAAAATGTGTCCCCAAAGGTGGGGTCGTATCAGTGCCCCCCCCCCCCCCCCCAAAAGATGCCTTGTCCTCAAGGCAAAAGGAAGGAAACTGACCAGCTAGCAAGTCATACTCTTCCCAACTAGATTCTTCAATAGGACGATGACGCCATTGAATGAGTAATTTTAAAGTTGAAATCCCAGGTAGTGAGGAGACAACTTCTTATTAGGACGTTTGGCCAAACTTTTTTGACGATAAGGTTGTAAACGAAATAGAACAACATCACCCATATTATAAGACAATTCACGTTGCTTTTAATCTGCTTGGGACTTAATACGAGATTGAGCTTTTAAGAGATTGGGCTGCAGTAACTTTTAACATCTGGTCACCTGCAAAAAGTTGCACTTCAAGATCAGCAAGTTTAGTTTCACCAAGAACAAAATGAGGCAACGGTGGTGGCTCCTTCCCATACTCAACCTGAAAAGGAGTCATATTTGTCGATGAATGGTAGCCTTTGTTGAAAGGACATTCTAGGCAAGCTAAATATTGACCATTATGTTGGCTTTTCATGAGCAAAACAACGCAAATAAGCTTCAAGGCACTGATTAACCACCTTTGTTTGGCCATCAGTTTGGGGATGGTAAGAAGTACCATATGAAGACGAGTATGATTAAGACAAAAAAGTTCTTGTCAAAAAGCACTCAAGAAAATAACATCATTATCTGAAAAAATAGAACGAGGTAAGCCACGTAATTGTACAAAACAAAGCAGCCAGTGTTTTGACAGTGAACCAATGAGATAAAGCTAGAAAATGATTATATTTGAACCTGTCCACTACCACAAGGATAGTGTCATAACCATTTGAAGAAGGAAGCCCACAATAAAGTCTAGGGAAATGTCTTTCCGAACTCGGTTTAGAATCGGCAAAGGCTGCAAAAGACTACTTGGAGCCAAAGTTTCATATTTATTTTCCTGTCAAATTAAACAGTTCTGGACAAACAACTTAACATCCTACTTTAAACATGGCCAGTTAAAATTTGCAGAAACTCTTTTGAGAGTTTTCAAATATCAGCCATGACTTCCTGTTGGTGAATCACATGCCTCATCTATAATCTTGGTTTTAAGCTGAGGATAATCAGGAATTAGAACCTGGATTTGCGGTAAAGATAGCTGGAAGACGGTGCAGTGTTTTGGGAAGCGAAAAGCGGAAAAAAGCGACGAGGGCTTGCTTCACGGAAGCGAGAAGCGTGAAGCGAAGCGCGCGCTTTTTTTAAAAAAAGCGACATTTAGTATAAAAAAAAAATATTAAATAATTAAAAAGAGGTAATATAGTCTTAGATTGAAAGAAATTACTTAGGCAAAAATACTCACAAGTCATAACATATAAAGCAAAAAATTAAAAACATAATTAAATCACAAAGATTCAAACTCCTATTCTCCAACAAGATCCTCAAACTCTTCAAGTGCCGTAACCAAGGGTTCTACTTGGTCATCATCTTCTTCATCATCAGAAGGCTCATCAACAAGGTTTCGACTTGAACTAGAACCTCCAACTTCTCTTTCCTTGCCCCTTAATGTACTCCCCCTAAAACTATAAATATTCTCCTCAACCCCACTTGCCATAGAAACATCACCATAAGTGAGACTTTCTCCTTCATACACTTCTTCATCTTGTGGTGCTCCAGTTAACCATTCATTTGCCTCATCAATACTATCCAATAAAATTGGATCAATGGTATTACGAGCCTTATAACGACGCGCCAATGTTCTATTATATTTGATGAACACTAGATCATTGAGGCATGTCAATTCCAGCCTATTTCTCTTTTTACTATGAATCTGCACATAGTAGAAAGTAATTAATAGGAGGACTTGGGATGATTAAGATATCAATTAAATTAGTAATAATGTATTAATGTAATGTAGTTTCTCACATGTTCATACACACTCCAATTTCTCTCACAACCGGATGCACTACAAGTTAAACTTTGTACTCTTATAGCAAATTGTTGCAAGTTTGGGACATTATGACCATATTGCATCCACCATTCAACTGTAGAAGAGTTATTTTAAAAGATGTGTAATAACTTGAAAGTTGAAGTTGTAAACAATTAAAAGATGAAATTCTCACCTGGTGACCTCAAGGTTCTAGCTCTAATGGCTGATTCAATTCCAAGTAGGCCATCCGCTTTCATGTACACACCAAGCTCCTCCCCTATTTTGTCTTGCAAAGTTTTATCTGGGATCATCCTCTCAACACATTTATGATATCCCTGCCACACTTCTTCAGTTAAAGTCTTCATGTCATTATTTTTATAGTAGAGCCCTGGGTTCAAAATGTGTCCTGCTGCATGCAAAGGCTGATGAAGTTGATCTGTCCATCTTGCCAATGATTTCAAAAACACTTTGATATTTCCTTGTATCATAATTGAATGCCTTTTCAATACTTTCTTTGGCTCTATCCATGGCTTCATAAATGTAACCCATTGGTGGTTTTTTCTCCCCATCTACCATACGAAGTACGTGAATTAAAGGACCACCAACTCTGAGTGCTTGAACAACGTCATTCCAAAAAAATGGACTAATGATATGTCTCGCAACTTCTTTACCAAGAGGTTCCTTTGAATAAATACTCTCATTCCATTCAGTTGACATAAACAAATTTCTCAAATTTTTCTTTTGCTTATAAAAACTATACAAAGTCAAAAAAGCTGTTGCGAATCTTGTCTTGGCGGGTTTTACCAAATTTCTTTGCTTTGTATATCTCCTCATCATATTCAACAACAATGCCCTTTGATATAAGCATGTATCTTAACAGCCTTGCCAAAAACTGTCAAAAAAATGACAGTTAAAATGTAAAGAAATCTAATATGAAGTTTAAAAAGCAGATTAAATATTAAGACTCAAGTTCACCTGTAGAATAAGGGGCTTGTTTGAAAATATCACCAAACATCAAGTTGATACAGTGAGCAGCACAAGGAGTCCAGAAAATATGTGGGAACACTCCCTTCAACATGTTACCTGCTTTTTTGTTCTCACTTGCATTATCAGTCAGAACTTGTACCACATTTTCCTGCCCTACTTTCATGATAGTCTTCTCAAACAAATTAAACATCTTATTAGAGTCGGTAGAAGAGTTACTAGCATCATAAGATTCAAGAAATACACTCCCTCTTGGAGAGTTCACCAAAACATCCATGACCATTTTTCCATTCCTTGCTGTCCATTTATCCATCATAATGGAACAACCATACGTTTTCCATTGAACCTTATGTTCTTCTACTATCTTGTTTGTCCTCTCCACCTCCTTTTTTAGAAAAGGAACTATTACCTCATGATAGGTGGGAGGCTTCATTCCAGGGCAATATTGGCCGACTGCCTCAATGAATTCACCAAAACTATCTGTGTAGTTAACACAATTGAAAGGAAGTCCTGCATCATACATCCACCTAGCAAAAGCAGATACAGCACGATCCCTCAAAATCTTTCTAGAAGATTCTAAGTCAAAAGATTCACCTTTTCTCTTTTCGTTTGATTTTTGCGAGAAATAGAGTTTCAAAGGACCCTTGACGGTGCTATTGATGGAAGACCCACTCCCACTACATGAAGGCATCCTTTGTTGCTTTGAGGGAGGCCCCATTGGCATTGGCATATTCACTTCAAATTCATCATCATCCATTTCATCATTATCAACAACATTAACCATGGATGCTTCATGGTTTAATTGAGTTTTATACTCATTTTTCTTCAACATATATTCTTTGATCTCTTCCCTCACTTTATTCGGGACTTTCAGACATACTTTTACATCTCTATAGCCACCCATGAGATGCCTTTTGTGACGAAAGATTCCGCCATTGTATGTCACATGACAAAACTTTTGTGTTACTACCCATAGGAGTTCCATATGCCCAAGCTGGATCCCTCTTTTGTGACATCTTGAATGAGAAAATACAAGTTCACTAAATACTACAAACAAAAGGAAGTTTCAGAAAATAATAAAAAAAGGCTGCTAGCATACACACTGATTACAAAATTAAAAAAAAAAAAGAATTGCAAAAAAAAAACAGAGGCAGCAGTCAGTAAGAACTAAGAAGAAAAGAGCAGGCAACAGAGAATAGAAATGAAGAAAAGAAGAGAAGAAGAAGAAAAAAGAGATGAACAAATTACCTGCAGGCCTCAGTCGAGATCTTGAGGAGAGAAAGAAGGGCGGCAGCCAGCAGCCTCAGTCGAGAGCTTCAGGAGAGAGAAGGGAAAGAAAGTTGCGAGGAGAGAAGGGAAAGAAGAGTTGTGAGGAGAGAGAAGTTATATTTCAGATTTTTTAAAAAAAAAACCTAATTTTTAAAAAAAAAACCCTAATTTTTTTTAAAAAAACCCTAATTGTCGCTTTTTTTTTTTATAAAAAGCGCGCTTTTTTGCGCTTTTTCAAAGGCGTCGCTTCTCGCTTCTTCCTCTGAAGCGAGTGCTTTTTTCAAATCGCCTCGCCTCAAGTTAAAAAAGCGCACAAGGGTCGCCTCGCTTTGAAGCGCGCTTTTCTGCGCTTTTAACAACACTGAGACGGTGGAAAATCCGAATGAGAAAAAGGGTCAGTAGACTGTTGTTCTAAAAGCTACTGGGTATATGTATCATCTTCAAGTGCTTCCCTTAAAGTGCTAAAATCCCATGACACCAACATTGCTAGAGTCAAAAGATCTGTATATTGAGGGTGAGGAGACAACGGATCAACTCCTTTATTTTTAGTACTCGCTTTATAGACAATAGTTAGCTTCATAAACAAATGTTGTTGTTCAGCAGTAGTTATACTCTAATCCAGGAGATATTTTAGGCTGCAATGATCAGGTGTGACGACAAAATGTTGAACCAATAGATAGTGGTTCCATTTTTTTAATGCAAGTACTAAAGCTAATAACTCAGTCATATGTAGATTTAACCCGATTAGAGAAGGAAAATCCCTTACTGAAATAGGCTAGAGGATGACTTTGTTGAAGTAGAATGGCACCAACACCATCAACTGAAACATCACATTCAACAGTTAATTGTTGAGTTAAATCGGGTAGAAGAAGAATGGGAGTTGATGTGAAGAGTCTTTTAAGATGCTGAAAGCCGCTTCTGCCTTTGGATTCTTTACAAAAGCATCCTTTTTTGTCAAATATGTCCAAGGATGAGCAAGAATACCACAATTTTTAAGAAACTGTCGCTAATAATTCGTTAGTCCTAAAGAACCTCAAGTTCCTTCACATTCTTCGGAAGAGGCCAATCCAAGACCACAAGATATTATCTAGTTGTAAAGCTACTCCCGTTCTAGAAATTACATGACCTAGGAAGCCAATTTGTGGTTGTGCAAACACACTTCTTGGGATTAGTAAAAAATGAATTTGTGGAAACAAAGGTGAAGAACTATTTGGAGATGGTTTTGGTGTTGTTGAAGGGTAGGACTATCAAGAAAACCAAGATGAATTTTTTGAGATATGGTCCAGAAAGGTCATTCTTAGTGCATTGGAAAGTGACGGGATCATTAGTGGGTTCTAAAGGCATTACAAGGAGTTCATAATGCCCTGAAAGAGTAGGAAAAGCTATTCTGTGGACATTTGCTGGCTCGACATGAATTTGTTGGTACCCTGAACAAAGATCTATCTTTGAAAAAATGTTGGCCCAATGTAACAAATCTATGTTGAGAATTAGATATATATCTGCTTACAATGACCTAATTGAGGTTGCGGTAATCAACACAAAACCTCCACAAATCATCTTTCTTTTTCACTAGTATTATCGGGCTAGCGAATGGACATGACTAGGATGAATGAGACCTGATTCGAGCTACAAAGAAACTTGCTTCTCAATTTTAGTGTTTTTGCCATGAGGGTATTGATAAGGTCTTTCGTTAGGAGGTTTGGAATTTTGTAACAATTAAATAACATGAGAATGTGCTCTAAGTGGAGGATGAGATGTTAGTTCCGAAAACACAGCTGAAACTCATCTAAAAGTGTCCGAATTGGATTACTTGGATTTTCTAACAATTTATTAAGATTTTGAAGGGAAGTCGTAGTGGAATTTGTTGATCTCACCCCTTGCAATTTGTAATGTTTTTCTTTCCAGTTGAAAATGATGAACATATCCTTCCAATTAGCATGAATGGTGTTCAAAGAAGCTGACCATTTGATAATAAAGACCAAATCAGCCCCTCCAATTGCAGATGGGTAGTAATCTTAAGTGATGGTAAAACTTGGTAACTTAATTTGAAGATTTTGATAGGCGTTTTTTTGATAACCGAGAAATCTGTCGATGACCCAATCTTTGGACCAATTACAACCTTCTAACTCGGTGGATAATGGACCTGTCCCTCTATCTTTCTCAGCCTAAATATCAGGTTTCGCTTTGCATGGTGTGGGGCTTGAACTTGTGACCTAAGTCACAAATCCTCCACCCTTTTCCACTCGAGGTAGGTCTTGGTGGCCATTTCGATAGACTTTATTGCAATGGATAATGTCCCCGTTCCCTATTTGCACACTCAATGTTGGAACTGTATCCACCGGAAGTTTATGCTCCTTTACAACGGATTCTACCACAAAATTATGTGTAAAACCATTATCCACAAGTAGCAAAACCTGTCTCTGATTGATTACAGACTGAATTTTCCAAGATGGCATGGAAAGAAATTTTAGCAATATTTGTTTCTTTGAGGGTAGCCATCATCAACACTTGTAGCATTGACTTTATCAACATCGTCCAATAGATCTCTTTCTGTTATCCCCATGAGATACAATTTTGTGGATTTGCATCTATGATCGGGTGCAAATTTCTCATGGCAACGATAATAAAGCTCCTTTGACATCAGATTTCTCGGTGTCCAATGATCATGTTTGAGAAGGTTGGGATGTGATTAGATTGTAAGAAATGCTACTTTGTGAATTATGATCGGTAGAGGAAAGAAGTAGCATTATTTTGGGTATTTTTCATAGGATGCGACGAGTCTTTCAACGTGGGTCTACTGGTTGGGGTCCAATTGGTTTCTCTTTTGTGGTGCATTGGGCTTAATTTATTTTCAAATTCAAAGTGCCAAACTCATAGCCCTATAGATTGTTCTAGGCTTGTGAATCTGAACATCAGATTTAAGTTTCTCTTTTAGCCCATCCATGAAAGCTTCTAGAGCCAGTGTTCTGGCCAGTCTGTGACTTTAGATGAATGTTTTGCTAATTCTTGAGGGTACTCCTGTATCGAACCTGTTTGTTGGATGTTATAAAGATGCTCGTTTGAATTTTGGAACTCTGTAGGGCCATAGTTTTCTTGCAATGCTTTAAGAAGTTATTATTCCCAATAGAGAAAGTTCAATCATGATTAATCGAAGAGAAGAGATCAAGAGCATCACCTTCCAGGTACATAGCAACAATGTTAACCTTGTGTGCATCTTGAATTGGTTGTAGCAAATAGGTTAACATTGTTGCTATTACAAGGTATTCAAAGATACTTCCTGAAGGTCATACTTCCTGAAGGTCATACACGTAGTTAGTTTGACTCAGCGCATAGTTTAAGTAAAAAAGGAAGATTCTTGAAACTTGTAGTCTAAAATAAGTTATGGAGATTTGTGTTGCTATTGTGAGAAATATAGGAAAAGAATGTTATTGAGTTGTTTTTGTGTCTATATTGTTACATTGAGACTCTATTTTATAGACACTAAAATACAATCCTTTACCAAGTAGGATACTATTTACTATTCCTATTTGTATTTCTATTCCTATTCTATTTTAAATAGGATTGTATAAACCTATCTTTCTATTAGGACTGTATAAATCTATTCATATTCTAACACTCCCGCTCAAGCTAGTGCATACAATTTATGTGTCTAGCTTGTTACAAATGTAATTAACACGAGAATCGATGAGGGGCTTGGAGAGATATATGCAAGTTGATTAGTCTACTTCAATCTCAATATTTTGTCTTCTCATTAAATATTGGATTTGATGCATAATGTCAGTACACGCAGAGATAAAATTCCATTGTTGAACTTCCCAAACCAAACTTGCAAAGACTGCTCCAGACCATAAGGTGACTCACATAATCGAGATACAAGGTTACTAAACTCCCCTTGAGCAAAAAAGTGCTCAATATCTATTATAAAGTATATGGATCAGGTTGGAATTAGTAGATCAGTCGATATTAAACAAGTCACCTAAAAGCTGATTGGAACATGCTCATATGCCGGAGTATTAGATTTGATGGTTCAAGTGGTCACAATCTCTACCATGTTTTGTTTGCAAGGACCACCGACCACAATTTATTAGCCACTTTACAATACAATAGGAGGGGATTCACATCTTCGCCTGCACATCTACATCGCACCAGCTCACATAGTTTATCCTTAATTTTCTCAAATCTTCTGCAGTCAAATCACTCCTCTAGTTGCAAGCCTCCCAAAGAAACACACCTTCTAGGCACCCTGGGGTCCCAGATAGACCGATAGGGAAAAGAAGATTCCATATTGGATCTTACGGAGCTTGCTCATGTGCAGTGTTACGAAAGGCGCTCGCCTCCTCGCCAAAGGCGAGAGGCGAGGCGAGGGTGCCTCGCCATTCTCTGGCGAGGCGAGGCGAGGAGAAAAAGGCGAGACCTGGCGATCCGTGGCGCTGAAATGGCGAGCGAAAGGCGCCACCTTTTTAATTAAAAATTTTTGACTTAATAATATTAGTCAAAATTAGGTTGTTTTTTTTTTTACTTTTGAAATTCTTCTTAAATCCTCCACATCGCGACTCTCTCTCTCTCGATCGATTGACTCTTCTCTTCTCCTCCATCGCGTCTCTGCTCCCTCGCTCTCCCTTGCTGTCGCGTCTCTTCTCCCTCGCCGACGGCGGCCGACGACCCTCCGACCCTCGCGACTCTCGCTCTCTGTTTTCAGGTAATGTTTTCTGATTTCTCTCTTCTTCTTCTGTTCTTTTGTTTTCTGTTAATCTTCTTCACTTTTTTTTTTTGTAAGCAGCAGTCAGGCACTAAGTGCTTACTGCTTTGTGTAACTGTAAAGTGTAAATTTTTTTTTTAATTCTTTTCCTAATTATTTATTCCAATATTTCTAAACAGCGAATTAATTGAATTTAATAATCAATGGCGGATGCTAGCAAAAAGAGGGACATTGGATGGAACTATGGCACTGAAGGAGCGACGAAAGATTCGGTCACTTGTAACTTTTGTGGGAGTACTTTCAATGGTGGAATAACTCCACACAAACAACATTTAGTGGGTGGTTTCAAAAATGTTAAACAATGTGTTGCTTGTCCGTCGAAAATTAGAGAAGAAATAAGGGCTTATATGCAATTAAATATTTTTAATTTTTGGTATTAATTGGCGCCTTTATTCAAAAAGGCAAGTGCCTCGCCGCTCGCCTCGCCGCGTGGCGAGGCAGGCCCTTGTCGCCTTTTGTCGCCTCTCGCCGTCCACAACACTGCTCATGTGCAACATGATTCGGACCTGATCATACAAAAGTTTCTCTTTAAGCAAACCAGCCAATCATCACCTCCTAGTAAACTCTGGTTATACGGCTCTCTCGCCATCTCCATATATCTGATGAAGTGTGTGTTGTGATCTGCCCATACATTAACTCAACCAGGCTATGTAATTCTCCCATCTCCCAGTCCTGAAGGTTCCTCCTAAACAGAAATCCCCCTCCATGGTATCTCAGGATCTCATTAAATGTCGGTTCCCTCTGGCTTGTAAAGCTTTTATATTTAGCTTCATGTGAATTTCAAAATTAAATGTCAATTCAGATCCAGAACTGTGACTATTAAAACAAAAAAAAGGTCCAGGACAGTGTGAACTTCATGTTTCTGCATTAAATTTTGGGGATTGGCAGTGTTGACATGATTGGGTCATTTTATTGGGCTGATCAAATATCCCTTCCAGGTGTTTCATGAATTTTGATATATACGGGCTTACTGTTGGGAGTTGTGGATGGCCAATAGCCATTCTATTTAGTACAAGCTTGATAGAGTTAAATGCAAATGCTTTTTTTTTTTTTTTTGAGAATGATAACTTTTACAATCTGATAGAGTTAAATGCAAATGCTTATAATTTTTGACTTTTTGGTGTAACTTCTTAAATATATACGAATTAGATACTCTAGTTCGGTTTGCTCAGGTCCTTCCAAGTTTGATGTGAACCTTAACTTATGCAACAGTACATATCCATCACTTAGTGCTATTCTTGGACGGACTTTTTTGCTTGCATGTAGAGTATTTTTTTTTTTACAAATATTTGGCTTTAAATAAGAAAGAAATTAGCTTGATGGCTTAGATGGTTTTTTGTAAGGACTAAGGATAGCTAATAAACAATGCTATGACGATTGATATACTAAATTCCTGATTGGGTTGTGCAAGTGCTATCATTTTGAAATTCGTGATATACAATGTTTGCCATTTTTCTTCATTTTCTGATATAAACTGATGAATGCCTTAGGTTGCTAATTTTGAATACGTTGAAGAAGCAGAAGCAACAGCAGAGGAGGAAGCATCAACTGCCCCGGTGGAGAATAAAGCAACTGTAAACAATTCTGAGAGGGCATCTTATTGGGAAGAACTGCTACGAGATAAATATGAAGTGCATCAAGTTGAAGAATTCAAGACCATGGGGAAGGGAAAGAGGAGTCGTAAGCAGGTGAAATTCTTTTGCATGTTAATTCAATTCTTTGTTTGTTCTTCTGAATAAGTTTGATGGGCTATTAGACACTGTGTCATTACTTTATCCTTAACGTTCTTTGATATTTTCTGGTGAGTGCTCTTTCTTGGACACGCTAGTCTAGTAATTTCTTGATACTTTCCCTTTTTGATTTCCATGTCATATCTTATTCATTTCCTAGATGGTGTCTGTTGACGATGATGATCTTGCTGGTCTGGAGGATGTGAGCACCGACGGAGAGGATGACAGCTATGACGCTGAAGCTGATTCCAGTGATGGTGAGACAGCTTCACTGGGAGCGCCAGTTTTGAGGAAGGCTCACAGAAAGAAAGCCCGCGGTGGGATATGGGTTCTCAATCTCATTTTTTAGTTTCAGTTACGAATAATGGAAAACAATATCTTAGTGAAGAATATATTTTCTTTTGACAGTTGATTCTGCTGAACCACTCCCTTTGATGGAAGGAGAAGGAAGATCATTTAGGGTACTGGGGTTCAATCAAAGCCAAAGGGCAGCATTTGTCCAAATTTTGATGAGGTTTCAATTTTTCTATATTTTTTTTCTGCTACATTTTTCTTTTTATTTTCCTCTCACGACTTCTTACCATGAGTTTGATATTGGAACATAGTTGTTCTTGTTGTAGATGTGCTAGTGCTGATTTCCTACTATTCTGTATTCACATCTGCTGTGCATGCAAAAATTTAAAAATCTTATCTTTACAGATTTGGGGCTGGTGAGTTTGACTGGGCAGACTTCACTCCACGATTGAAGCAGAAAACTTATGAAGAAATTCAAGAGTATGGGCATACATTAACTTTGAAGTTGTCTATTCCCTGATTATTAGTACATTTAAACTCTCTGTTACTCTAGCCTGTAGCTATGTCTCAGCCAAAGGTATACGTAGATCAAGCGTTCCTTCTATGTTGAACCACTACCACTTTCTGTTCTCTAAAGTCACTCATCATGCATCATCTTACACTTCTCCTTCTATCTGGCTCTCTCTTTTATTTTTTATGGATCTGAATATACCAATTGAATAATTGAGATATTTGTGGGTGATTTGATGTCGTGCCTTCGCATCAATATGAATCTGATAAATGCTACTCCTTCCATTTCAATTTGTTTGTCCTATTTTCCTTTTTGAGTCCGTTTAAAAAAAGAATGTCTCTTTCCTTTGACAACTCTTTAATTCAACTTTCCACATGACATGCTTAAGCCCACAAGATGAAAGGGCATTTGGTACATTCTACATATCTTTAATTTAAGACCACACGATTGAATAGTCTTTTTTACTTTCTTAAACCCTATGCAAACTCAAACCTAGACAAACAAATTGAAACGGAGAAAGTGCAATTTTTGATGCCGTATCAATTGCAGTAACAACTTGATAGGTATTACATCTTCAATCTATATTATGTTAAAGTTATGGTAACTATAAGTAAAATTACACCTGTTAAAAGTGAAGAAACATCAGTGTGACAGTATAACTTATTCCCCCCAATCCCCCCAAGACACAGATTCTTATCATGAATCTTTATTTTGACAAATTCCTAGTATTGTACGTCTCTTATTGGACAGGCATGGTAGATCATATGTATTGACATGTTCTAATCACTGTTATACAGTTATGGAGCTCTCTTTTTGTCACACATATCTGAAGAAATCACTGACTCACCAACATTTTCAGGTTAAGAAATTATATTGATTCTGAAATCATTTATGATTCTAATTTATAGGGCTTCAAGTCTCCTTTTCCTTTTGGCGGGTCAGGCAACGTTTAAATATTTTTTATTGCAGATGGTGTTCCAAAAGAAGGACTTAGAATACCAGATGTGCTTGTTAGGATAGCTGTCTTGCTTCTTATAAGGGACAAGGCAAGTTTTCATACCCCAGTGTCCCATGTAGCTTTGCAGTATCGAACTCTCACTGGTGTGTGGTTGCAAGGGGGGTGTATCTCAAACAGAACCTTTGATAGAATGTATTCGATCTTTTCTGATATTCATGTCCTATCTGTTCCCATTGTCTTGTTATTTACTTCAAACAACTTTTTTGTCTATCGTGGCAACAACTAAATCAGAATTATCACTTAATATTCAGTTTGGAATTTGTTTCACGTCTTTATCAATTGTGCCAATCAGCATCTTTTGTTTCACATCCGACACATCATTTGCATCCTCACTTGTGCTACTGCCACTGCCACTTGCTCTTTTGGCATGAAACACAAGATTCTGTTCTCATGTTTGAAAAGACGAAAAATGGAAGTGTCTTATTTTATGGCTAGTGCTATTTTGCAATGTGGTTGAGATATCAGACAGGTATAAATATAATGTAACTTGTCCAGAAATAGAATGGTAAAATGCAGTGCTGTTGCTGAATTTCTTCTGCCTGTAATGTCTAAAATAATTTAGAACTATGACTTTTGCTTTTTCGTGTATTCATCGTGACACCGTCAAATATTTATTTGAGATCTTTAATTTCCAGTTAAAACTGAAGCTTTCTACCATCAGTGGCGTTGTCAGATGACAGCATATCTTCATTAAGCTACTACTATAGAGATGTTTTCATGGTTTAAAGGTTGATAAGTATGTTCTGTTGTTTCAGGTGAAGGCTTTTTCAGAAATGACAGGTGGCTCTCTTTTTGCCGATGATATTATGTCTCGGTACCCTGGATTGAAAGGTGGAAAACATTGGAAGGATGAGCACGATCTGCTGTTGCTACGGGCCTTGTTAAAGTATGTAACCTTTATCTCTGCTGATCTCTACAATGAATTTAGGAATCACTTAACCAGTTGAAATAAGGCTGTGGTTCTGAAATTGTGCTTTATAAAGAAAGACTTTGACTGGAGTTGAGTAGATTGCATTTACCAGTAGTGAAAAGCATGTGAAAGTCTATTGAATTAAAGAGATGAAGGCTCTGAATAGATGATCTTTAGTATTTAATTAGCCTACTTTCTTTTCATCTATCACAATTACTTGAACCATTTTTACTGAAATTCTAAAAAAGCGAATACGGTAGGTCAGACAAATCCACAGTAAAATATATGAAAAAGGGTAAGCATGCCCTTAAACTATGTGAAATGAACAAAAATGCCTTCCGTTTATAGTTTGGATTAAAAGTTCCCTTGCCGTCAGTACTTTGGTCCAAAAATGCCTTTCTTGTTAATAGTTTGGTCCAAAAATGCCTCTATTGTTACAAAATGGGTTAAAAATGCCCGTTTTGGATAAATATATTATTTCTTTTCCTATGAAACACTTCTTGTTCCTCGTAAAAATATTACTTTTAAAGAACCTTATTGTTGTTTTCTTTCTTTTAAATCACTTTAACTAATAAAATTTGGAAAGAATCTTTTTCTTCTTAATCTCATTTTATCAATTAAAATTGAATAACTTAATGGATCCTTCCAAATATAAATATCATAGTAAAACCCATCATTAATTTTCTCTTAGATAACAATAAAAAATAAATATAATAAAATAAGATATTTCTTTCCGAATTGAAATAGGATAAACATTTGCTAATAAGAAAATATTATTTCGAATAAGAAGTGTGCAAAAAGAAAATAAATAGTATATTTATTTGGCAAAAGTGCATTTTGACCCTTTTCCGTAAAATATAAGATACTTATACCCTTTACTTCAAAACTTGATTAGAGAATTTATCCTGTAGCTTATGAAAAGTAAAACTTGTGAAAATGCCCCAAATCTTTGCTGATTAACAGAAAAAAGTTTGCTTTCATTAGTTCATGTTTCATATCAATATTTTCACTGATTGACATCTAAGATTGCCATGCAACTCTTTTGCATATGTTCTAGACTGAACTTGTAACTATTGCACTTTGTCAAGCCCTGACATTTGCTTACTAATCGTCGTTCGATAATTTTATGTGTTCATACCATGCAAACCGTCATTTCACATTTGCTTCTTGAAACACAAGTTAATGTATTTAGGGTCACGTCTTTTTCACTGTGCATTTTTATTAACTTCATCTAAGTTGATAAGTTCATCTCTGGATTTCGGGAGCTGGCAGCACAAACATTAAATTCAATAATTGCAGCAAATTGTCAAGTTCTGCTGATTTTATTTTTGATTTTCTGGGTCTATGGTTGTGCAGACATGGTTATGGAAGATGGCAGACAATTGTTGATGACAAGGAGTTGAGCATCCAAGAGATCATCTGCAAAGAACTGAATCTTTCCGTCATAAATTTACCCGTTCCTGGAGCTTCTCAACCACAAGTTGCTCCTGCTCGCGGACCTTCACAGGATCTTCCAGCTTCCGGAGTTCCCCAAGCAGAATTTACTGTTCCCGGAGCTTTTCAACCACCACATGGTGTAAATACAGCAAATGCTGGGTCTGTTGGAGGTCAGGTGAAAGCTACTGGTGATGGGAATACCTGTGGAGTTGAACTTTCACATGGAACAAGTGATCCTTCAAACCGACAAGTTATCCAAGATTCGTCTTCATTGTATCATCATTATAGAGAGATGCAGAGAAAACAAGTTGAATTCATCAAGAAAAGGGTGCTACTTCTTGAGAAGGGCCTTAATGCAGAATATCAGAAAGAAGCCTTTGTAAGTTGTCTTATTAAACTCTTAAAATACATGATGTTGGATTGCTTATTATCTGTAATCTACATGTCCAAAGGGCTTTTATTGACCCCTAATTTTTCTGTCCTTCAGTGTATGTCAAGTCAGTATCAGAAAACTAATCAAAGGAATTTCACATCCAAGTATTTTTTACTCTCTGAGATCCAAGTATTTCATGAGCTAACCTGGTTTGGCTGGTTTAGCTCATGAATGGAACTGCATGTTCTCAGCTAATTTGCACTTTAACTAGTATAGAACCTTGTGGATTCCCAACTGTATATAAGGATATTCTCCTCTATAATTAATCAGGCCTTTATAATATGACCCCTTCTCTTGAGGAACAACCGTTGGACATGTTTGGAACTCACTACAATTCATGAACTTGATTAATTGCTTACAATTCTGTCAGTGAACTAGTGATTATATATATATATATATATATATATATATATATATATATATATATATTCACAATTTAAGACTTTTATTTATCCTTTCAAGTCATTTTAATGACTCATTATATTCAACCCACTTTTGAGTTACTTCCATCTTCCAAATGTTATTACAAAGATACCATTATTTTCAATTCATTGTTATTAATTTGTCAGTTGTTCTGTTTGCAGTAAGTTTTTGTGTTTTTAGTTATGGGTATTGCTTCAAAGAAAAAAGAAAACAGGAAGAGGAAAGACCCAAAGTTACTTTTATCCCCAGTAATTGTGGACCTTTCAGTTCCTCTTCTTTAAAGAATCAATTGTTTTACTTATGTATGATAGGAGTTGTGAGAAATATAGGAGAAAAATATTATTGAATTGTTGTTGTGTCCACACTATTATACTAGAATATAGTCCTTTACCAAGTAGGATATTATTTATTATTCCTATTTCTATTTGTATTCATATTCCTATTATGAATAGGATTGTATGAACCTATTCCTACTCTAATAGGATCGTATAAACCTAGTCCTATTCTAATAGGATTATATAAACTTATTCATGTTCTAAAACTCCCCCTCAATCTAGTGCATACAATTCATGTACCTAGCTTGTTACAAATGTAATTAATACGAGGAACGATGAGGGGCTTGGTGAGATGTCTGCAAGTTTGATCAGTCGACTTCACATAAATGACAGTCAATCTCAATGTGTTTGTCTTCTCATTAAATACTAGATTTGATGTATGATGTCAGTCAATCTCAATGTGCTTAATCTTCTCATGAAATACCGAATTTGATGCATATTGCCAATAAAAACACAAAATGATAAAATTGAAGTGTTGAATACAATTCTTATTGAATTGTTGTTGTGTCCACATTATTACACTAGAATACAGTCCTTTATTAAGTAGGATAGTATTTACTATTCCTATTTCTATTTGTATTCATATTCCTATTATAAATAGGATTTTATATACCTATTCCTATTCTAATAGGATTATATAAACTAATTCATGTTCTAACACTCCCCCTCAAGCTAGTGCATACAAAATTCATGTACCTAGCTCGTTGCAAATGTAATTAATACGAGGAACGATGAGGGGTTTGGTGAAATGTTTGCAAGTTGATTAGTCGACTTCACATAAATGATCAATCTCAATGTGTTTGTCTTCTCATTAAATACTAGATTTGATGTATAATGTCAGTCAATTTCAATGTGCTTAATCTTCTCATGAAATATTGAATTTGATGCGTATTGCCAATAAAAACACAAAATGATAAAATTAAAGTGTTGAACTCCCCAAACAAGGCTTGCAAAAATTGTTTTAGACCATAGAGTGACTTACGTAATTGACATACAAGGCTACTAAACTCCCCTTGAGCAACAAAATTAGTTGATTGCTCCATTTAGACCTCTTCACAATGCAACAAATTTTGAAATCCTTACGCGAATTCATATACCTCTTTCGCGACTTCAAATTTATTTTTTGGACTGTTGCGAGGCTGCGACTGCTCTGTCACTGTTGTTGTAAGTTTTCTTCTCTTCTTCTTTGCGACTGCTTTGCGACTTTTTTTTCTATTTTTGGTTGCTGCCAGGCTGCCACTGCTGTAAGTTCTCTTCTTCTTCTTCTCTGTGAGGCTGTTGCAACTGATTCTTCTGTGATTTAATTTTTTTTTATAGGTTATGACTTATGAGGATTATTGACTAATCTATTTACTTTAATCTTGGAATATATTACCTCTATTTAGTTATTTAATGTTTTATTTTTATTTTTATACTAAATATCACTTTATTTGAAAAATAAAAAGCATGCTTCGCTTCTGTGAAGCGAGCCCTCGTCGCTTTTTTCCACTTTTTGCTTCCCAAAACCCTTAACATCACCGGAAAGTGCTAAAAATCTAGTATAAAGTATGTGGATCGTGTTGGAATCAATAGATGGGTCGATAATAAACAAGCAAATCATTGAAAAATTGGCCGGAACATGCTCATACGCTAGATTTGATGGCTGAAAAAAGATCACAATCTAAGAAATAAAATTATATGGGTAAGGTCGGAATGATGTCACGACCCAACTAGAAAGTAGAAATTATATAGGAAAGGTCGGACTAATGGCGCTACCCTATTAAAAAAGGGAAATAATATGGGTAGGGTCAGAATGGTAGCATGACCCTATGCAAATCAGATTTTAGGAGTCAACGGAAAGACGAATGGAACTATACAAATCAAATTTGAGGAATCATCGAAAAGACACACGGTGCTATGCAACCCAGATATGAGAAACTAGTTCAGAAAAATCCATGGTACTATGCAAATTAAATATGAAAAGTAGTCCAGAGAGATGCATGGTGCTACACAAATCCAATATGCAAAAAAAGGTAGTCACTGGGAGGATGGCACGGTGCTACACTAATTAAATATGAAAAAGTAGTTACTAGGAAGGTGACACATTGCTATACAAATTAGATATGGGAAAGTAGTCACCGAAAAGATGGCACAGTGCCATATAAATTAAATATGAAAAAGGGTTGTCACCGTAAAGATGACACGGTGCTGCACAAAAACCGACGGATATGGGGTTGACACAAAACAACCCTAGAAAGTTTGACGCACGTTGACCTGTCTGACTGTGTTTTCTTCCCTTGAATATGTTCATATATCATTTATCCTGCTTTTGTAAAATAATCATTGGCCAAACGGGCAACATATATGGGTAATAGCCACCCGTCGGCAGCTGAAGCTCTATGTTTCTCTACCAAGATCATAGATACTTTGATACCATGTGAAAAATATAGGAGAAAAACATTATTGAATTGTTGTCGTGTCCATATATTACATTGAGACCCTTTTTATTGACACTAGAATACAATCATTTACCAAGTAGGATACTATTTACTATTCCTATTTCTATTTGTATTCCTATTCCTATTGAAAATATGATTGTATAAACTTATTCATATTGTATAAACTTATTCATACTCATAGAATCGTATAAACCTATTCCTATTCTAATAGGATTGTATAAACGCATTCATGTTCTTACAGGATTAGTATCAACTTCTTAAATGATGCGCCTCCATCCTTAATTAGGACGTTTCTCACGTCTGGTGAATGATATCTTCTTTTTTCTATTGATCAAGTTTTTTCAACTTCAAATTGATTTTTTTTTATTGCATGCATTCTTTGATGCCGTGAGTCAGATTCTTGGAATTAGGTTGCCAACTTAGATTATGGCCATTCATGGTAAAAATAAAGGTTTGGCTGATAGCAAAGCTCATAGCCTCTCATAGAATTCAATTCGACATTTGTAAAGATACATATTTTTCGTGAGTCAGATTCTTGGAATTAGGTTGCCAACTTAGATTATGGCCATTCATGGTAAAAATAAAGGTTTGGCTGATAGCAAAGCTCATAGCCTCTCATAGAATTCAATTCGACATTTGTAAAGATACATATTTTTCATTGTTTTCCTTATTATATTGTTAGTTAAGTTATTTGTTATGTTGTATAACTTCGAGATTTGTTTTGTTATTTATTATTTTGGGCTTTTAATTTATTTATGTTTCAATTTATTTTTTTAATGAATTCTTTTCTACTTGATTTATTTAGCCTAATTTTCGCTACTTATTCAAGGGGTTTGTAGTTATAGTATTGATTAAATTTTTGTGTTGTTATGTTGTATGTTGAGCATTTTTCAAAATCTTATGTTATGCATCATCACACATTGTTTAATATTTTTTTTGTGTGATTTTAATAAAACTTACACAAATTAATATAGGATACACGTGCGACGCTCGTTTTCGAGAAGTAGTTTATGAAATCTAGGTGACTAGGGGTGGCAGCTCGATTGTTTACTTCTGTGGAGCTACACTTGTTCATGTGGTATATTGATCGTTGTGCATTTTCTATAGGATGATGAAAAATCTCATGAACTGCCCAATGAAGGGATGGCGTGTGATACCAAGGTTGTGGATGAACCAAATCGAAATGTTGAAGAAGCCAATACTGAAATGAATGACCATTCCCCAAGACTAGTAGCAATTTGTAAGTAGTCATTTGCCTCCTCAAGCTTCTATTGTATTTCATGTTGTAAATGTACTGACCTAGCAGCTAATGATGAACTTCTCTGCATTCAGCTCCACAGGGAATCTCTCAAGTTGCTTGTGATAGTAAACCAGACCGTTTAAGTGTTGCAGAGCTGTATAACAAGGTGAATAGTTCACTCCAAATCATACTATATTTTCATCTATGCATAATTGCTTTTCAGTATAAGACAATAAAACCACATTTCTCAGGAAAGTATTCTGAAGATGATATATGTAAACATTTTCTGTCTGTTCTGCAGATGTGCCTGGTACTTTCTGGAAATGTCCAAGACTCATTTAATGAGAGTCACCCTAGTTCAGGGATGAGAAAGAACATCCTTCCGTTGGAAGCAATTTGTCAACAGATGAACCAAATTCTTTCTTCTCCTCAGCAAAATACTCCTAATTTTAGGAGGAAACTGGTTCAAGAAGATCGGAATTCTGAAGCTAGTAAATCTAGTTATCCAGTCCCTTCATCTCAAGTAGATGATAGGGTGCTCAATGCTGAGAAAGAACATGACTGTGTTCTAAAAAAGCCAGAATCTGGATCCAAGAGTGCTAGCAGTTGTACAGTTGCAAATATGACTGAGAACCACCACAATGTTACTCCTGCAGTTCTGGAGACTAGACCTAGTAGTATATCAACTGGAGATGATGATATAGAAATGGTGGACATTTCTACTTCAAATGCCTGACCGAAAAGAAGATAGGTTCTTAGGTTGTTCGTATAGATGAAGATCAGTAAGTACTTTTGTTGGGTAGCTCCTAGACTCTGTTGTAATAGAAAAATTCATTTTCCAAGTTGCTAAGTGGGTTATGTAAATTAGATTCAGCATTATTGCAGTCGAATGAAACCTTAATGGAGCTCAAATAGTTTTGCTGGGTGTTCTCAAAAGAACTCTATTTCGTCGATTTAAAATGATGAAAATATTTAGTTGTCTTTTAATTTTCCATCTTCATCGTTGACATGAAATGTTCTGCTTCGTCAAAATAAGGACCAACTCTTTTGGCCTAATTCCTTTCGTTTAAACTGATGTTATGTGTATCATAGGCAGTCTATGTGTTTGGGAAGCTTGGCAAAGCTTTGGATGCCTCATATTCACTTGTAACAAAATAGTTTCTCTTG
Organism: Solanum habrochaites; assembly: GCA_027704765.1. Taxonomy (NCBI): domain Eukaryota; kingdom Viridiplantae; phylum Streptophyta; class Magnoliopsida; order Solanales; family Solanaceae; genus Solanum; species Solanum habrochaites. Next base: position 41,960,981 of record JAKWJA010002496.1, read on the forward strand.
CACGTGCATTACATGTTACTTCCATCTTATATTTTCAAGAATCTATATACTTAAAAGTATTTAATACATGGATGGAAGGATATTTTATTTAGTTATAAAATATAATATAGAAGATAGCACTGTCGAACAATTATGCTTAACATCATACTATCAATTAAATTTTATATATTTCCTTTCTATAATCTTTAGATAATTATAAGTTAAGCTCTTTAATGATTCAACCCATAAAGTGACCATAAGAACTTTGTCAGAAAATTAAATTGAGAGAGTATAGATGATGGGACATAAATTCAGGTAGTAGAAGAATGAGGAAGGAACAGTCTTTATTTAGGAAAAAAAATCAACATAAAAAAATGTAATCAATTATTGGAAGTTTGTTTTCAAGAATAAAAAATGTTAAGAATATTTTTTTGACTAGTTTTCAAGAGTGACAACACATACATGTGATGAAATAATTGTCCAAAGCCACAATGTATCTATGCAAATATGTCTTCAATGTTGGTAGTGAAGAAGGAATAAGTTGGTTAAAAAGAATGAATGTAATTGTTTTGGAGACTGTTTGGTATTATTGTTACAAATTACTTATTTTTAGAAGTATTTTTAAAAAAACAGATTTTTAGAAAAAGTGTTTTTACAAAAATACTAATTTATTTAATAAGTGTTTTTGATTGACTAACTTTTCTAAAAAGTATGCTTGAGGATAAATTACGAAAAAGATAAGTATCAATGCACTTTTAATATTAAGATTGTTTTATAGAGCTGCATTCAATTAAACATTAGTATAATTTTTTATTAAATTTTTAATTTTTAAAATTAAAATGTAAATATTCAAATTTTCAATCAATATTATATATAGTTAAATAAAAAGCAATTCAAATATCGATATAATATTAACACGATAGTTTAAATGTAATTCAAAATATCAAGTAAAATAAACTTATTAATCATTCCACAAATTAAATTACTACATACAAAAGATTCACAATAAAAATAAATAAGTATAAGGGATACATTGATAAATATGTTATATGACAGATATTTTTTGGTACTGAAATGAATATTTTTTTGTTTCAGTCTCTACTTTTTTAAGAAGCAGAAACTTTTAGCTTATTCCCAATAACAAAAAAAAATTGTTTTTGCTTCTATTTCAAAGTAGTTTCACTTATTAGCAAACACCTTTTGTTTTTAATCAAAATACATGTTTTTGATTTCTCAACAGCATTGCCAAACATACTCTTAGGGACCATTTGGTGTAGTGATAGAGGGAGTTAATCCAGGGAGAAATTTTAAGTAGCCTCGAATCCCTTGTTTGATTGCAAAGCTTGAGATAACTTATCGCATGATCAATAATTAGAATAAGTTATCCCTTCCTTTGGGTTGTATAATAAATATGGAATAAAATACATATATAACAAATATATTCCTTTAAACTCAAATTATACCTCACTTTTCACATTTATGTATACTATTTTTGGAAGTGTTCAACCTCCTTTATCTTATATAATTCTTTTACAAAAAGAAAAACTTATTACTAAAAAAATTGATGTAATACAAAATTATATCTTACTATAATTTTTTCACTAAACAAAAATTTTAGAACATGTCCTCCCGAATTCCCCTCCCCCACCCACCCACCCATCCGCATTATTTAATGTCATGTATAATAATATTCACTACTTATTTTATGATAATTTTTCATACTACACCATATAAATCTAAATTTAAGTATGAATTTGTTTGTAATTTTTATGTTTATTTATATTTTGATTTCTCGTAAATCTTTTTGCTTTATCAAATTTAAGATGTAAAAATTATTTTAAGCTAAATGGGGAAAAAATACTTTTAGATACATATGTATAATCGTGGAAATGCATACACAAAAGTATTTAAGCTAAATAAATGAAATGTCTGTTTGAAAAATGAATACTTAAAGCTTTCAAATTTCGACTAAATTCTTTTTTTAGAAAAAAGAAATAAAAGACCATTTAAAAAAAAATCCCTTTTTCTTCTTTCCCTCCTAGCACACCCCATTTCTCTCTAATTACCATTACCTTCTTACCTATCCAACCCCCATTCCTTTTGTTTTCTCTCCTTCTCAACCATCTCCAATTTCTCTTTTCTTTTTTCATATCTTCTTTCTCCCTAAGAGGAATGAAAATGTAATGTTATGGTAGATGTGTTTTTCTTTCCATTAATATGTGTTATTTACAATCAATAAGGTGACAAAATTCAATAATCTTGAAAAATGAAAAGTGATTGTTCAGTGACTTTGTGAAATTAGGTGAAATGTGATATAAAATTGTGTACACATATTGTGATCTATTTTGAGATATTTTAATGGGGATTTATTGACACCAATGAAGAAATGAAATTTATGATGGTTCAAATGGGTGATGTAAATGTTGGTAAACAAAATATGATTAAGAGTTACAAATGTAAGATATTTTGAGAAAAAACTGAATTATGGTATTTAAGAACTTGACAATAACGACGCTAAAGAAGAAAAAAAAAAGGTGCATGGAGATGGTGTTATTGGTGGTTGTGGGTTGATGGAGGTGGAGGAAAGGTGAGAGAAATAATTATTTTATTTTTGTAATTAGAAAATTTATTATATTTGCCTTTTATGGAGTAATATTTTCGATAATAATTTAAAAATATTTATGAAAGAATTATGACATGACATTAGTATATCTAATATGGATATGACATGTCATTTATGTAAGAGAGAGTGAGTAATACACATGGTTGGAGAAGTTTAAAAGTCTCATTTTAATTGAGTTAAAGAATTCATTGACAAAAAGTCAAGTAAATGTATTCAAAATACAAACTCATACAAGTACAAAGGTCTATCAGACCATTTTGCCTTTTGAAAACAAACAACTTGTTCTTAGAATTTATACAATGCATATTATTTTGAATATAACAAATCGAACACTCAATCAGAAATAATTTCAGCATAACTTATCTCACCATAACTAATCCCAACATAACTAATTTCAACATAACTTATTTTCAAGCTAAACGACTCATTTAAGGTCCACATTTGTCATTGTGGGAAATTAATGGTACTAATCATAAGAATATAACTTTTGGCATAAAATACTTCATAATATTAGCAAGATATTTGTATTTGTTATTTTTTTACTTAATTCTTAAAAGTAGAATATTAAATTAATTTTAAAATATTTAGGAAATTCAACTTTTTAGTTGTAAGAATCTCTATTTTTATAATAAAATATTCAAATGCATTTTTTATTAAATTATAGAGTGTAGAGGTAAAGCAAAACTTTCTCTAGCCTATTAACATTCTTTGTCTCAATTTATATGACCTATATCTTTTTTTTTAAAAAAATGTTCCAAAAATATGATACATTTATAGACTTAGTAACAATTTAATTTTAAAATGTTCAAATTACCTTTTATTAAATGATATATAAACACACAAATATTTGACTTATTTTATTTCAAGCCGGAGCATCTGAATTTTTTTCTCAAAAACCTCTATGAGGACCTTCGTAATGAGTTGAAGAATCTTCACGTATACTCATATCATTTTTAATGCCCATTTCAGTATTTACAAACCCTTTTTAAGAACCGCAAGAATTCTCCAATTTTTTTTGTGCTCACGGATCTGGCGCCTAGAGCATCGAAATGTTTTTCTCACAACACTTTATGAGGAGCTCCGTATGAGTTGGGGAACCTTCACGTATACTTAAACAATTTTTTAACGAAACCCTTTTTTAAGAACTTCCCACAATTTTCAATTTTTCATGTGTACTAGCCCATAGATTTGGCGCCCTAAGTTTCCAAAAAAAATTCTATTTTTTTTACAAGAACCTCTGTATGAGTGGAGAACCTTCACATTTACTCACACCATTTCTTAACGCTCATTTCTGCATTTACGAGCACTTTTTTAAGAACTGCCCAAATTTCCCGATTATTCATCTGTATTGACCCATGCATCAGGCGCTCGGAGTACCCAATTTTTTTCAAAAAACTTTATGAGGACCTCTGTAATGAGTTTTTAACGCCCATTTTGCATTTACATGCCCTTTTTAAGTACCACCCGAATTCCACAATTTTTCTTCCATATTGACCCATGGATCTATCGCATGGAGCACCCGAAACTTTTTTCTCAAAATACTTTAAATACTTTATGAGAACCTCTGTAATGAGTTGAGGAACCTTTGCGTATACTCACACTATTTTTCGACGCTCATTTACGCATGTAAAAGCGCTTTTTTAAGAACCGTCGAAAATTCTCCAATTTTAAAAATTTATAAGGACCTGCTTAATAGTTAGGGAAACTTCACGTATACTCACTCCATTTTTAAAGTCATTTATGCATTTACAAGTCCTTTTTAAAGAATCGTTCAAATTCTCTAATTTTTCGTGTGCACTAGCTAGCGCCCGAGCACCTGAATCTTTTTTCTCAAAAATGTTTATGAGAATTTTTGTAATAATTTAGGGAACATTCACATATACTCACACCATTTTAACACTTATTTTCGCATTTACAGTATCATTTTTAAGAATCGTCCAAATTTCTCAATCTTTCGTGTGTATTAGCTCATTGATTTGACACCCAAAATACTCAAAAAATTTCCTCAAAAATATTGTGAGAACCTTCATAATGAGTTGGGAAATCTTGATGTGTATTCACTATTTCGCATTTACAAGACTTTTTTAAGAACCACTAATATACCGTGGCTTCACGGTATAATTAATACTTTTTCCTTAAGTTTAGTGTGTCCAAAAGCCCTTTTTATGATAATTTTTATACAAGTTTCTCTTTGTTTTGCAGGAAATCTGTCCAGAGCCAAATGCGGAGATTTTGAGAGAGAAATGCATAAGAGACCACCTACGGAGCTTATGACGGTCCGTCATGCCTGTGACGGTCCGTAGGTGGCAGCGTAGAGAAGCTGCTGAAGGAAGATGGAGAAGTCTGACAAATGTGGGATTACGAAGCTTGTGACGGTCCGTCCTGCAGGTTCGTCGTGAAGATCAGAGAAGTGATCCCAGTACCCAAATTCCAAGAGTTGAAGTCTTTTGAAACGAGACCCTCGACGGACCGTTGTGCCTATGACGGTCCGTCACACTTGCCGTTGAGGGGAATGAAGAAAGCAGCAGAAGAAAATGACCAAGTATGGGACGACGGAGTCCACGACGGTCCGTCATGACCACGACGGTCCGTCGCGTGGTCCGTAGACCCAGCCGCGTTTTGGCAGATTTCCAGTAATTAGAATTCTTGTTTAATTAGGTTTTTGTATTTTTTATAAATAGTTCGAAAAACCTCGTTTTTGAGGTTAGACACCTGATAGTTAGACTTTGCAATATTAGAAATCATATTATTAGACTTTATTGATTAGTGTTTGATTCTTTGGAGATTCTTACAAGTAATTTTTGGTGATTAATCAAGCAATCTTTTGGACTTTATTCTTTCTCATTGAAGTAAAGTACATGAATTCTTCTTTAATATATTTGAATATTGTGTTTATGGCGATGAGTAACTAAACTCCATAACTAGGGTTGTGGGAACCATAGGCAAATAATGAGATAAACCCTAGCTAAAATAATAATTCTAGAATAGTGTCTTGCATGTATTTATAATTCTTTCGCTTAGAAGTCTTTTTAACGGATGACAACGTTAGAACTCGCCTTAATGCTACTTGCCGGACCAAGGAGGTAGATAATAGGAAAAGAATTATTAACATAGATTTAGTGTATACTATCTAATAGGCTAGTATTGATTGGTACGAGGTAGTAACTTAGTCAAATATCGAATACGATGCTTAATATGAGGTAAAGATAAGGGTTAGGAAAGCAACACACGTAGCCGGACCAAGGTGCGGAGTGAGATTTTCTAGATGCCGGACCAAGGATTTAGAAATACATAACTTATCACTTTGCATGCAAGATACTAGGAAAGAATTGTTATAGTTAGAATTATCAAGTTATGAACCTATGGGGAACACGTAAACCCTAGTTACTTTAATTAATTGATTAAAACCCAACATTAAAAGCTGTTAAGTGTCTCTTTCAATTTCGTTAGTTCTTTTTACTTATTAGGAAAATACAAATCCCCCTTTTACATTTTTATGTTTTTACTTTCTAAGGAAGTTATCAACCGAACAATAGTAATAACAAGTTAAAGTTAAGTCTAGACTATTTTCCTCGTGGGAACGATCCCAACCTCACTAGTTGGGTTATTTACTTGACGCGACCGCTTTACTTCTCATTTGAGAAGTAAGTTTGAGCGTATCAAATTTTGGCGCCGCTGCCGGGGAAATTAGCTTTTAGATTAATTTTAACTTATTACTAAAGTTTAGTTGATATTTTCTTGATTTTACTTTGTTTTATTATTTTTGATTCTTTTCAGAACTATCCTCCTTGTATGCCAAATACACGGAGAGGAAGAGAACCATTGTTCCCCTACGATCACGAGTTAGAGCGTACACTGCGAAACATGAATCGTAATTTGGGAATCAATGATGATGATCCAAACCAGAACATCCCAGCTCCGGTTGATGCTCATGGTCAGATGTTACCCGAAGCTCCGGGTGAACATCAACAGAGGGGACAGAATCCCGCTCCACGGCCCCAAGCATACTACAGAGGCTATGATAACATAGCAGATTCGGATGGGCCACTGGTTTTGCCTCCTCTACCCATAGGCCACACTTTTGTGGTAACTAGTAGTCTGATGCAAATGCTCACTGCCAGAGGTTTGTTTTCAAGGCTACCTTCTGAGGATCCACATGCCCATATAGCTAAGGTAAGGGCAGTGTGTAAAAGTTGCGTGGGGAGGCCTGACTTAGATCTAGATGTGATAGGGCTCAGAGTGTTTCCTCTCTCACTGACGGGAGAGGCTGCTATTTGGTTCACTGAGCTCCCATACAACTCCATCTTTACTTGGAATCAACTGAGGGATGTCTTCTTAGCACGCTACTATCCGGTCTCCAAGAAACTAAACCACAAAGACAGGGTGAATAACTTTGTGGCACTACCAGGAGAGTCAGTTAGTAGTTCTTGGGATAGATTCACCTCATTCTTGAGAAGTGTTCCAAATCACCGTATAGATGATGAGTCACTGAAAGAATACTTCTACAGGGGACAAGATGATAACAACAAAGCGGTATTGGACACTATAGCCGGTGGATCTTATGGAGAATGTCCTTATGCTGAGATCGCTGAAAATTAGAAAAAATCTCCCGGAATAACAAAGCTTGGAGTACTAGAAAATCTGATACAGGGAGAAACACCTTTGCAGTGCAGTCCACTCACAACCCATCCACAGATGATATTCGTGAAGAAATGGCTCAAATGAGAACTGAGCTTGGGTTGGTACTAAAACATGTCACTGGGGGTGCAGAAAAGGTTAATGCAGTCAACTACTTGGCCAAACCACCACCTCCAATCGATGAGTGTTATTATGAGGAGGATTCCTATGCAGTAAATGAACAGATGGGGGGTTCCCGACCAAGCGCCCAAGGCTCAAATCAGGATAATTGGCGCCAAGGTCAAGGGAACCAAGGTCGGAACTATGGTAACTACAATCGTGAGGGTCATTATGTCAGAGATGGAAACTACAATCGCGACAACAACTTCAACAGGGGTAACTATGGTAATAGAAACGACAGGAATGGACCCTATGTTCCTCCTCAAAATCGGGAAGTTACTCCTAGGGATGGTGGAGATAGTATGGCGCGAGTTGAGGATATGTTGCACAAAATGATGAGGAGGTTCGATGCTAGTGATGAGCACATTAAAGAATTAAGGGGTGATTTAGCTAGTATTGGGCAAAAAGTTGATACACACGCAATTTCGATTAAGCAGATTGAATTGCAAGTGGCCAAATTATCTGTGACAGTGAACACACGGCAACCGGGCACTCTTCCTAGCAACACTGTCCAAAACCCAAAGAATGATGCACACTGTATGGCAATCACTACTCGGGGTGGTAGGCAAACCATTGACCCACCTATGCCATCGGCCGAAAAAATGAGAGAAAATAATGATAAGTGGTGAAGGGTAGTGTGAAGCAGAGGAAAGTAATGGAAAAGATGCAGAAGCACCCATCAAGGTAATTCCCATGCCTAGGCCTCCACCACCTTTCCCTCAGAGATTAGTGAAAAAGACCGAGGATGGTAAGTACCGGCGTTTCATAACTATGTTGAAGCAACTTTCTATCAATGTCCCTTTGGTAGAAGCTTTAGAACAAATGCCCGGTTACGCCAAATTTATGAAAGATCTGGTCACAAAGAAAAGATGGGTCACTTTCGAGGATGATGATAGACTACAACATTGTAGTGCTATCGCTACTAGATCCCTCGTACAAAAGAAAGAAGATCCTGGTGCGTTCACTATCCCTTGTACAGTTGGGTCATTACATTTTGCGAAAGCATTATGTGATCTGGGGGCAAGCATAAATCTCATGCCCCTCTCAATTTACAAGAAGTTGGGATTGGGGGATCCGAAACCCACTACGATGCGGCTACTGATGGCCGATCGGACAGTGAAACGGCCGATAGGGATACTCCATGATGTGCTAGTAAAAGTGGAATCATTCATCTTTCTTGGCTGATTTGTCATTCTTGATTGTGAGGTCGACTTTGAAGTGCCTATTATTCTTGGGAGGCCATTCCTTGCTACAGGTAGAGCCTTAGTTGATATGGAAAAGGGGCAGATGACTTTCCGGCTGAATAATGAAGAAGCGACCTTCAACATTTGTAAGACCATGAGGCAGAGTGGTGAACTCCAATCGGTATCTGCCATAGACCACAAAGAAAAGATGAAGAAGGAGACTGAACAGAAAAATGCAATACAAGAGTTTATGGTGGGGGATTTGGTGTTTGTAGACAGTTCTGGGGTACCTTGTCTTCCGGGCAAGCTCAAGTCCAAATGGACAGGCCCTTATTTGATTACCCAAGTATTCCCTCATGGAGCAGTTGAGTTAAACTCCAAGGAGGGAGTGAGGTTTAAGAGGAATAGGGACAGAATAAAACCCTATTTTGGGCATAAAGCATCAAGGAATAAAGTAATAGAGGCGTACCATCTTGATGAAGTCTGAGTAATCAAGTGTCCCCAGTCGTGCCGCGACATTAAATCAGGCGCTTGTTGGGAGGCAACCCAATACTTATCGTTTTTTTTTATAATAATAGCATTTTTTCTATTAATGGGTTTTAAATTTGCAGGCACATCACCAGGAAATTCTGCAGAACACTACTTCGCAGTAGCCACTGACGGATACAACGACGGACCGTTGCAACTGTGACGGACCGTCGTAGGCATCCGTCACACCAGGTACGTAGTTCTGTCATTTTGAACATTAGGGCACACACGACGGAACCTACGACGGCCCGTCACAGATGCGACGGACCGTCGTCGAGGAACCGTCGCATGATTAATGAAATCTACCCGACCCGACCCGGCTGGACCCTTTTCACAATTTAACCGTTAATACTCCACAACCCCCCCATATTCCACCCCATTTTCCTTATTCTATCTCCCCTCTCTTTTCTCTTTCAACTTCCACACTTCCCCTTCCCCTCACTGCTCATTGCTCCCACAAATCACCTAAGCCTTATCATTATCATCTACTGTCGGTGTCGACCTTGCCAGGATCATTCTCCATTTGTCTTCTTCTCCATTTCCAAGGTATGTGTCTCTACATTTATACTTATTTATCTTGCATTTTGGTTTTGTAGTTAGTATTAGCTTAGTTTTTAGTCGTATACTGTTTCCTTTATCTGCTTATGTCTAAACCTAGGTTCAAAATGTTCATATGTGCCATGTTGATAACCCAAGCCATAGGTGATTTTGCATTGGTAGTTTCTTAGGTCGTGGGTATAGACACATATAGGTACACATCACTACATAACCATGTGGGCTCATCGGGGATACGTAGGGTACCCCCCAGTTCTAACACTGCTACTCTGAACGAGACCCCGATGACGGCCCGTCGCCCACACGACGGACCGTCATAGGGTCCGTCGCATAAGCCCTAGCACCACTGCTAAACGTCGCCTGTGACGGACCGTCATACCCACGACGGTCCGTCCTGCACGACCGTCATGGTTGTCAGAGACCCTGTTTCTAAGGGTCTCTCAAAATTTTTCAAGTGTCTTACGACGGACTCTTACGACGAACCGTCATACCCACGACGGTCCGTCCTGCACGACCGTCATGGTTGTCAGAGACCCTGTTTCTAAGGGTCTCTCAAAATTTTTCAAGTGTCTTACGACGGACTCTTACGACGAACCGTCATACCCACGACGGTCCGTCCTGCACGACCGTCATAATGGTCAGAGACCCCACTGATGAGGGTCTCGCAACATTGTCCAAGTGTCCTACGACGGACTCTTACGACGGACCGTCGTACTCAATACGGTCCGTCCTGCTTGACCGTCATGATGGTCAGAGACCCCACTGATAAGGGTCTCTCAACATTTTCCAAGTGTCCTACGACGGACTCTTACAACGGACCGTCGTACGCACGACGGTCCGTCCTTCTTGACCGTCATGATGGTCAGAGATCCCTCTTTCAGGGTTCCTTATATATACATATACCAAGTATAACACGACGGACCTCATGACGGTCCGTCATAGGCACGACGAGCCGTCATCGGTCCCGTCGTGTGATACAGTTTCAATATTTCCAACACACTATTTTCAAATTTTAATGTCATATGAGCTTGCCTGTCTTGTTTGACATTACTCGTACTAATAGTGACCCTTTGCAGGTACTATCTACTATGGCACCCAAGCAAGACCGAGCCTACGCACGCGGGCGATCCAAGTCTGTTGCCCCGTCTGCACGATTGATCATCGGTCTGATGATGAGCGGGACCCTGAATATGTGCTCCCAGGCACCTCCGCCCCTTCCCGCGCTACACGTGCCCCCAGAGCCACACCCAAGAAGGTGGCGCCCGGCGTAGTCACTGCCTCCCAGTCTGATGAGGAGCGCACACTGACCGGCACACCCTCTGGGTCAGCCACAAACGAGGAAGGAGCGTCTGGCTCCTTAGGAGTATCCTGGTCCGAGGAAGCTTCAGGATCTGCTGAGGTTCCCGCACCCGCCACTGCTGCAGCGTCGGCCTCGTCTGATGAGGCTGACAGTTCAGACTCCACATCCGGAGCACCAGTTCAGGTCCCCACCCCAGCCGCTGACCAGCCAAACCGGTGGTGTGTCGACGGCCAGTTTCAAGTTTACTCCGACGCAAAGTTCTTGACCGATAAAGGAGTAATGGCTCGCACACTCACCCTGGAGCGGCGGGTACTCACAGGGAGCCTTCCCACGATGCCGGAGATTCATAACCTCTTCACCAGGAATCGCTTGGAGTGGACAGCACGTCCATTGGGACGATACAACGAGGAGATGGTCCGAGAGTTCTACGCGTCCTATGTAGCGACTCTCCGATCACAGATCGACAGGCGGGCTGCTCCCTCTAAACAGGCCCCATTGGAGCAGGTTTGAGTCCGGGGCGTGCAGGTCGACATTTCCCTGCCAGCCATCCGCCGGTTCCTATACGGCGAGAGTGCAGATGCTACTCGGAGCCCCATCACTGCCGAGTTTGACTATCGCTGGCAGATAGTGAAGGATGGACAGTTCCTGCGAGAGTCAGCACTGAGGGAGACCACCAAGAGGTGGATGGCCCTGCACCTATCAGTCGACGGAGAGGGTGCCGATTGGGTCACCGAGCCGAAGGGGGCCATCAAAAAGTCCAACCTCACGTTCGTCGCCAAGTTCTTGTGGCTGCTCGTGCGTCACTGCCTTTCCCCCACAGCTGCTGATAACATAGTCACCTGGGATCGAGCAATGCTGATGGCGGCGATGATAGCCGGCTTCGAGGTGGACCATGCATGGCTTCTCCAGGCAGTCATGCACGAGAGGGCCTTCAAAGTCACTACCACCTACCCCTTTCCGTGCATGATCTTTGCCCTTTGCAGGTCTGCAGGTGTGCCCATATGGCACATAGATCAGTTGAGGACCCCGCCGGGTACCGTTGACGTCGGCCTCATCAGAGACGAGGCCAATGAGTTGGCCCCACGTCGAGGGCCCCGTCCAGAGCTGCCACCACTAGCTGATGATCTTGCGGATACGGTGGCCAGGCCCGCACAGCCACACAGACATCCACGGACACTACCCCGGTTGAGTCTATCCCGGGTAGTAGCACAGCCCCTCTACCGACACCGGACCCGCTTGGTCGAGTCCAAAAACTGGAGGCCCAAATGGCCACTCTTCTGCATCATATCCAGCCGTGGATGCAGAAGTCTATTGCTGAGTCTGAAGCGCGTATGGAGAGGCAGATGCAGCGGAAGATTGTTGAGGTTAACCAGCGCCTCGATGCCTTTGAATTGAGAGTATTAGCTCGACCAGCCCCTCCGGTAGATGTGTCGACTCTTCAGGCTGCAGTCGACAGTCTTCTTGCAGACATCAACACGATCCTAGAGACGAGAGTTCTGGAGTCTGTCGAGCCTGCTGAGGATACTGTATTGGCGGCCCTGTTTCCTACTCCAGACATTCCCCCATCTTCCCCGAGAGAGAGTGCCAAGAGGCGAAGGGGTCGATCAGGGGATGAGGCGCGAGCAAGGAAGAAGGAGCGCCGAGCGATAGAGGCCGCGAGGAGAGCCTCACTTGCTGAGGTGGAGGCACACCAGATCAGAGCATCGCAGATAGCGGCTGGGGCGTCTAGCTCCCACACTGTAGAGACAGCAGGAGGCCCTACTGATGGTGCGGTGGCTGTTGAGGGCATCACTGAGGGTGTCCAGATTGCTAAGGACACCACTGAGGGTGTCCAGATTGCTAAGGATGTGGGTTCTGGGAAACCGGACCCACCAGCTTGTTGATCGACGGCGCTATGCGCCACAGGTTTGCTTCACCTACCCCTCTAATCTTTAAATTTTTTTTATGCATTGGGGACAATTGCATGCTTTTTTGTTGGGGGTGGGGTAAATGGAAAGTGAGTGTTAGGGTGAAGTCTGAGTAGCCCAACTCACTATCCTCTTTTGGGGTTTTCTTGCCTGAGTTCTTTTTCCCCAAAAGACTGATTTTTTTTTGTTCAACCGGCATGTTTAGATCTTTTGTACATAGTTTAATTCTAGAGCATGATGGCTAAAATGATATCCTGATAAACTGAAAATAACGCATGACTAGGCATAGTAACTGACAATTGTGTGGCTCTAAGCGTGAAATAGAGTTACACCATTGCATTACCCTAAGTCTTTAATTCAAACTAGGTGTCTAATAATCTGGTATAGTGATGACATGTTAAGTGAGAGTGAGGAAATTTGAATAGTCCACTATTGGTACTGAGCTAGAACTTGCCTGGTTAGTCCTGCTAAAAGTAAGCTGTAACAAACAATTGGGAAAGGATCATAGGCCCTTATTCAAGAAAGCCCATTTCTAACCCAAATAAAAGAAACCAAATGAAAGTTATCCTTCTTTGATCCAAATAATTTGAGCTTAATTAGACCTTTCTTTTTCACCCCAACTGATCTTTTCTGGGAACAACGTGTTGGCCCTGGTCCCTCCTTGGACATGTGCACCTCAGCTTATGCCAAAAGCATAAGTTGAGGGTGGCTAATGCAGTAAACAACCTTCGTTCTGGCCCTGACCCAACTTTGGGTATTGTGTACCTTGACTCATGGCAAAGCCATGAGTTGAGGGTGGCTATTACGAGGAATGCCCTGGAAAGTGGGGTTGAAAGAACAAAAGAGAGAGAAAGAACAAAAGTAAAGTGACTCAAAAGTAGTTGAAAGAAAAGTAAAGAAAAATATAAGTATACAAGAATTACAAAAAAAAAAAAAAAAAAAGAAGAAGAAGAAGAGAGTCACTTACACAAATGAAGAAAGAAGAGAAATTGAGCAGAGGGAAAGAGTATGAGAAACTGGGCGAGATAAGATGATAAAAAGGGAAGGTTTTAGCCGATATGTCAAGGAGGGCAAAAAGTCACTAGAGTTACCTAAAAATGTACCCTACCTGACCCTGAGCCTATGTTACAAGCTAAAAAAGTCCTATCGTGATCCTAAGGGTTGTATAGCGAACTTAAGGCAGTGAAAATAAGGGCAAGCTTATGGCAATAGGTATGAATGAGTGTGACTTTGTTCTGAGAGCGAGTGTTGAAATGTAATCCTTATACTCAAACTGAAATCATTGTGTGAAAAATGAGGATTTTGTTCTAAAGTGAGGACATTAGTTGCAATACCAGAATTGTTAGCACCTCGGTGAGAAATTGAAGAGGATAGGTGTTAGTGCATGGTGAGTCTATGTCATGTTCGAATCCCACAAAATTCAAGCCTAATAGTGATAGCATGCATAGATTTGATGAGATTAATCGTGATTGATAGCCAAATGATTGCAAAGGATAAAACATGAATACTATTGTACAAAGATTGTGTAGTGAGTCATAGTGCGTCGCTTGAGGACAAACAACGAATTTAAGTTGAGGGTGTTGATATACCGTGGCTTCACGGTATAATTAATACTTTTTCCTTAAGTTTAGTGTGTCCAAAAGCCCTTTTTATGCTAATTTTTATACAAGTTTCTCTTTGTTTTGCAGGAAATCTGTCCAGAGCCAAATGCGGAGATTTTGAGAGAGAAATGCAGAAGAGACCACCTACGGAGCTTATGACGGTCCGTCATGCCTGTGACGGTCCGTAGGTGGCAGCGTAAAGAAGCTGCTGAAGGAAGATGGGGAAGTCTGACAAATGTGGGATTACAAAGCTTGTGACGGTCCGTCCTGCAGGTTCGTCGTGAAGATCAGAGAAGTGATCCCAGTACCCAAATTCCAAGAGTTGAAGTCTTTTGAAACGAGACCCTCGACGGACCGTTGTGCCTATGACGGTCCGTCACACTTGCCGTTGAGGGGAATGAAGAAAGCAGCAGAAGAAAATGACCAAGTATGGGACGACGGAGTCCACGACGGTCCGTCATGACCACGACGGTCCGTCGCGTGGTCCGTAGACCCAGCCGCGTTTTGGCAGATTTCCAGTAATTAGAATTCTTGTTTAATTAGGTTTTTGTATTTTTTTATAAATAGTTCGAAAAACCTCGTTTTTGAGGTTAGACACCTGATAGTTAGACTTTGCAATATTAGAAATCATATTATTAGACTTTATTGATTAGTGTTTGATTCTTTGGAGATTCTTACAAGTAATTTTTGGTGATTAATCTAGCAATCTTTTGGACTTTATTCTTTCTCATTGAAGTAAGTACATGAATTCTTCTTTAATATATTTGAATATTGTGTTTATGGCGATGAGTAACTAAACTCCATAACTAGGGTTGTGGGAACCATAGGCAAATAATGAGATAAATCCTAGCTAAAATAACAATTCTAGAATAGTGTCTTGCATGTATTAATAATTCTTTCGCTTAGAAGTCTTTTTAACGGATGATCAACGTTAGAACTCGCCTTAATGCTACTTGCCGGACCAAGGAGGTAGATAATAGGAAAAGAATTATTAACATAGATTTAGTGTATACTATCTAATAGGCTAGTATTGATTGGTACGAGGTAGTAACTTAGTCAAATATCGAATACGATGCTTAATATGAGGTAAAGATAAGGGTTAGGAAAGCAACACACGTAGCCGGACCAAGGTGCGGAGTGAGATTTTCTAGATGCCGGACCAAGGATTTAGAAATACATAACTTATCACTTTGCATGCAAGATACTAGGAAAGAATTGTTATAGTTAGAATTATCAAGTTATGAACCTATGGGGAACACGTAAACCCTAGTTACTTTAATTAATTGATTAAAACCCAACATTAAAAGCTGTTAAGTGTCTCTTTCAATTTCGTTAGTTCTTTTTACTTATTAGGAAAATACAAATCCCCCTTTTACATTTTTATGTTTTTACTTTCTAAGGAAGTTATCAACCGAACAATAGTAATAACAAGTTAAAGTTAAGTCTAGACTATTTTCCTCGTGGGAACGATCCCAACCTCACTAGTTGGGTTATTTACTTGACGCGACCGCTTTACTTCTCATTTGAGAAGTAAATTTGAGCGTATCAACCACCCAAAATTCCTTGATTTTTCGTGTATATTAGTCATGGACCACGCCCTCGGAGCACCCAACATTCTTTCTCAAAAAACTTTATGACGACCTCCATAGTTAGTTAAGAAACTTTCTGGTATACTCACACAATTTTAACGCTCATTTCCACTTTTACAAGCTCTTTTCTAAGAACCGCCAAATTTTCCAATTTTTTGTGTATATTAAGCTCATGGATCTGACACTCAGAGCACCCGAAATATTTTTTCTCATCAATATTTATGAGGACATCCATAATGAGTTGGATAATCTTCATGTATACTCACAACATTTTTTTAATGCCCATATCCGCATTTAATACCCCTTTTTAAGAACATCTCAAATTCCTCAATTTTTAGTGAACACCCATCAATCTGGTGGTCGGAACATCCAATTTGTTTTATCGAAAAACGTCATGAGAATCTCAATAATGAGTTGGGGTATAATCACATTACTTTGACTCCTACTTCCGTATTTACAAGCCCTTTTGTAGGAACTGTCCGAATTCTCTGATTTTTCATGTGTATTATCTTATGGATCTAGCTCTTGGATCACCAAAAAAAATTTCTTATAAAACTTTATGAGAACCTCCATAATGAGTTGGAGAACCTTCACATATACTCACACTATTTTTAACTCTCATTTCCGCATTTACAAGACTTTTTTTAACAACTGCCTAAATTTCCTAATTTTTCGTGTCTAGTAACCCATGGATATGAAGCACTGAGCACCCAAACTTTTTTTCGAAAAAACTTCATTAGTAACTCTACAATGAGTTGTAGAATCTTCACGTATACTCACACCATTTAAAACTTCCATTTCTGCATTTGCAAGTCATTTTTAAGAAACACCCAAATTTCCTAATTTATCGTGTGTATTTAACCATAGATCTATCGTCTCGAGGACTCAAAGTTTTTCTCAAAAAAATTTATGTGGACCTCATTAATTAGTTGGAGAACCTTGACTTACACTAACATAATTTCTTTAACGCACATTTTTGCATTTACAAACCCTTTTTGAAGAACCGCCTAAAATGTCTGATTTTTTCGTGTGTATTAGCCTATGAATCTGGCGCCCAGAGCACTTGAAATTTTTTTCTCAAAAATTTGTATGAGGAGCTCCGTAATGTGTTGAGAAACCTTGATATAAACTCATACCTTTTTTAACGCCCATTTTTCCACTTACAAGTCCTTTCCAAAGAACCTCCCAAATTTCTCAATTTTTCCTGTGAATGGATCTGTCTCCCACAGAACTCGAAATTTTTCTCACATAAAATCTTATGAGTACCTCCATAATGATTTGGGGAACCTTCAGTATACTCATAACATTTTTTAACGTCCATTTCTGCATTTACAATCCTTTTTCTAAGAACCGTCCAAATTTCCTGATTCCTCGTGTGTATTAGCTAGTGGATCTAGTGCTCGAAGCACGTAAATTATTTATATTTTTTGAGGACCTCCGTAATAAGTTGGGAAACCTTCATGAATATTTTTAACGCTCATTTCGTATTTACCATCTCTTTTTTTAAAAAATCACCCAAAATTCTCAATTTTGTAAGTGTATAAGACCATAGATCTAGCGCCTAGATTACCCATAATATTTTCTCAAAAAACCTTATGAGGAATTCCGTAATTAGTTGGGAACCTTCATGTATACTCTCACCAATTTTTTAATGTCCATTTCCGCATTTACAAGCCCTTATTTAAGAACCACCCAAAATTCCATATTTTTCATTTGTTAACCATAGATCAGGACTCCTGAGCACCCAACATTTGTATCTAAAAAAGCTTTATGAGGACCTCCGTAATAAGTTCAGAAAACTTAACGTATGCTCATAACATTTTGAACGCACATTTCCACATTTACAAGACCTTTTCAAAGAAATGCATAAATTCTCTAATTTTTCGTGTGTATAATGCCCATGGATTTGACTCTTGGAGCACCTGCAATATTTTTCTCAAGAATTCTATGATGACTTCCATAATGAGTTTGGGAACCTTTATGTAGACTCACAACATTTTTAATGCCCATTTTTAGATTTACAAGTTCTTTTTAAGAACCACCCAGTTTTCCTGATCTTGTGTGTGTATTAGCCCATGTATTTGGCGCTCGGAGCACTCAAATTTTTTTCACAAAATCTTTATGAGGACCTCCATAAAGAGTTGGGTAACCTTCAAGTATTCTCACATCATTTTACTGCCTATTTACGCATTTGCAAGTCATTTTTAAGACCCACCCATATTTTTTAATTTTTTCGTGTTCAATAGCCCATGGATTTGGCATCGGGAACACCCAATTTTTTTCTCAAACAATTTTTTGAGGACCTCCGTAATGAGTTGAAAAACCTTCATGTTTACTCACACCATTTCTGTGACGCTCATTTCCGCTTTTACAAGCCCCCTTTTAAGAAACCACCCAAATTTCCTGATTTTTTGTGTATATTAGTCCATTGATCTGGCGTCCGCAACACCCACAATTTTTTTCTCAAAAAAAATTATGAGGACCTCTATTATGAGTTGGGGAATCTTTCCGTTAACTCACACAATTTTTAAAGCCTATTTCTACATTTACAAGCCTTTTTTTATGAATTGTCTAAAGTCTCTGATATTTTGGGTGTATTAGCCCATCGATAAGACGCCCAGAGCACCAAAAAAATTCTCAAAAACTTTTTGTTGACCTTCGAAATGAGTTAGGGAACTTTCACTTATACCCATATCATTTTTAAGACTTGCTTAAATTTCTCAATTTTTTGTGTGTTACTGCACTTTATGCAAGTCGGAGCTTAATATACTTAAACTAAATGACTCAATTAACCAAATAAACTACGTAATTAAAGAAGAGTCTAACTAACCATAATTGGTATGTTCCCTTAGAAGGCACAATGTTTCAGGTGACATGATGCGCTACATTCAGTCTTTATACCGATGAATCTTGATAATTTTAAGTGATGAAGTAGAGAAATCATGAATTATTGTTCAGATCGAAGACACCTTTTGCTCAAATAATAGTTAAGCATATTCCACATAATTACATTTCACACAACAAAAACATGAAACATCTTCTAGTTTTTCCTCCATCACTGATTCTCCATATTTGAACTCTAGTTACTAGCAACATTCCAAGACTTTTCAGTCTATTTAAGAGGAAGCACTTATACTAAATCATGTAATATAACCCCAAACTAGATTTTCATTGCTTTGTCTATTAGTTCCTGAGCAAGTATCTCATCTCGAAAGAATTGAAAATTATTGAGTATATGATCAATCAACTCAAACTCAATCCCATGTTAGTTTGGGCTATGTGAATCCTATATATTTGTTCCACTCTATTAAGGTTCAATTGCTGGAAATAAAATAGGACAATGAAGTATTTGAAAAGAGTACAAGGAATTGCAATATCAATTGAAAAACATGTCTACCATGAGGTCCTAGATTTACTTCATTAAAATATCCATTGCCTTTAAGCTACTGCTATTACAAGGGTGATTATTGACAAATATTGTGATTATCTAACAACAAAAGATAAACACATTGATTGGTAGTGGAATTGCGCAGAGTTAACACACTGTTATGTCTCATCTAAAGAATAAGAAATTTATTGACACAATGCAAGATTCACACCTCATAAGAGATACAAAAGAAAAATGTTAATAATGTATCAGCTTAAACACATCAAGACCAACACAAAACATGAAATTTTCTCTCAGATTCTAAACAAGAGCTACCTCATCTATCTCAGACCCCCTATTATACAGTTCACAAGTATCAATCAAGAGTCAACATAAAACATGAAATTTTCTCTCAGATGCTCAACAAGAGCTACCTCATCTATCACAGACCCCCTATTATATAGTTCACAAGTATCACTTCTAAAAAGTTTCAGTGGACTAACATCAAGACATCACACTTAGATAAATAAGAAATCGCATTATATAATCTTGCAACTGATATTACCTTCTCCATTTGTCTAGATTGCTTTTTGTTTACAAGGTGATACATTGTTTTATCAAGGATTGGGTTTAGACTTATCTACAAAAATATTATGAACTTGAATGAGAAATCCAGTATTATTATGTATACAGATATATGAACAAGAAATTCAATAGTGCACTCAAGGTATAGATAATTACCATATCAGCCTCTCAAATGCCTCATCAATACATTAATCTCTTTTTCAGGCTTTCCAAAACTAACGATAGATTGCAAAGGCAAAAAAACAATAAGTACATACGATGCTTACAATTTTAACTGATTTAACTAAAATTACAATCACCTGTCATAAACTACATAATGACAGTTGTAGTAGCAACAAAATTTGGAAGACATGATTTTGAAATTCCTCGAGTAAGTACCACAATTGAAAGGACTGATGAATATGCAACAACAAAGGGATTTGATTAGTAGAATGTCTAGAAGGAATAATTATACACAAAAACAAAAAAAAGTCCAATTCGCAATGGGCTCAAGCCCTAGCAAGTGGAGCGACTGTTTGATTTTTTAAAAAAATTATGAAAATTCAAATTAAAATAGAATTAAATGATATTAATGTGAAATATATACAAAAAATTCATACATACATACACAGATAGCATTACCTACCGGATAAGTGTAATAGGAAAGAAAGAGACGTATGAAATTTTTAAGATCGAACAAAGAGATGAAATCAGATAAAAATATAGAAAGAGATGAGTTCTGTTACAAAAAAATAGTGGCTGGCGATGTTACAATGGCGACGACAACAAGAAGGGATGATTTTGCCTATGGTGGAGAGACAAATTTTCCAAAATTTGCAAACGTAATTAGTAATTTACATAGAAAGGGAATAAGGGGAATATGTATTTAATGTGGGAAATTTTTATAAAGGTACCTTTTCACGGCTAAGATATGGATATGCCGGTAATGTTTCAATACAAATAATGTATTAGTGGGAACTGAGTTATTGCCACTAAATAAATGCCACTAAAAGTTTCTTTTATTGTAGTGCCAAATGAAAGGCAGAACTGTCTCATACGACATTGGATTCACTATTCGAGTTCCTGGGGTATTAGGTGTGACTTTATTGTCATTCGACAGTTACAAATCGTGCCAGCCTACTACATTTCCAAAAGCTGCAGATGTAGTTCCTGATGAGCTGATGTTGACTGCAGAATCCATTCCAACATTCCCTAAGGATATACATATTCATTCAATTGTAGAAGTACATATATTTTTGTGAAATAAAGTTCCGATCAACAGTTACCCCACCAACAGTATTCTTGTACACTGTTAAGATTTTAATAAGAACCAATCGTCTTCATTCTACACATAAAAGGAAAACAACAACATAACAATTCTATCCTATATTCTTATTTTATTCATATACTGTAAGAAAACATCAATAACTCAATGAAAAGTTATTCAAATCAATATTATTGTAGCAGTTCAGATAATTTTGTGAACCAATGTCCTGACCAAGGATATACAGATCCATACCTCCCTGATCAGTCTCGACTACCAATCCATTCCATTGTAGCAGTACATATATTTTTGTGAACCAAAGTCCCAACCAAGAACTGGACATGAATGTAAAACCAGTGTGAACCTTTAAAAGTTACAATACCAACCCATGTAGAAAACAGTTACTCCCTCTGATACGACCTCTCGCTTTGCATGGATGTCGGATCTCTCGAGTGCATGGATGTAATGATGTTATTTTATTTCATCAGTCTTTAATTTTTCAGTCTTTTCTATTCTTTGTTTTTAACACGCAACTAATTTGATTGACCTTTGGTTAAGCCAAATTTCAGGACTTCTCCATATCTTTAAATCAATGAAATCATTAATTTGCAATATACTGATTGGGTAAGAATGTGGTTCTTTGAAATATAGATCTAATGAATGAGTTTTGTTTGTTTTTGTTACTTTTGATATGATGTCAAATGCAATTCTAAATCAAATTTGTAATGATGAAAATGATATCATGTTAGGTGTGAAAATCTATTGCAAACATGGAGACTTAATTTCAATGCAAACTTCATGGTCGAAGGACAATCCAGGTCGAAGATCTCGATCTTGTCCACACAATCGTGTATGTATACTTTTACATCTTAGTCTTTGGAGACTTGAGATCTCTTTATTTTGTTTTTTTTTTAAATTTAAATTTCTTTCTTTGTGGTGTGTATTTTAGGATAATGCATGCAACTTCTTTAGATGGAGGGATCGTGAAGATGTTGATATACGATCCAAGTTCATTATTCTTATATTGGAGAACAAAATTAAGGAGTTGGAAACTGATGATGAAAGACATATTAACAGAAGTACCGAATAGGGGATGAAGGAGAAGAAGAAGACCAAATATTGTAGCATGTGGAAGCTAATCTTGGTGTTGCTTGTTGTCACATATGTTGCTACATATGCCTTAAATGTAGCAATGTTGGACCATTTGGGGCATATATTGCTACATAAGGGTCATCTAAAGCGGCATATCTGACTATGTCTCACATCCGGGAAGTACCCCCTAGACACAACCGGCGTTGTCGTCCTCGAAAAGGACTAAGACTAGCCTCTTTGCATTCGTCATTGCATTTCATAGGTTAAAAACACGAAAACTTTTAAACTTTTCATCTACGCTACTTCATGAGTTTTACTTAGACCTCTCGCTTACATATAATATAATTATATCGAGTATACATAGACCCTTTGTATAATAAGAATACATATTCTTATACTTTATGGCACATATATATATAAAAGACATAACATAGTCATAAAACGGATGTCTCATATTAAACCATCTAAACAAGAGTATAACAATTGGGAATAGCCCATACATCAATAACAATAAAGACACATATAGGTTATATAATCATAGTACTCAAATGAAAGAGAATGAACAAAGTGTCTTTAAGACTAATCAACATCCAATGCTAGAAAGTGGCATTGTCCTCAAAGTGGTGAGGACCTACCCAACTTGGAGAATGAGAATCCAAGTCTTCTTCAATGTCGTCACGAACCCTTCAACGACCGGAACCTAAAATGTTGGGGAAAAAGGGAGAAACGGGGTTAGCACATCACTTGTACTAAGTATAGGACCATATGCACATACAACATAGAAATCATGCTAAAAAGGAACATTTCATTAAAACATCATAATTTAATTTGAAAAGCATTATGCACATTCAAGAACCAATACAAGTCAATAGCACATCTTCATTAAGTGAAGATCACGTACATCACAAGACCAACAATACTAAGTGTAGTCAAGTCAACATGTATTTTAACATAATTAAGCACATACTCAAGACAACTCTATCATCAAGTTATAATATCAACAAGCATGTATAAGAGTTCATAAAATCATAACCAAAGCAAGAACCTTACTCATGAACCTCCATTAAGTCCACTAGTGTAATGACTAAGTGAGGACTTATATCCTCACTCAACCAAGTAAACCCAACAAGAACCATAAGCAATGCCCAACTTCACATATTATATCATTAGGAGTAAACATCATCATAATTTATCAATAGAGACTAATCACATGTTCATAAGTGAAACCAACATCACATAGTGTCATTAAGATGTAAAATCAACATATACATAACATTTACATTTATAAGCATATAAGCATATAAGAACATCCTTCTAAGACTTCTCTCAAGGCTAACTAGTGCAATGTATAGGTAGAGTCTCAAATCCCTACCTAGACTAAGTCAAACCCATCAAGTCATCCTAGTTAGAGTTCACTTTATTATTTCATTTTACTTTCAGGAACATCTTGCCTTAATAGTGTCACGACCGGAATTTAGACCCTAGACGAGACCGGCGTCGTTGACCTCTTAGAGGTTGCAGACAAGCCTACATACGTCATTCTTACTTCATCTAGGT
Source organism: Solanum habrochaites (assembly GCA_027704765.1). NCBI lineage: Eukaryota > Viridiplantae > Streptophyta > Magnoliopsida > Solanales > Solanaceae > Solanum > Solanum habrochaites. The sequence continues at coordinate 41,984,888 of JAKWJA010002496.1, forward strand.
TAATTTTAGAGGAAAAATTTGAACTTTTTATTTTCTTAATTCATGCTAAATATTTTAAACTTAACATCGTGGGCGGTCACAAATCAACCATCTAATATAGAGATAATCAAATGAAAGAAACAGTTCATAATTGCATTAAACATATTTTTGCCAAAACGAAACCAATAGAAAGTCTGAAATGAAAGTGGAAAGAAAAGCTAGTGGAACATGCTCCACTAGCTAAATCCTATATCTAATCTAGATAATAACAGTAGACATCCTCTAAAGCATGAGGGTCTACCAAGTCCGGATGAAAACTCCACGTCTGGATAGCTGCAACGTCAACTTGTGAGATCTAGTGTCCACCTGTGCCTGTACCTAAGAATATAAAGTTTTATGGGATTAGTACACTCTTATTCTAAGTATGGGTATATGCAAGCACACACCAAGGACATGCATGAGAAAGGATAGCTCTTTTCTAATAACATGATTATGGAAAGTCAAGTCAGTGGACTTGCCAAATTGAGATTAGGAAAGTTAGTGAACTTTCCAAATTTTGATTAGGAAAGTCAATGAGCTTTCCAAATTTGGATCAGCAAAGTCATGCCATCAGAGTAACATGCATCATTATACTTATCATATTGCACACAACACATAACATCTTACACATAGCACATATCATATAGAATATAACACATAACATCTTTTATAACACTCATTCATATTCCATGATACCTTGGAATCATGTACTTGACATTAAGAATTTCCAAAATGAGGGTTCAACATATGGGACCTCAACTAGGGAGTCTTCATTAACAAACACAGAGTCTGCTTCATTCATTCATACGTACTTCATTTCATTTCGTTCATAGGCTAATGTGAACACCAACTATACTAGCATATAGTTTAAGAATTTCATCGGGTTTGCTGTGTAATGATCAAGAATAACCTAGTGTCATTACTTGAGTCTGGCTCACCTCTTGATTATCCTATCCTAACACCTTTGGTATCGTTCACTTCATTATGTGCATCATTTGAGGCTAGCCTCATTCATTCATTGGGAACTTTAACTTTAACCGACATAGATCATGTTAGCATCATGAAATACAGTGTCTCCCCCACATCAAAAAGAGATGGAATCACCGGTTAAAGTGACCCAAAACATGCTAGCATACATGGGAATTTAACCCCGCCAGATCCTTATATTAGCAGTATAAGTTCGAAGACTAGGAGATATAACAAGACCCATAACCGGCATGCCGGATAGTCTCATCTCATGAGAGTTACGTGAACCTCTGCCCTTCCCGAAAGAAGGCATCACCGCTCATAGCTAGTCTATCAATGCTAAGTATAAAGTTCCATTATATTCAACTCATACGTCATGGAAGTTGGCTTTTAGTATGAGGACATCATAGCTCAATATATGATTTCTCATCTCATCATTAGTATTAAGTGTGTTAATCTCAATACTTTCATTAGAGTGTTCATAGAGACTGATCTCTTCATTAACTTTACACTCTCATAGGTGAGTACGTTTTAGTAACATTTACTTAGGCTCATTTGAGATTGCTCTCATCTTTTACATTAGCCTCATATCATGTTGTCACCACATTCATTAACATTAGAACATTTGCTCTTCATAATTACTCACTCTTTTTTACGTGAATGTTCATTTCATCATATGCCAATGCACTTGGCCATTTAGCGTGTTTCCCACTCTTACTTAACCCTTCTAGGGTTTCATCACTTTGTTGTTCATTTCATCATTTTATTGTTTATTTCGTCATATGCCAATGCACTTGTCCATTTAGTGTATCTTACTTAACCCTTCTAAGGTTTCATCATTTCATTACATACATCTTAGGTTCACTTATTTTTAATCGTATGCTAGACTTATGGGTCTATACATACAAGTCATGAGGCTTCATTCATAGTTTGTTAAGTTACTCACATCTTCCTAAGATTATGTAGTACAAGACTTATGTATCTTGTATGTATGATAAGATCTCAATTTCGATCTAAGTAGGTGGCATTATTCTTGAACATTTAATTCACGTATGATTTATGTATCAATACGGAAATTTGGGAAAAGGAACCCAAGTTTGAACCCCTTGGACAATACTTACATTTTTCCTTGACTTAATTTTTTTTAGTCTTCATGACATTGGGACCCTAGATCGAGCCCCAACATCAACATTCTCTCTTTATTTTTCTCCTTGGATTCTCCTCTTATTTGATCGAAGGGTTGTCGGATCGAACCCCACAACCCCTTTTATTTTTCATTCAAAATTTTGTTGTCCAATTCGCCTAGACCAAGAGGTTGTGGGATCAAACCCCCACAACCTCTCTTTATTTTACTCTTTATTTCGCTAGGAATTAGGAGGTTGTGGGTTCGAACCCGTACAACCTCCTTTAATTATTTTTATTTAAAATCTGCCTTAGTTATGCGTAGGCAGTGAGGTTGTGGGATCGATCCCTCACAACCTCACTTTATTTTCCTATTTAATTTGCCCATTCTCCCTTCTAGCCTTGAGGTCGTGGGTTTGATTTCCATGCCTCACACTTCCTTTTTTTTACTATTCTTTCTTTTCGCTCGCTGCATGGAGGTCGTGGGTTCGATTCCCATGCCCCCCATTTTATTTTATTATTTTTTTGCACTCAACTTCTTCAGCCAACATACCCCATTTCGATTCCCCATAATCTCATTTCTTTTCTAGCGATTTCAAGGCAGTACACGAGTGAGGTCACAGGTTTGAATCCTGGAGGCCTCAATTAAACTTGTAAGTTTGCTGGAAATTTAGTCATTTTTAAGCTTATTTTCACCAACACTTTCGCTTGAAATCTTAGAGAAATTTCATAGATCTTTTAACACTTTTTGGGGTGCATTTTCATAGGTTCGTTTAGCCAAAATATTGATACTTAAATATACCACACTTCCATTTTAATGAACATCACGATTAACATCAGTTTATGCACGTAAAATGACAACCAAAACATTATCAATTTGAATCCTTAAGCCGATGACTCAAATTACAGTAACATTTTTGCACACGCACATACTTGCACAAATTTCAAATACATGGTTGTCTTTTATATGATTTGCAAGTACACAAACATAATCATATTCATCACAAAAACATAACATACACCTAAATCTACCAACAATCATACCTAACCTACGATTCATTGGGAGCTAGTGACAGGGGCATGCAAAAGGGGAAACAATCCTAGTTTTTGAATGAATAATATGAACCTTAAGGGGTCTCTTGGGAAAAATACCAAGAGAGAAGAAAATACCTTTTTGACGTTAAACCCTTGACTTGCTGCCCAAAAAATCATCCCAAGAACACATCTAAGTCTCCTCAATGTCAACTCCACTTGAATGACAACCTCCCTTAGCCTAGTGTGCGATGAACGTTTTTGGCAGGGAATTTTTTATGAAATATTAAGAGAGATTGAGCGTGTGAATGGAGAAATATTAGGATTCTAGTTTTAGGAGTCAGTCAATAGGGTTTTATTTATTTAATAAAAATCTGTTTTTTTAAAATTTTAAATCAGCTAATGAATAATAATTATTAATTAATTACTTTAATTCACTAGCTTAAATAAAAATCACATTAATTTATTGCTTCCACCTAGGTTCGAACCCGGATGAAGCAAGACTTCACTTCAAGAGCTTAATTTCGGCTCTCTCTCCCCAAATTGCCCCTCCACCTTACTAACTAAATAATTAATTATATGTTTATAGGGAAATTACGATACTACCCTTATCCTGGAAAAAGACCATTTTACTCCTAGACCCTTCAAACCTAAGATTTCTTCTTTTTAAGTCCGATAAAGACTCCTTCGAGTAAATCTTCGTATTCGAGAGCCCTATATGGTTGGACCCAACCTTTACAAGCTCAAGTAACTCCCCAAGATAGTTAAATTGGCTGTAGTAAGAGTTCTGAGGTCTGATTCTACGCGCATAAATCCGTTTGAACCCTTGTCTAATCATAGGCATTATTGACACATTAAGCATTTCTTATCTTATTGATTTTTAGGGTTGTTACAAACAGACGTAAACCACATGAGACAATGTGGAATCTGGTGTCATGGAACCCTATACCGAAGGAAGGTGGATTACTTGCCAAGGTACTAACAGAACATGAACATAGCATCTATGTGGATCCACTAGCTAGTATTCCAATGGAGGCAACATAGTTCAAGAACTAGGAGATATAGTTGAAAACCTCTTTATGCTGCATGCATTATAGTTTCCAATCTCATGAGTAAATTAGTGATCCTATTTCTCTATGTGGGAAGGGACACTACTCACTCTAGTTCAATCAGTGCTAAGCTAAAGTACCTTTTGAAATGTCTTTCATTAATAATCATAACTAAATTTAGGTCATAAGGTCTACCCCTTATATAGTCATAGTCATAGCTCAATAGGAATTGCATGAGAACACCTTTCATTACAACCCTCATATGTGAGATTAGCACATTAACATCATTATATCTTAGTAAGGCACATATGTACTTCATCACCGACCTTATATCATTACATCTTAAGCACAATCTCACTATGACAATTCAAGACATTTCAATTCAACATCATACCAACCGTAATAAATCTTATCATAAGGTATACTTCAATATAAGTTCATCATAAACACAAGTAATCATAATTGAAGTAAAGGTTTGAGATCACAAGACTTACCCCAATCTCCTTCACAGGCCATCATAAAGGTTTTACCATCAACCATCCAATTCAACCAAACAATGGGTGTAATATCATCACACAATAGTAATTAACACAACAATGAAGTCAACTGAACCACTACACAACAATTCATGACTAGTTCTCATAGCCTAGGGTTATGGGCTTAGGTCAAATTCATGATCTACTTCACAATCTAGGTTAAGTAATAATGAACTAGCATAATTGAATTACAATACCTCATAATATACTCATAGTTATCTAAAGAAATCATAAACAACGACAATTAAAGGATCAATTTCATAATAGAAGAAAACCCATCTAAAACTCTTCTTTTTTAAATCAATTTAGAAGAACCCTTTGGGGAAAGGAATCTCAAAGGTGAAAGGAATCATATACCTTGTTAATTGATGGAGAATTATGAAAAAAAATCCCTTCTTGAATCCCTTAGAACTTGACCTAGCCTTCAATGGAGTTCTTCCATTTGGGAGAGAGAAAGAAGAGAGAAGGAAGAGCAATGGGATTTTGGGAAATATGATAGTTAGGTTTAGTTTAATTAGGATAGGGTCTTTATAAAGGTCATTAACTAACTTAATTAGACCTACCTTAATCCATAATTATTTAAATAACCACCTAAATAATTAATTTAACTAACGTAAAATGTGGCAGCAAAATAGTGACCTGACCTACGAGACCCTGACCTACGGGCCGTAGACCAGTCGACGACCAAGCCCTCTCCTTGCTGCACATCCGTAGTCTTGGTTAGAGACTTGACAAATGACCCCTTCACCAAATTTACTAAGTATCCATCGACAGTGGAAATCAATGCCTCGTCTATTGGATCACGCCTCGTAGCCTGCAAGTCATCGATGGCAAGACAACTTTTAGCCACAATGCATGGGTCCTCCTCAAGGACCCTTTTGTTGGTCCTTGGTGAGTCGTACACGGACGTTTCGACCCTAAACCAACTCTAATACGTGTTATAAACCTTTTCACCCAATTTCATTATTTTCCAACTCTTAAAATATTGTTAAATAGACTAAGGCACGTTAGCACCTTTTGAACTAGTTTTCGGACGTCATGAACGTTCCTTGATGTTTTGATTCTGAAACTTCCTAAATGACACATATTCATTATGTTTGGCCTTAAAGCAGTGTTACAACTCTTAGAATCTCATGTTAGTCTCTAGATTAGGCTTTAGACTTTCGGAGTATTACATTATCCCTCCCTTAGAAACATTCGTCCCCAAATGACACTAAAATTCTTTAATAGAAAGGAATAGACTCAAGACTAGCATCCCAACCAATAACAACGCATTAAAACATGAGTTACAATTCAAAACAACATAACCACATGAACTTTTCCATAATGCAACTCAGAACATCATTTTAAATTTTAAGAGTTAAACATTCCTTACTTGCTTATTCACCATGCCAAAGCTTTCTTCGACACATATCGACATGATCAATACAACTCATGAAGGAACAACATACCAAAGTAAACCACATAAGCTCTAATCAAGTAAAGGAGCATTTTTTTGAATTTTTTTGAATTCTGTAGGCATAAATCACTGTAACCAAACATAAAATTCACCATTTTACAAAAAATCAAGGCAACTTCAAATAACCTCATTATTTTCACTATAATTAGGAACAACTAACCTTAGTTATCAAAAACATGAGGGTAACAGGACTTCATGTTGGCCTCAGCCTCCTATGTTGCACCCTCAACTAAGTGGTTCTTCCATAACACCTTTACGGAAGTCATCTATTTGTTCCTTAACTTCTTCACTTGTTTATCAAGAATTTCAATCGGAACCTCCTCATAAGAGTGGTTCTCTTGAACACCTAGACCCTCAATAGGAAGGATGGACTCGGGATCACCGATACACTTCTTAAGCATGGAGACATGGAACACCGGATCAATCGAAGCCAATACACTAAGTAACTTAAAATCATATGCAAGATTTTATAAGGACCCACATAACGAGGACTCAACTTCCCGTTCTTGCCAAATCTCACCAACCCTTCCATAAGTGAACTTTTTAGATACACCTTATCACCTTCTTCAAACTCTAATTCCCTTCTCCTATGGTCGGCATAAGACATTTTCTGGGTATAGGCTGTTTTCAAGCGATTCCTTATTATATGAAACTTCTCCAAAGTCTTATAAATCAATTCAAGACCCAAGAGTGAAGATTCTCCCACTTCAAACCATCCAATTGGAGATCTATGTCTCCTATCATAGAAGGCCTCAAAAGGAGCCCTAGATATAGAAGAATGGTAATTATTGTTGTAGGAAAACTCAATGAAAGGCAAGTGTTTATCCCAATTCTCGTTGAAGTGTTTGAATAGTATGCTTTGATTGACCATCCGTTTGGGAATGAAAAGTGGTGTTTAGCTTAACCTTGGTACCCAACCCTTTTTGAAATGACCTCCAAAACCTAGATTTGAATTGTGCACCCCTATGATGGATAACGGAATACCATGGCGACACTCCATCTCATCTATGAAGATCCTTGCATAATCCTTCGCCGAGTATGTGGACTTGATGGGAATAAAATGAGCTAATTTGGTCAACCTATCCACAACCACCCATATGGAATAATATTGCTTTTATGTCCGAGGCAAACCTACCAAGGAGTCCATATTAATATCTTCCCACTTCCAAGTAGGAACTTAGATTTCTTGGAGTAAACCACCTAGCTTTTTATGTTCGACTTTCACGTTGGCAATTTAGACATTTTGCAACAAACTCCTCTATGTCTCCCTTGAAGCCTTCCCACCAAAACACTTCTCTGAGGTCATGATACATATTTGTAGAACCCGGATGAATGGAATAACGGGACCCATGAGCTTCCTCAAGAATCTGGTTTCTCAAGTCATCAACATTAGGAACACACAAACTTCCTTGATATATCAAGACACCATCCCCCCTAAGGATAATGACTAATTAAGCTTACCATGAACCGATTCCTTCAACTCCATCAATGGTTGATCAAGGTGTTGTTTAGACTTCACCTCAACCACTAAGGACGATTCAGAGTTATGATGGACCATAAAACCACCATTTGGATAATCTTCCAATCTAACACCCAATTTACCAACCTATGAATAAATTTCACTAGGTCTTTCTTGTCTTCATCTACATGAGACACACTACCCGTGTTCATTCGACTTAGAGCATCCGCAACCACATTGGCCTTTTCGGGTGGTAGAGAACACTCATGTCCTAATTCTTTAATAATTCCAACCACCTTCTTTGTCAGAGATTTAACTCCTTTTGAGTAAACACATATTGAAGACTCTTGTGGTCTGTATACACATCAACATGGACACCATACAAATAATGCCACCATATTTTTAAGGCAAAAACCATGGTCGCTAACTTGAGATCATGAGTTGGATAATTCTTCTCATTAACCTTAATTTTTCTAGAAGCATAAGATACTACTTTCCCATGTTTCATAAGAACACATCCTAAGCCCACTCGGGATGCATCACAATATACAACGAAGCCCCAGGAACCCTCCGGTAAAGTCAACAATGGAGCGGAGGTAAGCATCTCTTTCTAAGTTTGGAAATTTCTTTCATATGCCTTCGACCACTTAAATTTCATACGCTTTTGGGTCAAAGTAGTCTGAGGAGATGCAATGGATGCAAAACCATCCACAAACCTCCTATAGTATCCCGCTAGATGAAAAATCTCCTAATGTCGGTTGGATTCAATGGTCTAGTCCAATTCTTGATCACTTTGATTTTCTTTGGATCAAACTCAACCCCTTCAGTAAAGATGATATGACCAAAAAATGTCACCCTTAAGCAAAACTCACATTTGCTATACTTGGAAAATAGTTGGTTCTCCTTAAGTACTTGTAATACCACCCTTAAATGATCCATGTTTTCACCCTTATTTTTCGAATATACCAAGAGGTCGTCAATGAAGACAATGACAAATGAATCTGGGTAACTTCGAAACACCTTATTCATGAGGTCCATAAATGTCGTTAGGTCATTAGTAAGACCAAAGTACATTACTAAGAACTCATAGTGACCATATCTAGTATGAAATGTCATTTTTGGTATATTCTCACCTCTCACCCTAAGTTGGTGATACCCGATCTCAAATCAATCTTAGAAAAGTAGCTTGTCCCTTGGAGTTGATCAAATAAGTCATCAATTCGATGGAGAGGATACTTGTTCTGAATAGTGACTTTATTGAGTTTGCGATAATCAATGCACATTCTAAGGGACCCATATTTCTTCTTCACAAACAAAACCGGTGCACCTAATGGAGCAATACTAGGTCTAATGAAGACTTTGTCTAGTAAGTCTTTTAGTTGAGCCTTCAACTCTTTCAATTTGGCCGGAGCCATTTGATAAGGAGGAATTAAAATGGGGTTGGTATACATTAGCAAGTCAATACCAAAATCAATTTCTTGTTTAGGAGGGATTCCGGGAAGATCATTAGGAAAGACCTTGGAAATTCCCTTACTATGGGGACTAACTCAATGTGGGGATTTTCAAAGTCTAAATATTTGACTCTTACTATATGATATAAACATCCTTTTGAGATCATTTTACAAGCCTTAATACAAGAGATGATACGACCTTTAGGAATAGAATTTTCCCCCTTCCACTCTAAAATGTGTTCATTTGGAAAATTGAACTTGAAAATTCTTGTTCTACAATCAATGAAAGCAAAACAATCATGCAACCAATCCATCCGGAAGTTGACTTAAAAATCAAGCATATCAAGTTCTACTAATTCAACATAAGTAACTCTATTGGGCAACATTATAGGACAATTATATGTACCCTCTTTTCAACCATCAACTCACCTACAGGGGTAGTTACCATGAAAGGTTTATTTTGTATATCGGTGAAAATGTAAAACTTTCTAGCTATCAAGGGAGAAACAAAAGATAATGTAGCACCCAAATCAAGTAAAGCATAGAAATCAATATAGAAAACTTGTAACATACCGTCACCATATCGGGAGAACTCTCTTGTTCACCCCTAGATCAAAGTACATAAAAGTGATTCTTCTTTGGAGAATCCACATTAGAACCACTATCTTGAGCTTGCCCTCTTTCTTTGTCTTGTCCCTTTAAATTTGAGCAATACTTAACCTTGTGGACACACTTGCCACACCCAAAGCAATTGTCCGTCCCAATAAGGCAATTACCATAGTGCTTCTTGCCACGCTTTCAACAAGTTGCTTGGTCAGCTAATACCTCTTCCCTTTTGTGACTTAGGGTTATACACCCTATCATCATGAGCCTTGGGAAAATTTGTAGGAGCTTGACTAGAAAACCTCTTCTTGAACCTAGGCTTGTCTTGAATGTCAAGCCTACCCTTAGAGGAACCACCTTCATAATACTTGGCCTTCTTGTCCTCTCTACTCTTTCTCCTTAACCTAGTTTCTTCCACTTATTGAGAATAAACCATGAGATAAGAGATATTCATATTATCATGAAGCATAACCAAATGACATTCTTCAACCAAGTCATCGGACACCCCCATAAGAAAATGAATCATCTCATCCCTTGGGCTTGAAACCAAGGATGGAGCATACTTGGACAACTTAGTAAACTTCAAAAAGTAGTCAAGTACACTCATACCTCCTTGACAGAGGTTGATGAATTCTTCCATCTTAGCTTCCCTAATTTCTCTAGGGAATAAAAAATCAAGGATAGCCTTCTTGAAGATCTCCCAAGTCATCGGGCCACCCCTTAGTCCCCTATTATCCCTCCATTGCACGTACCAAGTTTGGGCGACATCCTTGAGTTGATAGGCCACCAACTCGGCCTTCTTAATTGAGGTCACACCCGTAGCATAGAGAATCTTATAGACCTCATCAAGGAAATCAGGATCCTCATCCGACATCAACTCGAAGAATATAAGTGGGTTCATCCTAGTAAAGTCTCTCAAACGAGAGGCCATAGTGTTAGCATTTGGAGGCACTCGAGGTTCAACCTACCTATACATTTGGACCGTCATAGCTTGAACTTGAGAAGTGAGGGAATTAGCTTGAGAGGTAATGGATTGGTTTAAAATGAAAAAGGCTACCCTTATCTCTCTATCGGTCATCGATGGAGGAACAACCGGAACTTGATCACACATAGAAACCTCTTCATGTGGAGGCACTTGCTTGTTTTGATCTCCAACATAAGCAATTTCTTCCTCAGCCCTTTTAGTAGCTTCTCTTAGAATATTCATACCTATAAACACAACACAAGGTTTATGTGAAATCACATAACAGGACTCTAGAGGCACGACATAGGAATACAAGGAGATGAGAGTTTCTAAGCATCACATAGTCTCTTATTCACAAGTGTGGCGCGCTTCACAATTATGAATAAGAATCTACATAAATGTGGTTTAATGAGACATCATTTCTAGGGATACTTAATCTCATGCTCTGATACGAAGCTTGTCACATCCAGGAAGTACCCCCTAGACGCAATTGGCGTTGTCTTCCTTGAAAAGGACTAAACTAGCCTCTTAGCATTTGTCATTACATTTCATAGGTTAAAAACGTGGAAGATTTAAAAGTTTTCATCTACACTACTTCATGAGGTTTACTTAGACTTCTCTCTTACACATAATATATTCATATCGAGTATACATATACCCTTCGTATAAGAAAAATATATAGTCTTCTTCTTTTATAGCATATATATATATAAGAATATAACATAGTCTTAAAACAGATGTCTCTTATTGAACCATCTAAACAAGGGTATAACAATTGGGCATAGCCCATAAATCAATACAAATAAATCCACATATAGTCTATACAATCATAGTACTCAAATGAAAATGAGCAAAGTGTCTTTAGGACTAATTAACATCCAATTCTAGAAAGTGGCTTTGTCCTCGAAGTGGTGAGGACCTACCCAACTTGGAGAATGAGAATCCAAGTCTTCTTCAAATGTCATCATGAATCCTTCAACGACCGAAACTTAAAATGTTGGGGAAAAAATGGAGAAACGAGGTTAGTACATCACTTGTACTAAGTATAGGACCATATGTAAATCCAACATAGAAATCATGCTAAAAGGGGACATTTCATTAAAACATGCTAATTTACTTTGAATAGCATTATGCACATTCAAGAACCAATACAAGTCAATAGCACATCTTCATTAACTCAAGACCACGTACATCACAATACCAACAATACTACGTCTAGTTAAATAATTATGCATTTCAACATAACTAAGCACATAATCAAGACAACTCTATCATCAAGTTATAATATCAACAAGCATGTATAAGATTTCATAACATCATAACCAAAGCAAGACCCTTACTCATGAACCTCCATAAAGTCCACTAGTGCAATGACTAAGTGAGGCCCCATAACCTCACTCAACCAAGTAAACCCAACAAGAACCATAAGCAATGCCTAACATCACATATTATATCATTAAGAGTAAACATCATCATACTTTATCAATAGAGTCTAATCACATGTCCATAATTAAAACCAACATCACATATTGTCATTAACATGCAAGATCAACATATACATAACATTTACATTTATAAGCATATAAGAGCATCCTTTGAAGACTTCCATCAAGGCTAACTAGTGCAATGTATAGGTAGAGTCTCATACCCCTACCTAGACTAAGTCAAAAACCCCAAGTCATCCTATTTAGAGTCCACATTATTATTTCATTTTACTTTCTGGAACATCTTGCCTTCACCGACATAGACCACATGAGCCAATGTGAAATTCGATTTCATGGAACTCTATACCGAAGGAAGGTGGATTACTTGACACGTGGATCCACTAGCTAGAATTCCTATGGGGGCAACATAGTTCAAGAACTAGGATATATAGTTGGGAACCTCTTTATGCTACATGCCTTATAGTCTCCAATCTCATGAATACATTAGTGATCCTACCTTCCTTATGTGGAAAGGGACACTCCTAACTCTAGTTCACTCGGTGATAAGCTAGAGTACCTTTTTAACTATCTTTCTTTAATGATCATAACTTAATTTAGGTCATAGGATCTACCCCTTATACAGTCATAGTCATAGCTCAATAGGAATTTAATGAGAACACCTTTCATTACAACCCTCATATGTGAGATTAGCACATTAACATCATTATATCATAGTAAGGCACATAGGTACTTCATCACTAACCTTATATCATTACATCTTAAACACAATCTCACTATCACAATTCAAGAAGTTCCAATTCAACATCATATCAACCCTAATGAATCTTATCATAAGGTATACTTTAATATAACTTCATCACTAAACACAAGTAATCATAATTGAAGTGAAGGTTTGAGATCACAAGACTTACCCAATCTCCTTAACAATCCATCATCAAGGTTTTACCATTAACCATCCAATTCAAACCAACAATGGGTGTAATATCATCACACATAGTAATTAACACAATAATGAAGTTAATTAAACCACTACACAACAATTCATCACTAGTTCATAGCCTACGGTTATTGACATAGGTCAAATTCATGATCTACTTCACAACCTAGGTTAATTAATAAAGATATAGCATAATTGAATAACAATACCTCATAATATACTTATAATGTCACATCCAGGTTTACCCTCTAGACGTAACTGGCGTGGTCGTTCTTTTTAAGGACTAAGACTAGCCTCTTAGTTCATGTCATTACATTCATAGGTTGAAAAATGTGGAAAAATTTAAAACTTTTATTTTCTCTACTTGGAGGTTTACATAGACCTCTACATACACATAATATATATTCATATCGAGTATATAGACCCTTCTTATAGGAAGGTTACATAGACTTCTACTTTTATTGCACACACACACACACACACACACACACACACAAAAACAAACATATATATATATATATATATATATATATATATATATATATATATATATATATATATATATATATAGAGAGAGAGAGAGAGAGAGAAATAGTCTCAACAATTGTCTCGTCTCATACTATCTAAACGGATGTCACAATATGGGCATGGACCTTACATCAATTCAACAAGACCATGTATAGGTCATACATAAGTACAATATTCAAGTGACAAGGAAAGAAATGATAGAGTCAATAAGCTCATAACAAAGTCCAAAGCTAGAAGATGGCATTACCCTCAAAAGTTGAGGACCTACCCTACTTAGATGAAAGGAAGAATCCAAGACTTCAACAATATTGCCGTCAAAACTCTTGAACGACAACCTAAAATGTTTGGGACAAGGGAATAAAATGGGGTTAGTACTCCACATGTACTAAGTATGATATCTTATGCATATACACAAGCAAAACATGCTAAAAGGGACTTTTATTAAAGCATGTCATTCTACCTCTTTTAGACACTTAATGAAAAGTCAAGTAAGTCATATTAATAAACCAAACATTCTTACTATCTCAACAAGTAACACTTATCCCAACACTTAGAATCATGATTTACTACAGCCCTAACATCAAGTAATAATATCACAAGAATGAATAAGAATTAAACATATCATAATAAGCAAGACAACTACTCATAAGTCCTTATCAAGTCAACAAGTGCAATGACCAAGAAAAGCCCCATAACCTTACTCAATCAAGTATCCTCAATTAGAAAACATGACCAATGTCCAACATTACATATCATGGCATTTAGGCTGGCATTTAATCTTATATTATTATTATAGTCCAAGGCATATTCATAAACAAACTTAATCAACATATAGTATCAACAATATGACATGGTCGTCACATATATACATCATATATTATATTAATATAAACATATAAGAACCTCCTTCTAGGACTTCCCTCAAGACTAACTAGTGCAATGTCTAGGTAGAGTACTATACCCCTACCTAGACTAAGCTAGACCCCTTAGGTTATCCAAGTTAGAGTTTAAGTCCTTTAATTCGTTTTACCTTTTGGGAATATCTTGCCCTAACCGACATAGACCACATGAGCTAATGTGAAATCTGGTGTCATAAAACCATACACCGAAAGAAGGAGGATTACTTGCCAAGGTAGTACCAAAACATAAAACATAGCAACTACGTGGATCCACTAGCTAGTATTCCTATGGGGCCTACATAGTTTAAGAACTCGGAGATTTGGTTGGGAACCTCTTTATGCGCCATGCATTATAGTCTCCGATCTCAAGAGTAATGTAGCGCTCCTACCTACCCTATGTGGGAAGGGACACTTCTCTATCTAGTTCACTCGGCACTAAGCTAGAGACCCTTTTTGAAATGTCTTTTAAGACTTTAATTATCAGTCATAACTTAATTTAGGTCATAGGATTTACCCCTTGTATAATCATAATCATCAATAGCTCAATAAGAATTGTATGAGTATAAGTCCTTTCATCACAATTCATATAAGTGAGGTTAACACATTAGCATTTCATAAAATATTAAGGCACATTCATAGTTTTCACCATCCTTATAGCACATACACCTTAATCTACCTCACAACATAGTCAATATATTTCAATTCAACATCATACCACCCTATAATCCAAATATGAGGCATACTCTAATATAACATCGTGGCTTAACAACAATTAATCATAATTGGAAATAAAGATAGAGATTTCAAGACTTAGCAAGTCTTCTTATCATCAAGGTCTTACCATCAAACCATAACTCAACCCATCTTGGGGACTAACATCATAACACAATGATAACCAATAGAATAACAAGGCCAATTGCATCTCTATAACACAATTCATCTTTGGATCACAACTTGAGACAAAGTACATAGGCAAATTTCACATTATAATTCATAACCTAAATTACATCTCAATAACTAGAATGATAGGCCTATAATTCATCTTAATTTAACCATAATATCCCTGTAGGATAGTAATCTAATCAACAACCAACTCAATCGAATGATCACAATACAATATAGGTCAAGTTCACTACCTAGGTTTAGGGATAGAGGATCATATTCTTCAATTTAGACCAAACCATAAAAAATTACCATAAAAAAGTTGAATTACATGTTAATCTACTCAATATAACCCTAAGAATTCATTAGAAACTCAATCCACAACTTCAATTTCGTAATTGAGGAAACCCATAAGTAAACTCAACTTTTGAAATCTATTTTGAAGAAACCCTTTGAGGAAAGAATCTCAAAGGTGAATAGAACCCATACCTTAATGTTTCTCAACAATTTGATGAAGAATCCACCCTTTTTACAGCCCCCAAACCCTAGTTCTTGTTATCCTTCAATGGTGAGTTCATGTAGAGAGAGAAATAAGAGAGAAGGAAGAGAGTTTATTTTGAGAGTTTTCTTGAGAGAAATAAGAGAGAAGGAAGAGAGTTTATTTTGAGAGTTTTCTTTAGGTTAATGAGGGTTAAGGGTAACTATATAGGGGCTTATTTAAATTAATTAGTTTCCCTTAAATCACTAAATAAACCCTAAACCACTTAATTAATTAAATGAAATCATTTAAAATTCATCAGTGAAATTCGACCCTCACCGATGAGACCCCGATCGATGGTCCGTTGGTGAGTTGACGGACGACCCCTCCCCCTGTCCTGCACTCCGTCATCTCTTTCATAGACTTTGAAGGGAGGGCTTTCTCCAATTTTTCTAAGTATGGGGTGATGGTGGCCTCGACGCGCCGTCGAGCCAATGACGTCTCGTCAACCCCTTCCGTCGCATGTAACAGTAGATAGGTAAACAAGAGCATTCACGAATCTTTCTAAGTCTGGGATGACAGTGGACTCGACGCCCCGTCGAGCCACTTACAGACCGTCGTTTGTCCCATCGATGCATACTATCATGCAGTGCTGCATCAAACTGCATGGATCTTTGTCAAGGGCCCTAGGTTAGTCCTTGGGGAGTCATATCCAGACGTTTCAATCATGAAACAACTCAAAGACCCGTTATCTACCTTTCCACCCATTTTCGTACATTTCTTACTCCTAAAATTTAGTAAAAAGGCTAAGGCACACTAACATCGCTTTGAACCAACTTCCCGTACGTTTTTGGACGTTTTGGTTATTAAACCTTCTAAATGACCTATATTCATTAAAGTTGGAATTAAAAATAAGTTTTAGACTTTATGGAACCTATGTTAGGCTTTACCATAAGTCTTGGATTTTGAAGGTGTTACACTATCCCCCTCCCCCCACTTAGGAACATTCGTCCCCGAATGACACTAAAACTCTTTTGAAGGAATAGACCCAAGACTAGCAGCCCAACCAATCAACAATATCCATTTAACATAAATCATGTCACTTCAACAAAGCAAATATCAAAACTCATATTACCACACCTAAGGCTCAAAACACTTCATCATGAGGCATTTCCTTCTCACAACACTTATGAGCTCAACATACATCACATGAGTCAATTAGCACAAAGTTCAACTTAACAACATGCTACCTATAATTTTATGAAGACTCACCATATCAAAATGCACAACATAACTCAAAGCAAGCAAAAATCAAAATTTCAAGTTTTTAGCAGTAATACTACAGTGACTTCACTGTAAAACTTACTGTGAGGTTTTCAAAAATGCCATTTTTTGCAACACTTCACCCAAAAATCAAGAAACACATATCTGTCATAATTATATAACTGAAAAAATGGCTAACCTTAATTATCAAAAATATGAGGATAACGGGATTTCATATCGTCCTCAGCCTCCCATGTAGCACGCTTAACTAATTGATTTTTCCATAGAACTTTTACGAATACCACCTCTTTATTCCTCAACTTCTTGACTTGCCTATCAAGAATTTAAAATGGGACTTCCTCATAAGAGAGGTTATCCTTGACACCAAGACCCTCAATAGGAAGAATGGACTCGGGGTCACCGATACTCTTTTTCAACGTAGAAACATGGAAAATTGGATTAATCGAAGCCAATTCACTAGGAAGTTTCAATTCATAGGCAACCTTACCAACCCTTTTCAAGATTTCATAGGGACCCACATAACGAGGACTCAATTTCCCTTTTTTGCCAAACCTAACCACCCCTTTCATTGGTGAAATTTTTAAATACACCTTATCACCTTATTCAAACTCCAAATCCCTTCTCCTATTATCGGCATAAGACTTTTGCCGACTATAGGCCGTTTGCAACTGGTTCCTTATGATATGAACCTTTTCCAAAGTATTATAAATCAACTCAGGATTAAGAAGTGATGGCTCACCCACTTCAAACTATTCAATAGCATACCTACACCTCCTACCATACAAGGCTTTATAGGGAGCCATGGAAATGGATAAATGAAAATTGTTATTGTAGGCAAACTCCACTAAAAATGTAAATGCCTATACCAACTCCCTTTAAAATCAATAATGTATGATCTAAGCATATCTACAAGGGCTCGTATTGTACGCTCCACTTGACCATCCGTTTGGGGATGAAAACTGGTGCTCAACTTCACTGTAGTACCTAACCCTTTTTGGAACGACCTCCAAAATCTAGATGTGAATTATGCGCCCTGATCCAATATGATGGATAACGGAATGCCATGGCGGCACACAATCTCATCTAGGAAGATTCTTGCATAATCCTCCACCGAATATGAAGACTTGACGGGGATAAAGCGAGCGGATTTAGTCAATCGATCCACAACCACCCATATGGAATCATAGGACTTTTGGGTCCGGGGTAAACCTACTACAAAGTCCATATTGATGTCTTCCCACTTCCAAGTTGGAATTTGGATCTCTTGTAGTAAGCCACCCGACTTTAGGTGTTCGGCCTTTACTTGTTGGCAATTCGGACACTTAGCGACAAATTCCGCTATGTCCCTTTTTAGACCTTCCCACCAATATATTTCCCTTAGGTCATGGTACATTTTTGTCGACCCCGAATGAATTGAGTAGCGGGACCCATGTGCTTTTTCTAAGATCTGAAACCTCAACCTATCTACATCGGGAACACATAATCTTCTTGGTACTTTAACACACCATCCCCCCAGGGAGAATGATTCATTCAACTTGCCAAGGACCGATTCTTTTATCTCCATCAAGGCTAAATCAAGGTGTTGTTTGGACTTCACCTCAACCACTAGAGATGACTCGGAGTTATGATGAACTATGGCACCCCCGTCCAAAGCACTCTCCAACCTCACCCCCAACCTAGCCAACCTATATACTTCCCTTGCTAGGTCCTTTTTGTCTTCATGAAGATGGGATACACTACCCATAGTCATCCGTATTAGGGCATCCACAACTACATTATCCTTGCTGGGGTGATAAAGGACACTCATATCATAATCTTTCAACAACTAAAGCCACCTTCTTTGTTGGAGATTTAACTCCTTTTGGGTAAACACATTTGAGACTCTAATAATCGGTAAAAATATCCACATGAACCCCATACATATAATGCCTCCAAATTTCCAAAGCAAACACCACGACCGCTAATTTAAGGTCATGAGTGGGGTAATTCCTCTCATGTACCTTTAGTTGCCTAGAGGCATAAGCTATCACCTTCCCATTTTGCGTAAGCACACACCCCAAACCCACTCGGGAACGCCACAATACACCACAAAACCCTTTATACCTTCTGGTAAGGTCAACAACCAAGCGGAAGTAAGCTTATCTCTCAACAGCTGGAAGCTCTTCTCACATGCCTCCGACCACTCAAACTTTTTACTCTTCTGGGTAAAAGTAGTCAAAGGAGACACAATGGACATGAAACCATCCACGAAACTTTGATAGTAACCCGCTAAACCCAAGAAACTCCTGTGTTATTCGGAGTCAATCGTCTAGGACAATTTTTCACCGCTTCCGTTTTCCTTGGATCAACTTCAACTCCCTCACTAGCAATAATGTCCCTAAGAAAAGTAACTGATCTCAACCAAAACTCACACTTACTATATTTGGCATATAATTGATGTTCTTTAAGAGTTTGCAACACTACCCTCAAATGACCCATATGATCATCCTCATTCTTCGAGTATACCAAGATATCGTCAATGAAGACAATGAAAAACAAATCTAGGTAATTTTGAAATACTCTATTCATTAGGTCCGTAAATGCCGCCCCCGCAGTAGTGAGATCGAAAGACATGACCAAGAACTCATAATGCCCATACCTAGTCCAAAAGGTCGTCTTTGGTACATCCTGCCCTCTCACCCTGAGTGGATGATACCCCGACCTGAAGTCTATATTTGAAAAGTAACTCGCCCCATGGAGTTGGTCAAATAAGTCATCAATCCGAGGGAGAGGGTACTTATTCTTAATGGAGACCTTGTTGAGTTGGCGGTAGTCAATACATATTCTCAAAGATCTATCCTTCTTTTTGACAAATAACACCGGAACACCCCATGGAGATATACTAGGCCTTATAAAGCCTTTGTCAAGCAAATCATTTAGTTGAGCCTTCAACTCTTTCAATTCGGCCGGATCCATCCAATATGGAGGGATTCAAAATGGGATTTGTTTACGGTAGCAAATTGATACCAAAATCAATTTTCCACTTGGGAGGAATACCGGGAAGGTCATTAGGTAAAACCTCCAGAAATTCATTCACTATAGGGACAGACTCAATAAGAGGAATTTCGAAATCCAAATCTTGGACTCTTACAATGTGATAGAGAAAACCCTTGGAGATCATTTTACATGCCTTTAGACAAGATAAGATGTGACCTCTAAGAATAGAATTTTCCCCCTTCCACTCAACGATGGGTTCATTTGGGAAGTTAAACCTCACCACTCTTGTCCTACAATCAATGGATGCAAAACATGCATGCAACCAATCCATACCCAATATAATATCAAAATCAAGCATATGGAGTTCTACTAGATCAACATAAGAAACTCTATTGGGCAATGAAATAGGACAATTTCGATAGACTCTTTTAGAAACAACCGACTCTCCCACCGGAGTAAACATTAGAAAAGGCTCATGCAAAATATCGGGTAACACATCAAACTTTTTAGCTACTAATGGTGTAACAAAGGACAAAGTAGCACCCGGATTAAGAAAAGCATACACATCAAGAGTAAAACTTTTAACATACCGATCACCACGTCGGGAGAGTCTCTTGCTCAACCCTAGAGTGGAGAGCATAGAAGCAGTTCTTCTTTGGAGCATAACTGAAACCACTTGCTTGAGCTTGGCCACTACCCTTATCTTGACTCTTCAAGTTTGGAAAATCTCTCATTTTGTGACCACTCTTGCCACAACTAAAGCAATTATCCATCCCCTTAAGGCACTCACCATAGTGTTTTTTACCACACTTTCTACAAGTTGGCTTCTCCTTTGGTGAATTATAACCTTTTCCCTTCTTAAATTTAGGGTTAGGAACCCTATCACCACTAGATCTTGCAAATTTGGTAGGGACTTTATTTGAAGCCCGCTTCTTAAATTTAGGCTTATCTTGTATCTCAAGCCTATTCTTTGAGGAGACTCCATCAATGTAACGACCTGTTTAGTCGTTTTGAGCAACAGATTTTATTCTGGAAAAACTGGCAGAGGTGACGGAGGCCACGACGGACCGTCAAGGGCACGACGGACCGTCGTGGAGGGTGTCGTTTCAAAACACTTAGAAAATCTGAAATTGGGTACTGAAAATCGACTCTCTGCACGTCGTGACGAAATGGCAGGACGGACCGTCACAGGCGTGACGGACCGTCACAGACTCTATGGTGGAAATTGAGTCTCTGACGGTTGCGACGACCTGCAGGATGGACCGTCGCAGGCACGACGGCCCGTCACGGGCTACGCAATCCCAGTTCGGGTCGGATTTCTTTACACGTTTTAAGGGACGTTTTTGACTATTCCTGCTTTAATTATAAAGTTAGAGGGTTAATGTTAATAAGTCTAATTACTTGGGGGTTAAAAGAGGTAACCTTAAGTTAATTAGTGGGTTATTATTTCCATCTTTCATTCTTAATTACATAATAATTAGGGTAAAAGAAAGAGGGTTTGAATAAGAAAAATAGAAAGAACAAAGACAGAAAGAAAAAGAGAGGAGAACGAGTAGAGAGAGAGAGGAACGAAGAGGACAACAAGAAATTGAGGAATTTGCTTGCTTGATCACTAATCTTCGGTGGAGGTAGGTTATGGTCTCTTTTACACTATTCGTAGTAAACTCTTAATAGCGAATGATATGTGTTGGGTAGTATTATAGAGTCTTCTTTATGCTTAATTGTGTGTATGCATGATGTGATTTCATATATATGATTGTGATGAAACAAGCATGATGAAGCTATTGAATCCCAAATCTTGATATAAACCTAATCTCTTGTTAATGATGATGCCTTGGTATAAAAGAAGGCTTGATGAACTAAAGTGATGAGATGATGACGCCTTGGTATAAAAGAAGGCTTGATGAATTAATAGAATGAGATTAGGGGATCGGAGTGTCACGTACCGACACATAGAATTAGTGGGACGGGTGTCACGAACCGACACGTAGATGTAGGGGATCGGAGTGTCACGTACCGACACATAGAATTAGTGGGACGGGTGTCACGAACCGACACGTAGATGTAGGGGATCGGAGTGTCACGTACCGACACATAGAACTAGTGGGACGGGTGTCACGAACCGACACGTAGATGTAGGGGATCGGAGTGTCACGTACCGACACATAGAATTAGTGGGACGGGTGTCACGAACCGACACGTAGATGTAGGGGATCGGAGTGTCACGTACCGACACATTGAATTAGGGGATCGGAGTGTCACGTTCCGACACATAGTAGTAGGGGATCGGAGTGTCACGTACCGACACAAGAGGAATAAAGATAATGAATCTTGAAAGATACTAATATACTCAATCTAAAGAACATGTATCCCAAATAAGTATGGTATGGAGGCTTGAGTCCTCATAGATATGATCGGTGATATTATAAATGATGTTTGTACTTGTTGCTATCACATGTTAAGAATATTAGTTGATTTTATGATGTTATCTGAGATATATTGTTTTCTATTTTGAGTTGGCCGATGATACCTACTCAGTACTTGTGGTTGTACTGACCCCCTACTTTTATGTTTTCCTTTTGTTTATTTGTGGAGTGCAGCAAACGTGCCGTCATCTTCGACTCAACAGTAGTTCAAGCCAGTCTTCGTCACACCGGATCTTCAGGGTGAGCTAATGCTTCTAGCTTGGACTGGATCTCCTTCCTCATGTCTTGATGCCTTGAAGTTTCGGCATAGACTAGCTTTTATTTGTTTTAGCTTCTTAGAATACTCTTAGTTTAGTAAATTGATCATAGATGTTCTTGTGATGATGACTTCCAGATTTTGGGGGAATTAATAGATGTTGAATTTTAGAAGTTATTGAATTGTCTTTTATTTATGAATTTAAGTCTTCCGCATTGCTTTATGTTGATATTAAATTGAAATGATAAGGTTTAGATCGGTTGGTTCACTCACATAGGAGGGTAAATGTGGGTGCCAGTCGCGGCTCGGTTTTGGGTCGTGACAATCAAATGGCCTAGCCCTCTTAGCATATCTACTTTTTCTCTTGGCTCTCGCCTACTCAACCCTTCTTGCATAGACCATAAGATGGGAAATGTTCATGTTGTCATGTAGCATGGCCGATTGGCACTCCTCTTGTAAGTCCTCTGACACCCCCGTCACAAAATGGCTCATTTGGTCTCTAGGATCGAAGACTAATGAAGTATCATATTTGGAAAACTTAACAAATTCCAAAGAGTACTCATGAATACTCTTCCCTCCTTGGCGAGGACTGATGAACTCTGTCACCTTCTCCTCTCTCATCTCTATAGGGAAAAACCGATCTAGAAAAGCTGCCTTAAAGATCTCCCAAGTCACCGGACCACCCCTCAACAACCTATTGTCCCTCCATTGCACATACCAAGTTTGATCCACATCCTTGAGTTGATGTGAGGCCAACTCGACCTTCTCACTTGAAGTCACCCCCATATCATAAAGCACTTTGAACACCTCATCAAGGAATTCTTGGGGGTCTTCATCAACCTTAGACCCATAAAACGCAGGAGGTTTCATTCGAGTGAAGTCCCGTAGACGGGAAGCCATAGTAGTGACTTGTTGATGAGGACGAGGAGAAACATCCCGATTGTCTTGAGTCGCCATAGCTTGGACTTGAACCGTTGTGGCTTGTGCTTGTGTAGTCATGGCTTGGTCTGTTTGATCAAGAATATCCCTCATCTTCGCCTCTGTATAGGTAGAGGGTTAGCCGGGGCTTGATCAACATTAGCATTCTCCTCAAGTGGAGGAACTTGCTCATCATGGGGAGGAGCTCTCACATCAGCAACTTCCTCTTCAAGTTTTCGATCTGCATTCCTTCAAGTGTTCATGCTTCCTATAAGCACAAAAATATGATTAGATGCAAAATCACACTATAAGTATACTATATTGGCACGATATAAGGATTTCCAAGAAAGAGAGTGATTTCTAAGCATCATATAGGTTTCTACTCATAAGTATGGCACGCTTCACAATTATGAATACAAACCTACATAGACATGGTGGAGAGAGAAACATAACTCAACGGTATTCAACCTCATGCTCTGATACCAAGTTTGTCACATCCGGGTTCACCCCCTAGACGTAACTAGCGTCGTCGTCCTTTTTAAGGACTAATACTAGCCACTTAGTTCATGTCATTACATTCATAGGTTCAAAATGCGGAAAAATTTAAAACTTTTATTCTCTCTACTTGGAAGTTTACATAGACTTGTACATATATACATAATATATATTCATGTCGAGTATACATAGACCTTTCATATAGGAAGGTTACATAGCCTTAAACTTTTATTGAACATATATATAAAAATATAGAAATAGTCTCAATGATTGTCTCATCTCAAACCATCTAAACGGATGTCACAATATGGGCATAGCCCTTACATCAATTCAACAAGACCATGTATAGGTCATACAAAAGTACAATATTCAAATGACAAGGAAAGAAATGATAGAGTCAATAAGCTCATAACAAAGTCCAAAGCTATAAAATGGCATTGCCCTTGAAAGTTGAGGACCTACCCTACTTAGATGAAAGGAAGAATCCAAGCCTTCAATAATATTGCTTTCAAAACTCTTCAATGGTCGGAACCTAAAATGTTTGGGACAAGGGAAGAAAATTGTGTTAGTACTCCACATGTACTAAGTATGATATCTTATGCATATACACAAGCAAAACATGATAAAAGGGACTTTTTATTAAAGCATGTCATTCTACCCCTTTTAGGAACTTATTGCAAAGTCAAGTAAGTCATATTTATCAAACAAACATGCTTACTATCACAAGAAGTAACATTTATCCCAACACTTAGAATCATGATTTCCTAAAACCCTAACATCAAGGAATAATATCACAAGAATAAATAAGAGTTAAACATATCATAATAAGCAAAACAACTACTCACAAGTCCTTATCAAGTAAACAAGTGCAATGACCAAACAAAGCCCCATAACCTTATTCAATCAAGTATCCTCAACAAGAAAACATGACCAATGTCCAACTTTACATATCATGGAATTTAGGCTTGCATTTAATCTTATATTATCATTATATTCCAAGGCATATTCATAAACAAACTTAATCAACGTATAGTATCAACAATATGACATGATCATCATATATATACATCATATATTATCTTAACATAAACATATAAGAACATCTTCCTAAGACTCCCCTCAAGACTAACTAGTGTAATGTCTAGGTAGAGTCCCATACCCCTACCTAGACTAAGCTAGACCCCTTAAGTTATCCAAGTTAGAGTTCAAGTCCTTTTATTCGTTTTACCTTTTGGGAACATCTTTCCCTAACCAACATAGACCACATGAGCTAGTGTGGAATACGGTGTCATACAACCTACCACGAAAGGAGGCGAAATACTTGCCAAGGTAGTACCAAAACATAAAACGTAGAAACTACGTGGATCCACTAGCTAGTATTCCTACGAGGCCAACATAGTTCAAGAAATAGGAGATTTAGTTGGGACCCTCTTTATGTGCCATGCATTATGGTCTCCAATTTGAAGAGTAATATAGTGCTCCTATCTTCCTTATGTGGGAAGGGACACTTCTCTATCTAGTTCACTCCGTGCTAAGCTAGAGTCCCTTTTTTAAATGTCTTTAAGCCTTTAATTATCAATCATAACTTAATTTAGGTCATAGGGTCTACCCCTTGTATAATTATCCTCAAGAATAGCTCAATAAGAATTGTTTGAGTATAATTCCTTTCATCACAATTCATATAAAAGTGAGGTTAACACATTAGCACTTCATAACATATTAAGGCACATTGATAGTTTTCTCCATCCTTATAGCAGATACACCTTAATCTACCTCACAACATAGTCAAGATATTTCAATTAAACATCATACCACCCTATAATCCTAATATAAGGCATACTCTAATCTAAGACTTACCAAGTCTTTATCATAGCTTATCATCAACGTCTTACCATCAACACATAACTCAACCTAACTAGGGGAGTAACATCATAGCACAATGATAACCAATAGAATAACAAGGCAAATTGCATCTCTATAACACAATTCATCTTTAGATCACAACTTGAGACAAAACACATAGGCAAATTTCACATGATAATTCATAACCTAAATTACATCTCAATAACTAGCATGATAGGCCTATAATTCATCTTAAATTAACCATAATAGCCCCGTAGGATAGTAATCTAATCAACAACCAACTCAATTGAATGATCACAATACAATATAGGTCAAGTCACTACCTAGATTTAGGGATAGAGGATCATATTCTTCAATTTAGACCAAACCATAAAAAATTACCATAAAAAGTTGAATTACATGTTAATCTACTCAATATAACCCTAAGAATTCATTAGAAACTCAATCCATAACTTCAATTTCGTAATTGAGGAAACCCATAAGTAAACTCAACTTTTGAAATCTATTTTGAAGAAACCCTTTGAGGAAAGAATCTCAAAGGTGAATAGAACCCATACCTTAATGTTTCTCAAAAATTTGATGAAGAATCCACCCTTTTTACAGCACCCAAACCCTAGTTCTTGTTAGCCTTCAATGGTGAGTTCATGTAGAGAGAAAAATAAGAGAGAAGGAAGAGAGTTTATTTTGAGAGTTTTCTTTAGGTTAATGAGGGTTAAGGGTAAGTATATAGGGGCTTATTTAACTTAATTAGTTTCCCTTTAATCACTAACTAACCCCTAAACCACTTAATTAATTATATGAAATCATTTAAAATTCATCAGTGAAATTCGACCCTCACCGATGAGACCCCGATCGATGGTCCGTTGGTGAGTTGATGG